>CM053571.1:41469751-41542923 GCA_028646485.1 Cryptoprocta ferox
CGCCGCTGCCGCTTTTCCACCACTGCCGCTCCCGGTGCAGCTTGGAGTGGATGCCGCTGCCGCTGCGCCCAAGGAAGAACTCGCCGGCCAGATGGGACGGATTTCTCTCCCGGTGCTCGGCAGTTGTATATGGGGAGACGGGCGAGTTTTTCCTCCCTTAGAGATGGTTCTAGGTGTGTTTTCCGCCTCTCTTTCTCTTCCCCTGGTCTCTCCGGGCACAGCGCGCTCTCCCTGTGTTGGGTTCAGGGGCTCCTTTCCCCTTTACCACCGGGACCCGCCTGTCCCCTAATTTCCCAGATCACAGTCACTCACTCAGGCATCTTTGAGGTTGTCTTTTTTCTGGCATCTGTTTCTTCTTTTCCCCACCTGCAAATCCGAGTTTTATCCCTTCAGTCCTTCTCAGTTCAATCCATATGGGCGTTCGCGGATTACAGAGCTCCCTGCTTCTCCGTCATCTTGCCCGCCTCACAATTAACTTTGTTCTGTTAAAACATTATTTTAGGAATTAATAAAATTTCAGAAAGTTCATTAAATGACTAAATGGTAGAGTATTGAAAGTTTATTAAAATTAAATATTTTAGCAATATATGTCCATCATTTATTTCAAAATCCATGGTAAACTCTTATTGAAACTAGATAACTGTAACTTTTCTTCAGCTGCATCTTGTTGACACTGAGTATTCCATAGGAAAAGTGCTTTCTGTAGACATTGAAATTATAGTAATTACAATTTTTTTCATATTCTCTAACTTTTTGCTCTTCTTTTGTACCTAATGTTTACAATTATAGATTTTTATTACAAAACTTAAAAATACACTACAGTGAGATAATACACATGGCCTCTGCACTTCACCGATTGTCAATTACCATTTCGATAGTATCATTTGTTACATTTCACAATTAAAACATATGGATAATTCCTTTGTACAGCAATTGCATTTGCTATGTTAATAACTAGTGGCAAAACTGCTAACATAATATTCCCACCTGTCTCTAGAAATCGAAGACTCTCCTTTACATTAGTAATTTGACCAAAGTGGAGCTCCTCCACTGTGGTTCACCTACTGTTAGTATATTTGTTAACAATCATAACTATGTCTTTATTTCAAGTGTTAATCATGACTTTATAATGCACAGTTATGACAAATGTCCCTAAACATTTTCTGCCCATGATTTGCAAATGTTCCCTTGGTGGTTGAAAAGATTATACTGTGAATAAGGTAGAATATATGGCTACACAAAGGAAGAGAGAATTTTACCCCATGTAAGAGTTCTCGCTATTAATGCCATAATCACTTTCATGAGGAGCTGCCTCATTTTCTTTGCAATCATCTGTCTTTAGAGTGCAAAGATAACCTGTTCCTGAGAGACAGGCTAAATAAAATGAATCCATTTTTCTTCCCACCATCAACCTGGTGTTAATATCCATAAGAAATTGGAAAAGTGCATTTTCTAAATAGTGCACTCTCACGGTTTCCTTAAAACTGCACTTTCTTTATACCTCTCTAATCTTTTCTTCGTTTTCTTCTCATATTATCATAGTTACTACCAATTAGCTGGTTAAAATTTTAGAATACACTAGTGAGTATTCCAAAATGTACTTTCTCCTTTACTTTTCTGAATAACACTATTGGGTAAGTATTTTATTGCAGAGAGGAAACTAACTTGCCACAAAATAATAATGTTAGTAAGAACACTAAGAAACAAAGAGGCAAATTAAATCCAGAAGGTGAAATTGACTCAACTCAAGCATTCTACCATTATCAGAGTGCCTCCTCCATCCCAGCACCACCAGCTTTTCATCCATGTAATACCTCAAGTGGCAGTAGGACCTAAATTTCTGTTCAACGTCATCTACTTTTCTCACTCTACATACCTTCCTTCAGTGATTTCTTTACCATGATTTCAGATTCTACTGTAGGCTGGGGGCTTTCATTTTTGTTCACAAGCCTAGCATCTACTTCTGAGCTAGAGTCAGTATCATCTGCCTGGTGGACACCTAGTAACAAGATGTTCCACAAGAACCTCAGTGTGATTATATCTATCATTAATTACATAATTTCCCCAGCTTCATTCCTTCTCTGCCAACTTTTATCTTAAATTTTCTATCTCGGTGATAGTTCCAATATTCATGAGATCCTTAAGAAGTCCCCTTAAGAATTCATGATATCCTTATGAGTCTTTAAGAAACCTCTTTCCCCTTCCACATTTCAATCAATCACCCAAGGCCTAGTCATCTCAATTCCTAAAAATCTGAATTCATCTTCATTCTGTATCCTCACTGCCAGTAGCATACCATCTCTCCTTCATTTTCTTATAACAGAATAATTCATCTTTCTTCCATCTCAAATCCATTTTTCAGTTGATCTCAAAGTGATCTTTTAAAAACATTTTACTAGAATCCCATTATATTCCAAATAAATGTCAAATTCCTTAACTAGCCCAGAAATTCATCATAATCAATATTATGCCACCATTTCTAAGCTCATTATCATTCCTATAATAGATATTCATTTAACAAATATGATTTATTTTTGTTTTTTCATTTTTTAAGCTTAAACTTACTCTGTCTTCTATGTTTTCAATGGCCTGTTAACCTGAAAACTGTATCTTTGGTCCTTCAAACCAGGCTTAATTTTCTCATTCTCTATAAAATGTAAGTTGTTACCTTAATTTATTAAAAATGGCATAAGTAGACATAAGTGCTTAAATAATAAGTGTATGGCTTAAATTGTTACCATAAGCTTTTTATTTGTTTTAATTATGACTCTTAATACTTTTGATCTTTCTCTACTTGGTGCCTTGTCATATTCCAAAACTTTCAAAATATGTAATAGTTTTTACTTTTACTAAAATTCCAAAATATTTTAGATATGTAACAGCTTTTTTTAATGTTTTTATTTATTTTTGAGAGAGAGAGAGAGAGAGAGAGAGAGTGAGAAGGGGAGGGTCAGAGAGAGAGGGAGACACAGAATCAGAAGACAGGCTCCAGGCTCTGAGCTAGCTGTCAGCAAAGAGCCCAACCCAGGGCTTGAACCCACAAACCGTGAGATCCTGACCTGAGCTGCAGTTGGACGATTAACCAACTGAGCCACCCAGGCACCCCATTAGATATGCAATAACTTTAGTATGACTGAGCTCATCAAGAGCTCCTGCTGTAGGAAAATATACATTTTCCCTCATCTTCACCAACCCAGAGTTTTGACTTACTTTGAAAAAATGTTTTCTCATTTTTGTTTCAGCTTGCATTTTTAAATTAATAGTATGAATATTTTCATATATGAATGACTATTTCATGTTTTTTCTAAAAGCAGGCTAATTATAATTTTGCCTATTTTTTCCAATAAGGTATTTCTATTTCTTATTGAAGTGACTGTTTATACATAAACTAAATCATCTATTTGTATGCACTGCAAATATTTTTCACTCTTTTTGTTTTATAGATTTTTTGAAGTTTTTCTTGCATTTCCATTTTTATATAAGCAAACTGTTTTGATCTTTGTTTTTATGGCTTCTAGATTCTGTGTCATCCTCAGAAAAGCCTATTCCAGCTGAAGCCATGAAAGAAAAATTGTATTTCTCTTGATACTTTTTTGAATTCACTTTTACATTTTTTTTCACTTTTACATTTTTAAATGGGATCCTTATGAGATTAATTTTCTAGTAGAGTATGTAATATGAATCAAGATTAACTAAAATAGCTAGTCAATTTCCCCACCATCATCTTTTTACTAATCCATGTTTCCACCATTGATTTTGATAGATTAGATCAACTAATGTTTGGACGGTTATTTCTGGATTTGCTATTATATTCCACTGATCTTCCAGTCTACTTATGAACCCATAGCTTATTTTATTAATTAGACCTTTATTGTTTGATATCCATCCGAAATACTTCCTTTGCCAAAATCCTAATTCTCCTTTCTTACATAAATTTTACAATCATTCTTGGATATTTCTCTTTTCATTATCAACTTCAGAAACAGTTTCCCTAGTTCAAAAAATAAAGCTATATTATTTGAAGTATTAATTTAGGGAAATGACATTTAAAAATATTTAATGCTCATATCCAAGAACATATTATGCATTTCCATTTATTCTAACAGTCATCTCAAAGATTTTTTTTGTGTTCATATTCCAAAAAAGTCAATCTTGGGCAATTCATATATTTACATCGTCAATTACATTGTCAACTATTAATTTTAATTAATGTGTTTCCTACTTATTACTAGTATAGAGTGTATTTCTACGTTTGTCTAGTTTAAATTCAAACATATTACTGACTATACTTATTACCTATTAATTTTTCACATCTATTTACACCACTTATTTTCTAAACATATAATTTTACTTTATGGAAGAACAACAGTTTGCGTCTTCTTTTCCAGCTGTATACCACTTAATTCTTTATCTTTTCTCATTTCATAGGTTAGTGTGGAAACACTTTTCCTGTGGATAGCAAGTGTTCTATACTCCATTCTCATCACTCTCCCCTCCCTTAATATTTATACAGTCTCTGCTTAGAAAATACCTGAGCAGACAGTAAGGGAATGAAGAAAAATCACTGGCATCTGATCTATAATTGTTGCTAGCACAACTGTATCATTATGGCCTATCTTTCTGGGACCTCATGGGTCCTTGAAAATGCAATGAATAATTGGAGGAATAAATTGGTAATAAACAATTACATTGTTATATTAAGAGTCATAGGGAGGAAGATAGTTTGTTAACGTATGTTATTCTGCACTTGTCTGAATTCTGTCAAGGGGAACAAAAAGACAGTTGCTAAAAAAAAAAACTTTACTGAGTAAAAGCACAACATTAGATTAATTTCTTCCAAGTGCTTAGAATGTAGCATTGAGCTAACTTGTATATTCATTCATATAATTGTTCAACAACTACATGCAGACAATGTTCTAGGCAGCAGAGATATGATAAAAAACAAAATAAAGTTCATGTACTTACAGAAATTTCATTACAGTGTAAGGAAAGAGAATAAAAATGTTGATGGGATTAGATAACACATAAATGATATTTAAAGTCATGGGATTAAATAAGAAACCTGGGATTTAGTATAGATATGAAAGGCCCAAGTATGGATCCCTGAGATATGCCAATATTGAAAGATTGATGAAATTAGGAACACTAAGAATATTGATCTGAAAATAGATGGTAATGTAGACAAACAATCAAAAGATTGTATTCTCAATTTCAAGTAAAGACTGTGTTTTAAGAAAGATAGGTTGAACTGCCTATCAGTTGAAGAGAACGAGGATCTGGAATTGATCACTGAATTTGGTAATTTGTAAATCACTGCTGACCTTACATGGTTTGTTTTTTTCAGAGTGAGAGGTACTACATCAAGATTGGAGAAAGTTCAAATTAGACTGTGAAAAGGAAGTAGATAATGGACTGGTACAGTTCTTCAAAGTTGTTTTGAAACCACATTTAGAGTCTAGGGAGTTTTGCCTATTGTGTGTGTATTATTTTTCTGTCTGGTAGGAAATGCTTATCATATTTGATCTGGTATAGAGGAAATATTTATAATTCAGAAAAGAGAGGACCATTAAAAAAGCAACATTTTGGTGGTCAAGAGATAATGAGAACAAGTGCAGAGGTAGAAGAGTTGGCCATTGAGAAATATACTGGTAATTCATTCATAACAACAGGAAGAAGTCACCAATGCAGGACCTTTTGTGGAAGTCATGGTGCACTAATATGAGAGTTCTCTTCTAATTTCTTTGAATGAGTATATAATAAGATTGTAAGCAGAGAGTAAGGGAAACAGAGAAAATAAAATGTTGATTAATTGAGAAACATTTAAAAAAAGTATAAATAGGTTTTTTTTGGAGAATGACATGTGAGTTAAAAGGCAACATTGTTAGGAAGCATTAAGGTCTCACTTAAGTTAAACTGCTATGAAGTCAAAATAAGAAGTGTCAGAATACCCGAGTGCCTTGCTGTAGTAGGTGAGATTTTGAGCACAATTTAAGCAGAGAAGGGAAGGGGGTGGAGAGAGTGCAAAGGGAATAGTATATTTATTAGCTATAAACTTTAATTGGCTCTAATGATCTAATTGAATCTAATAATGTAGAGGATAAAATGTGAAAGGATGATGTGAAAGATATTGACGCAGAATGAAAAAGACAGTAGCTGTGCACATAATTCTACCATCTTATTTTAATGGAAAAACAAAACATACAAATTATTTGTGTAAGTTTAAGTAAATGTGGGAGATGGAAAGCAATAGCCACCAGCTGTACATGTGGTACTCTAGAGAAAGAAACTACAGTGACTAGAATAAAAACAAATATCAGAAATACTTCCCAGTCTAAAATATTACCAAATTAAGTAGACTGAAAAGACTTTATAATATATTAAGGAAATCCAATGTAAAGATAATTAAAAAGAAAAAAATCTATGAAGGAAAAAAAATAAAAGATATTTTGGCTGAAAAAAATTCTATCTATAAAAAAAGAAAAATTAGATTTGCCTCACATTTTCCATTGCAATGTCAAAACTAGAAGACAAGTCTCCTGGACAATTTAATCAGAGACTCTAAAATAGCCATCTATGGTCTGATAGATCCAATATAGCATCTACTGCAATCAATGTCTAACAACCCTATATCTCTCACTTTGAGATATTAAGGTAAAGAGGTATTTATTAAATAATTTGTTTCATCAAGGGAATGGATCCTGTGATACATGAAAACTCTGCCTTTAGAGATTATGAAGATTATTTTTCCATATATGTTTCATTTGTGATCTCAGAAGAAAATAGATGTGAGGATCACTCTTCTACCTTCCTCTGAAGTTCATATCTTATAATTCATCATGGCATCTCTTCTTTAGGATGTCTTCTAGTTTTAAAGGATTTTCAATTTAACTATATAGACTATCATGAGAATCTTTGAAAGGAAGGTGGCATTGATTTCACTACAGCTAATGGACTTAGAGTGAATATGTAGGACTGCCCTAATAAGTACAAAACACAGGATAATAACATTTCTGGGAAATTTGGTTAATTGTGTATATAAGTTAATCTTTGGGTTCTGTGCTACTTACATTGAAATTTTCACACAAAATTAGCAAGCACAATTCTTATTTTATACTTTTTTATATAAAAAAGTATATTTTTATACTTTCTTATTTTATACTGCATTTAAAGAATTGCAGATAAAAGAGTTAAAAAAAGAATCACTAAGAAATGAAGAATACATGGGCACCTGGGTGGCTCAGTTGATTAAGTGTCCGACTTCGGCTATGGTCATGATCTTGTGGTCTGTGGGTTGGAGCCCCACATCAGGCTCTGTGCTGACAGCTAAGAGACTGGAGTCTGCTTCCAATTCTGTGTCTCCCTTTCTCTGCTCCTCCCCTGCTCATATGCTGTCTCTCTCTCTCTCTGTCTCTCTGTCTGTCTCTCTCAAAAATAAACATTAAAAAAATGAAGAATACAATAGTTGAGATTGGAAACAGGCTTGATGCATTGAACAACAGATGGGAATAGGCAGAGGAACAAATTAGTGATATGGAAGACAAAATAATGAAAAATAATGAAGCTAAACAAAAGAGAGAAAGAAGAATTATAGAACATGAGAATAGACTTAGGGAAATCAGTGACTCCATCAAACACAATAACATTTGTATTATATGAGTGCTAGAAGAAGAGAGAGAAAAGGGAGCAGAAAATTTATTTCTAGCAATAATAGCAGAAAACTTCCTTAATCTGGGGAAGAAAACAGACATCCAGATCCAGGATGCACAGAGAACTCCCATCAAAAACTAAACATATAAAAAAACACATAAAACAAAACACCAAAACCAAACAAACAAAAATACCCACAGGTCAACACCGAGACATATTGTAATTGAATTTGCAAAAGCACCCAGTGATGAAAAAAGAAAAAAAAAATCTTAAAAGCAGCAGCAAGACAAAAGAAGTCCTTAACTTACAAGGGAAAACCCATAATGTTAGCAGGAGATTTCTCAAAAGAAATGTGGCAAGGCAGAAGAGGGAAGCATGATATACTTAAAGTGCTGAATGGGAAAAATCTACAGCCAAGAATAATGTTCTATTCAACAAGACTATCATTTGGAATAGTCTGCAACCAGCACTGCAAGAAATATTAAAGAGGACTGTCCTTAAGGGCAAAGGAGAGACCAAAAGTGACAAAGACAAGAAAGGATCAGAGAAAATCTCCAGAAATAATGATAACACAAATAATAAAATGGCAACAAATACATATATATCAATAATTACTTTGAATGTGTCTATAAAGAACTTACCAAACTAAACACCAGAAAAAAAAATAACCCAGTGAAGAAATTGGCAGAAGACGTGAATAGACACTTTCACAAACAAGACATCCAGATGGCCAACAGACACATGAAATGATGCTCAATGTCACTCATCATCAGGGAAATACAAATCAAAACCACATTGAGATACCACCTCACACTGGTCACAGTGGCTAAAATTAACAACTCAGGAAACGACAGATGCTGGCGAGGATGTGGAGAAATGGGAACCCTCTTGCACTGTTGGTGGGAATGCAAACTGATGCAGTTGCTCTGGAAAACAGTGTGGAGGTTCCTCAAAAAATTAAAAATATCCTACCCTATGATCCAGCAATAGCACTACTAGGAATTTATCCAAAGGATATAGGAGTGCTGATGCCTAGGGGCACATGTACCCCAATGTTTATAGCAGTGCTTTCAACAATAGCCCAATTATGAAAAGAGCCTAAATGTCTATCAACTGATCAATGGATAAAGAAGATGTGGTTTATTTATACAATGGAATACTACTTGGCAATAAGAAAGAATGAAATCATGCCATTTGCAGCAACATGGATGGAACAGGAAGGTATTATGCTGAGTGAAGTAAGTCAGTCAGAGAAAGACAGATACCATGTTTTCATTCATATGTGGATCTTGAGAAAGTTAACAGAAGACCATGGGTAAAGGGAAGGGGAAAAAATAGTTATAAACAGAGAGGGAGGGAGGAAAACCGTAAGAGACTCTTAAATACAGAGAACAAACTGAGGGTTGATGGGCATTGAAGAGGGCACCTGTTGGGATGAGCACCAAGTGTTGTATGTAAGCGATGAACCAATGGAATATACCCCAAAACCAAGAGCACACTTTACACACTGTATGTTAGCCAATTTGACAATAAATTATATTAAAAATAATTTTTAATATAAAATATAAAATTATTTTAATATAAAAATGGATGTCACAAAATGTCAAAACCTAAAAATAAAAATAATAATAATTACTTTGAATGTAAATGGACTAAATACCCTAATCAAAAGACACAGGGTATCAGAATGGATTAAAAGAAAAAAAGGACCTGGCCATATGTTTCCTGTAAGAGATTCACTTTAGACCTAAAGACACCTGCAGATTAAAAGTGAGGAGGTGGAGAAATATTTATCACACAAATAGATGTCAAAAGAAAGCTGAAGTGGCAATACTTATATCAAACTAGAATGGAAAACAAAGACTGTAAAAAGAGACAAAAGAAGGGCATTATATAGTCATAAAGGGGACAATCCAACAAGAATATTGTAAATATTTATGCATCCAACATGAAACCACCTAAATACATAAGGTATTTAATAGTAAACAAAAAGGAACAAATTGATAATACCACAATAATAGTAGGGGAGTTGAACACCCCACTTACATCAAGGGACTGATCATCTAAACAGAAAATAAACATGGAAACAATGGCTTTGACTGACACACTGGACCAGATGAACTTAATAGATAAATTCCGAACACTCCATCCTAAAACACCAGAATACACATTCTTTTCAAGTGCACATGGACATTCCCAAGAATACATCACAAATTGGGTCCCAAAACAGTTTTCAACAAATACAAAAAAAATTTAAATCATATTATATACCTTTTCTGACCACAACACTATGAACCTTGAAATCGAAAACAAGAAAAAATTTGGAAAGGCCACAAATACAGGCAGGTTAAACATGGTACTAAACAATGAATGGGTCAGCCAGGAAACCAAAGAAGAAATAAAAAATAACATAGAAAAACAAATGAAACTGAAAACACAATGGTCCCAAACGTTTGGGATATAGCAAAAGCAGTCCTAAGAAGGAATTGTATAGCAACACATGCCTACATCAAGAAGAAAATCTCAAATGAACAACCTAACCTTATACCTAAAGGAGCTAGAATAGAATAGAGTGGAGTGGAGTGGAGTGGAGTGGAGTGGAGTGGAATAGAATAGAATACCCAGAAATGAACCTACAACTATATGGTCAATTAATGTCTGACAAAGCAGGAAAGAATCTCCAATGGGGAAAAGAGAGTCTCTTCAACAAATGGTGCTGGGAAAGCTGGACTGCAACATGTAAAAGAATGAAACTGGATCCCTTTTTCACATCACACACAAAAATAAATTCAAAATGGATTAAACACACAGATGTGAGACTTGAAACCATAAAAATCCTAGTGGAGACCACAGGCAGCAACGTCTTTCACATTGGGTGTAGCAAAGAAAAAAAAAATTTATTGGGACATTATCAAAATAAAAAGCTTATGCACAGCAATGGAAACAATCAACAAAACTAAAAGGCAGCCTTGGAATGGGAGAATATGTTTGTAAATGGCATATTTGATAAAGGGTTAGTATCAAAAATATAAAGAAGCTAGAAAACTCAACACCCCAAAAATGAATAATCCAAAAAAATGGTCAGAAGATATGAAGGCATTTTTCCAAAGATGGCATCCAGGTGGCCAATGGACACATGAAGAGATGCTCAACATCACTAATCATCATGGAAATACAAATCAAAACTACAATGAGATATTACCTCACACCTATCAGAATGGCTAAAATCAACAATACAAGAAACAACAGATGCTGGTGAGGATGTGGAGAAAGGGAACACTCTTACACTGTTGGTGCAGCCAAACTGGTGCAGCCACACTGGTGCAGCCACTCTGGAAAACAGTATGGAGTTTCCTCAAAAAGGTAAAAATAGAACCACAATACAATCCAGCAATTGAACTACTTGGTATTTACCCAAAGAATTAAAAAATACTAATTCAAAGGGATACATGTACCTTGATGTTTACAGAACTATTATCTACAATAGACAAATTATGGAAACGGTCCAAGTTTCCATCTACTGATGAATGTATAAAAAAATGGATAAGCAAAGTAAGTCAGTCAGAGAAAGACAAATAACCATATGATTTCACTCATATGTGGACTTTAAGAAAAAAACAAGTTAACAATTGGAAAATCAAAGAAGGAGGTAAGCCAAGAAACAGACTCTTAACTGTAGAGAACAAACTGATGGTTACCAGAGGGTAGATGGGTAGAGAGATGATTACAATATGTGATGGGAATTAAGGAGTACCCTTCTGGGATGAGCACCAGGTGATGAATGGAAGTACTGAATCGTTATATTAAACACTTTAAACTAATATTACACTGTATGTTAACTGGAATTCAAATAAAAACTTAGAAAAAAAAAGAACAAAACAGAGAATGATTTTGTCCTGATTTTGATCCCAGCTGATTTCAAAAGTCTTTTTTGAATTGTTTACTTCGCAACCAGTAGCCTGATGACACTGTAACTCAACTGCCTTTAAATATCTCTTATTCTGGCTTGTTTCCATGACACCTTACCAGTTTGTCTTCAATTACTTTTCCTCACTTTTTAGTATAAAGATTAGAACCATAATTCTCCCATTTCTGGAAGCTATTGTTTCTGATTAGTAAAGATACTTGACATTTAACTGAATTCAGAAATTTCCACTTAAGTAAAGGTACTTTTACTGTAACCTTTAAAATATTTTTGTAGAATTTATAATATTATTTATATTTTATAGATTGATTTAAGTATGTTTTGTTAAAAAGGCTTTAAGGATTATATGGCAAATTTATTAGGAAATTATGTCAATTAACTTAATCTTGAACATTTTAGAAATATACTATCCACTGAATACTACAGCCATTGTTAACTTAAAGTGTTCTCTGTAATTAGTGATTTGCTAATATATTACACATTATAACAACATAACAAAGTAAGAATAAAAACAGGAATATAAGTGCTATATGTGTTTGTGTTTCCCTATCAATTCACATATTGTAATCCTCATACTCAGTATGATTGTTCTGCAATTAGCTCAAGAGGCTGGGGCCCTCTTCAATGAAATTACCACCCTTATAAAGAGGTTCCAAGAGCTCCTTAGCCCTTTCCAGCATGTGAGGATACAGGGACAAGTCTGTGACTGGGAAGAGGGCTCTCACTTGACCATGCTGGCACCCTGATCTTGAATTTCCAGCCTCCAGAACTATGATAAATAAATGTTTATTGTTTACAAGCTACCCAGTTCATGGTATTTTGTTATAACAGCCTGAACAGACTAAAACAAGTTAACAGTTTTGATCCTTGATTTATTCCAGGTGCTGCAGGTTATTCCTGGTGCTGCAGGTTATTATTCACTTCCTATCTCCTAGCAAAGAGATGATATATGTCCTAATAGTATTTCTCAAGATAGGGAAACTGAGGCTTACATTGTATATGTGTCTTGTCCAAGGTCAAGGCATTGAAGTTGGAGTTTAAAGAAGTCTGAAGTTAAGATTCAATTCATAACTATTAAGACAAAAAAGTTGTTATGCACAAAGTAACAATCTATATTAAAATACTGGTCAATCGGGGCGCCTGGGTGGCTCAGTCGGTTAAACGTCCAACTTCAGCTCAGGTCATGATCTCATGGTCCATGGGTTCGACCCTCATATGTGGCTCTGTGCTGACAACTCAGAACCTGGAGCCTGCTTTGGATTCTTTGTCTCCTTCTCTCTCTGTTCCTCCCCCTTTCATGCTCTGTCTCTCTGTCTCTCTCTCTCTCAAGAAATAAATAAATAAATATTTTTAAAAACATATTGGTCAATATTGTCATGGAATTTCTTTTTTTTTTTTAAATTCACCAGACCTCTCCTAGATGACATTTGTGCAAAACATGAAAATTTCAAAGGAAGATCTACATCTAAAATGCACGACTATTCCTATCAGCAGTTTTCAAGAACTGTATTAGTAAATCATTTGGGAAACATGGCATATTAATGGCTATTTATCGTGAGTCACCCTCACCTTTCACATCAATGATGAAAGATAGGAGCTTTAATTTACAACAGTGGCTACATGAACTACCACTAGGTAATGGGAGGACAAAAAGACAAATGAAAGAAGGAAAGAAATCCTAGAAATAGAGGAAAAGTACAATATATATTAATGTAAGGCTGTATATAAGTCTGTATCTTTTAAAATCTCTTTTTTAGACTATATGTTTTTCCCCTGTATCTCACTTGACATCCTTTATGGACCTATATATTTTAAGGACTTACAACCATGCTGACTAATATGACATAAAATCACTTTCAATGGAAATTTTGAAATATTGATTTTTCAAGTTCTGCTAACTAATGCTTTTATAAACACCAAATAGCTCAGCTTCTCATAATTTTCATGGATGAAAACTGTGATTTTGGAGAGTTTTGGAAACATCAATTCCATTCTTGCTTTCTTGCTCTTAGAATAGAAAAATAATTCTCCAAAATGTGATGACTTCACAAAATTCCACCTAAAGCTAAAATTAAAAAAATGGAAAAAAAAAACTAAAAGAAAAAAGAAACCACTGTATGTTTTGACAGCTGTCTTTGGCAATTGCCACCTGTATTTGCCAGTGACTTGAGAATAGGAAACTAAAGAACATGTTAAAAATGTACAGGGAATACATCTGGTATACTTGAAATCAAATAATTAGCCAGCACTTGTTATTCTAACCTCGATTTAATGCCATTTTCTTAGAACATGAAGGATTTACACAGTAGGTGTAAATGTAACAACAATGATAACACTAATAGCAAGGATTCAATAAATTATCTTTTGAGAAACTGTTTGTGTAATTGTTAAAGGGTTATTAGAGGATTGTTTTTCCCCTTCATATTTTTTAACTTACTTACACCTGAAGATTCATGGAGAGAGAAAATGAATCACTCAGAACACTTAAGTTTAGTGAAATAAGCACAGCATGGAATTAGCTGTGTAAACTGTCAAAATCAAGAACAATTATTTCATTCTTTTATATATAAAATGCAAATCAAATTCAATATAAATGCTCTCTCTGTCTGCATTTTATGCATATGTGCATGTGCGTGTATGTATAAAAGATACCCCTAGTTTAGCATAGAACAATCTACTTATTTTATTTCTCTTTTTCTTATGTTGTTAGTCTCCTTTTTTCTTTTTACCACTTCTATCCCTCTTCCCCCTCCCCCACACAGTTTTTACAAAAATAAATATGGTATATTTATCTCTGTCTTATTTAAATGTGGAAAAATATTTGTAGATGTAAGTTAAAAACCTGTAAAAAGGCCCTAGACCTTGTAACATAACTTTAATAATAAGAACATAGCCTTAGAAAAAGTGTTTAACTAGGTATTTGAAGCTATTTTAAAAATTGAAATAAAAATGTATAGCTTCATGTACTCTAAAAAAGAGTTTGTCCTTCTAAGTCAGCTTGATAAGGGTATTATTTATATACAATTTAATGAAAATATATAAAGTGCACAGTTCAATGAATTTTACAAATACACATACCCATGGAGCTAGCACCTCAATGATCCTATTATCCCAAACATTCCATCATATTCCTTTGTAGTCAATCCTCCCATTCCCCCTACCCTCTCCAGGCAATCACTGATCTGCTTTCTGTAGACATTTGATCGTTTTGCATATTCGAGGATTTCATATAAATCTTTTGCATTTATTTAGTCTTTTGCATCAGATTTCTTTTGTTCAACATGTTTTTGAGATTCATCTTATCATGCATTCCTTGTATTAATGAATAGTCTTCTAATGTATGAATACTTTTATGAAGAAAGTTACTAAATCCTTTCACATATAGGTCTTTTTTAGACAAGTGTTTTCATTTACTTCAGGTAAATACCTAGTAGAGAAATTACTTATAGCATGTATTTTACTTAAGAAATTACTAAAGAGTTTTCCAAAGTGTTTGCCCATTTAAATTCTCCTTGACAGTAAAAGACATTTCCAGTTGTTCCATGTTCTATTCAACATACGGTTTTGTCAGCCTTTTAAACTTAACTATTTTAGTGGGTGAGGAGTGGTATCTCACTGTGATTTTATTTGCCTTTCCTGAAGATTAATGATGGCGAGTATCTCTTCATGTTCTTACTGACCATTTGAATATCTCTTTGGTGAAGTGTCCAATTTTTTTTGCCCATTTTTAAAATTGGATTTTTGTCATAAGAGACTGTTTTATATTCTAGTTAAAAGACTTTTGTCACGTATACTTAAAGCGAATCATTTTTCACAATTTGTGGCTTGCCTTTTCATTTTCTTAGCAGTGTCTCTAAAAGAACATAATTTTTTATTGTTTATGAAACCTCATTTGTTACCTATTGTTATATAACAGACTTCTCCCGATTTAGCAGCTTAAATCAACAACACTTATCCTCTTACATAGTTGCAAGGATCAGTAATCTAAGAGTGGCTAGACAGATGTTTCTGGCTCAGGATCTCTCATGAGATTACAGTAAAGCTGTTGGGGTTTGACTGGATCTGGAGAATGTATTTTCAACCTAACTCACATGGTTATTGTCTCCAGTTCCTCCTACAGGGGTTCTTTCATAAGGCTGCTTATGGCAAGGCAGCTCGATTTCCTGAAAGGAAGGAGTGATAGAGATATTGGGGATAGAGGGATAGAGAGAGAGCAAGAGCAGGAAACTAAGAGAGCAAGAAACTAAGAGACGAAGATTTAAACTACAGTATCTGATATAACTCAATCTCAGAAAATGGCATTTGATCACCTCTTTCTATTGGTCCAATATACCAACCCTAGTATAATGTGAAAGGTATTACATATGGGTATGAATACCAGGAAGTACCAGGGGATGAGCAGGATCCTCTTGGAGACTGGCTACCACATATCTACTAATATTATTATATTTTCTTTAATGGCATTGCTTTTTAGTAGTGAATGTTATCTACTTTAACATCATATGATTATCTGCTTTGTTTCTCTACATAAATTTTAGGTTTTTAGCATTTCTCTTCAGGACAAATACCCATTTTGAGCTAAGTGTTCTGTATGGTGTGATACAGGGGTTTATTCCTTAGGGATCTTTAGTGATTCCAGTAAAATATACTTCCCCATATTGTGGCAGCATTCTCGCAGAGTCATGACACCGAGGCCTTTCTTTCCAGGAAGCAACTTTATTCGTGCCGGCACTGCTCAGCTGGGTTTGTACTGAAGAACTGAGCCCCAAACGGCACATCATGTAGTTTTTTATGTATTTTCTACTTCTTTGTCTCCCATATATGGTAACACACCAACGTATAGTCTGATTAAGCTGTCTCGAGTTACAAGGCTGTGAGGGATATTGTCACATACGCATATAGCCAGGTTGCCTTGAGGTTTTTTTTATTTTATTTTTTTTTCCTTAGGGAGGAGACCCTACCACAATAATTACACTAGCACAAGTTTGAAAAATTATTTGACAAGATTTCTATTTTCAGTAAAACTATTTTCACTATTTCATGCCTGCCCACAGATAACTACAGTCTTTGGAGAAAATAAAAACCTGTAGGCACTGGTGTGTACATCTGGAAGGACAGTCAAAACATGGAAGGTACAAAATGACTTTCCTTTTAAACAGCTTATTAGCAGGAAAGTAGTCTGAACTCGCTTCCAAGCTGTGTGGTTAAAACCTAAGGAATTTAAGAGAATATAAGACAATGTATAACCTATGTTTAAGAGGAGTAGTGGAAGGTGGAAAGAGAAAAATGAATAGAAAATATATTGCAGTATATGAAAATATAAAAGCCAAACTTTTTTCAAAAACACAGATATAAATGTGTTGTTTCAAGAAGGTCAGTGAACTCTGAACAAGATACACATGAAGAAAATATCACATTACGCACAAAATAATCAATATAAGGAGATTATCTTAAAAGCAGCCAAACAAAAATGACAGATTGCATACAGAGGAACAATCACTTGAATGACTGCTGACCTCTCATCAGAAAATACGGAGGCCAAGAACACTCTACAATACTGAGAGAAAAATAATCAACTACTTTGTATTTTGTGAAACCACTCTTTAGGAATAAAGGCAAAATACAGACATTTTCAGACTAAATAAAGATAACAGAATTAGTTATTAGCACACCTGCACTACCAGAGGTTTTGAAGGAGGTTCTCAAGACTAAAGAGAGATGATAACAGAAGTGACAGGAACCACTAGGAAAGGGGGGGAAACAAAAACAAACAAAACAACAACAAAAAAACCCACACATCAAACATGGTAATGCTCATTAAATGGTCAACTTACCAGGAAGATACAGTAACTGTAAATGAATGCGTAAATAAGTACATGAAGCTGAATTTCAGAGAACTAAAGGGAAAAAAACCAATTTCACAATCATGGCTGTAGGCATTAAACCCATCTTTCAGGATTTAAAAGAACAAGTATATTTTAAAAATTGGTAACAACATAAATTATCTGGAAAACATTATCAACACATTGACTTAATTGATATTTATACAACATTAGGTACTACAATTGCAGCATGAAAATTGTCAAATCCACGCAGTGTGTTAACCAAGACAGACCATATGCCAATCCATAAAATGAATCTCAACACATTTCAAATGATGGAAATAACTTCTAAATAATAGATAAGTAGAAAAGTCCTTAGGGAACACTGAAGATATTTCAAACTTCATAAAAATAAAATAACATATCCAAATACACAGATGTCTGGAAATTCCTCAAGCATTTAGAACCTAAATAAATCAATTCAAAATAATCCACAGGCCAAAGAAGAAATCAAAAGTGACCCTTAGAAAATATTTTGAACTTAAGTTAAAACAAAAAAGACTTACCAAAAACCATGGTAGCCATTAAAGTAATTATATAAATAGGCTGAGGAGGTTTTAACATCTTAGTAGCCTTAGTAAGCAAACAGAAGCCAGAGTAAAGTGCTTTAAACACACTCGTATCCCAAAACTCAAAACTTAAGAACAAATCACAAATGGCCAGCTATTCTATCCTAAATAAGCCAACCACTGAGGCTATAGCTCACCAAATAATTTCCTTGCTTTAGTTCTGCATCTGCTCAATAAAAGCTTTTCCCCAGCTCCTGTCCAAGGAGTGTATCTAACCATTTTTGGATTGGGGTAGCTTCAATAGAACAGACATTCCAGCAAATGAAGTCTTGAAAATTTTAATATATCTCAGTTTATCTTTTAACATAGTTAAAGCAGTACTTGGTGTTTTATGGCACTAAATGTATATATAAGAAATGAAGAAGGGTCTCAAATGACTTTAGCTGCCACCTTAAGAAACAAGGAAAATATCAAATTAAAGTCATAGGAATTAGAATAAGTTAAATAATAAAGACTAGAGTGAAAATCAATGAAACAGGAAATGAAAACAATAGAAAAAAATGAAATCAAATGGTGGCTCTTAGAATCATCAATACAATTGTTGAAATTCCAGCCAGAATCATCAAGAAAGAAAAAAAAAAAAAACACAAATTAACACCTGGAATGAGAGGGGGTTACACCACTCTGCTCTAGATTCTACAGATATTAAAGGCATGATAAAGGGGATATTATTAATGTTTTCAGCCAACAAATTCAACAACTTAGATTAAATGAACAGATTTCTTTAAAGATACAACTACCACCGATCACTATAGAAGTTATAAAAAATGTGAATAGCTCTATATCTTTTAAGGAAATTGAATTTGTAGTGAACATATTAGCCCTCAAAACCAAACAAACAAACTCCCTGACTAGTTTACTTAACTATCAAATTCTATCAAATATTTGCAGAAGAATTAATAGCAATTCTACACAAACTCTTATAGATAATTGAGGAGGAGAGTATCCCTCCCAAGTTAAATAATGGGACCAGAATTATCCTGACACCCAAACCAATCAAATGTATTAGAATCAAACTCCATACCAATATCCTTCATGAACATAGAGCAAAACTATATACAAACTTTTAGCAAATTCCAACAATATAAATAATAAATTATTATCAAATAGGTTTACCCCAGAAATACAAGTTTATTTAACATTCATAAGCCAATTGATGTAATTCACTATATAACAAACTAAAAATAAAACAAAAAAAAATCAGATAAATAAACAGAAACCCTTTTGACAATATCCAAGAAACATTCCTGAAAAAACTCTCAAAGTAGGAATAGAAGAATACTTACCCAACCTGATAGCATTCAGTCTTAGTTTCTCTCATCAGTCTTTTGTTATTTTCTATGTACAGGTATTTTACATGTATATTTAATCATTCAGGTTTCCTATTTTGATGCTTTAACAATTCTGGAAACTTACGAGACCCCGACCTTTCTAAGAATTTCAATAAGCCCCGGGAATCTTTCCAGGGCTCCAGAACCTTTCTGGGAACAATATGTACGTGTAGTTTTAAATGAAATTTGTTTGGATCTGAGAGCCGCAGGCACGCTAGTCTGCTCAATCTGCAGGGACTCGGGGCCCTCAGAAAGGGCTAGAACCAGGAACTCAAAAGGGTTCAGCTGCGGGTGCCGCGTCTGTGCAGCAACTCCTCCAGTTAGCAGGCAGCCTCGGATCCCATTGTGGTCAAAACTTTAAAAAAAAAAAAAAAGATTAAAGAAAATTTCAGCGATAAAAGCAAAACAAATCTTATCAAACGCTTCCCGAAGCAGATGGTCTTCTTTCAGAGACCCGCAATATGGGGTGTAAGGCCAGAAGCTTTTATATCACAAAGAATAAGGAACAAGGAAGAGAAAATAGAAAATATCTGAGGGACTGGGATCCCACCGGCTTTTGTTTGGAGTGAGAGGGGCCCAGTTGGCTTGGCCTGGGGCTTCTGCAGATTGGCTGACTGGATATCTTGCCTCTGGGGTCAAGTGGAGTTATTTGCATAACTGAGTTCCGGTTTGTTGAAGTCGCAATGCAGGGCACGAGTGGCTCTGCCTTGGGCCAAGAAATTTATTTCTGTCTGTCCGAGGATAAAGTGTGCCTGCAGCGCTGGGGGTGAGAAAGAAATCTGCTGGCTTTCCTGGACCACAGGAGCTTCCGCATCTCCAGGTAAGGAGAAAGAGTGCAGGTGCCGGAGAGCGGGTGTGCTGAGAAAGAGGAGCACCTGTGCGGAGGTCTACGTCAGGCGCCAGCACCGTGTCTGGAGGGCCTGACAGTCATCACTCCATAAATAGCTGCCAAATGAATAATTTGTAATAATAAATGTATCCTTGATTTATTCCATACATGTTTATAGAGAGTATATTCTCCCGATGTCTAGAAGCTAGAAGGCGACCTGGGAAAATACCCGCTTTCAATGGAGCTTAGATTCTCGTATGGAAACAAGCCAAAGCCACATAAATTTTAATTAAAATGTATGGAAACAAGCCAAAGCCACGTAAATTTTAATCAAAATAAGTACATGAGATGTTGGTAATGCTATGCCAGAAGGAGGGTCAAGAGAAGTGGTGTTGCTATTTCAAATAGGTTGATTTAGGAAGCATAACTAAAAAGTAGATATGTTAATAAAAACCTGAAAATAAGAGGGCTCCTTGAGTGGCTCAGTCCCTTAAGCCTCCAACTCTTGATTTCAGCCTGGGTGGTGATCTTAATTCAGGTCTTGATCTCACAGTTTGTGGGATCCAGCCTAGAGCGGATCTGTCAGTGCAGAGCCTGGTTGGGGTTCTCTCTCTCTCCCTCTCTCTCTGCCCTTCCCCTACTCGTGCTCTGTCTCTCAAAATAATAAAAATAAACTTAAAAATATCTATTAAAAAGTCCCAGAAAACAGGGAGGAAACAAGCCATTCATGTGTCTGAGGAAAGATGTCTCCAGGCTGAATAAACAGTCGTTCATATTGAGATGTCTAGCAAGCCTGTTCAAGGATTAGCAGTGAGGCTAGTGTTTCTAGAGCAGTCAGCAAGGGAGTGAGTGAGAGATCTGGGCAAAGACGTTGGAAAGAGGGCCTTATTCAGCATTATGGACCATTGTAAATAATTTGGACTTTACTCTGAAAGAAGTAGAAATCCACTGGAAAGTTTTAGGCAGAGAAGTGACAAGATGTGATTTTTGTTCTAGAAGAATAGCTCTAGCTGCTATGTTAGCAACAGACCTTTGTGGTATGGAATTTAAGAACAAGGTCAGGGAATCAAAGGTAGCTGGATAGATGTAATGAATACAAATGAAAACAGTTGTTGGGATAAAGGAGGGTAACAACAGAAATGGTGAAACATGGCCAGATTCTGGGTACATTTTTAATGTAAAAACAATTAGGTTTACTATTATATTGGATGTGAGGCATGAGGAATTAAAAATAACTTCAAAGTTTTTGGTCTAAGCAACTAAAAGAATGATGTAATTTATTGAGATTGAGAAGATTAGGTGAGGCAAATTAAGATAGAAAGGATCCATGCATTTTATTTTTCTCCTCAAGTACAGTTTAATAATTCATAGATAATTATATAGTGTTCAGACATATTTTAATTTTTAATATATTCTTAAAATTAATATGCCATCACACTTGGAGTCAAATTTTTATCTCTAAATCTTCCCCTTTATGTGTTTGATGCTTTCCAGTTCATATATTGATACATTCTGTATTGTCACTCCTATGCCGTGTTTTGTGTGAAAGTTTTCACTTTTGTACCTTAGTTATGCTGCCAGGGAGCTAAGATATCCACTATTGCAGTATCATCATTTTTCTCTAAATAAGTGTTTTTGATTTGTGCAATTAGTTGGATATTTTATTGAGTTTTCCCTTATTTTATATAAAGTACTGGAAAACGGAAAAAATAAAAGTGCTGATACTAGACATAAAAAAAAGATGTGTCATAAACATAATGCAATTGTGACAAAGATGGAATTCATTAAGGATGCTGAATGAAGCAATCCTAGTTTCAGTTCTATGATCCTTAGACTTAATCTGCTGTTTTCTGTGTGAACCGTGAAGGGGAAAGGAACAAAATTAAAGAACATGTGTGAAGTGCCAGAAAAGGTTGTCATACTTAAGACCGCTGTTAACAGAGCACAATTGATGCAGTGACAATCTGTTGCTCAACTTTAAAAAGTCATATTTAGCTTTCATAGCTGTTTTTATAAGCCTTTGTTATATACAAGAGGAAACTATCTGTAATGATGTCCAATCCATATGTCAACGTGTTATGCATCACATTCTATAGAATTTTGTTAATTGATTAAACAGTATGATTTCTATAAGAAACAAACAGATCTCAAGTGCTTGTTACTGGAATAGTCATAGATTGTGTCTGTACCAAAAAAAAAAAGTTTTATCAGTTTAACCAGCTAGTCAAATAATAATCAATGGAAAACATATCAGCCAGGTTATTGGGAGAACTGATAGAATTAATATGGTCAAGTTGTTTACACACATATTAAGGACATACTTGCAAAATAACAAAATTGTTCTATAATTAATGGAAAGGAAGTTATTCAAGTTACCATACCATCAGTTAACTGAAAGGAGGCTAAGTTATTATTGTCATAGTGTAAAAACACTGTATGTCCTCAAAAACTTCTTTTCTGAAATCTCGACTTATCCTACAATTGTTATGTTTCTACCTATCATTTATTTCACTGTTAATGTCTAAATATTCCTATATCTACTCAAAGTTTATTTTATAAATGATGTAAAATTTGGAAGAATTTTAGTTTCACTTGGATGATTTTTTTTTCTCATCTGACACCATACATAAAAATAAATTCACTAAGGCTTTAATCTTTGAATATAATACGTAAAAAAATTAATTCCCAGTAGCAAACCTAAGAGAAAGGCAGAATAACTAATAAAACAACATAAAACTGGTTATATGGAAATAGATCCTGACAGTATGGGGAAATTTTTTTTTAAGTTAAAGGCCAATCATTTGGAAGTTCTACAAAGCAGTTCAAGGATACTAAATATATAAGGGATTCTTGAAATCAATAAGACAAAGATGAGATGCTTGGTGTAAAAATGGGCAAAATTTAAAAACAAATTTAACAAAATAGAATATAGAAATCAAGCTTGAATGTGGAAACAATCTCCATGACCATTGTCAGATGACTAGATAAAGAAAATATAGTATATACATACAATGGAAGTCTATTGAGCCTTCAAAAAGAAATTCTGCACTATGTGACACGTAGATGTAACTTGAGGACATTATGCTTAGTCAAATAAGCCATTCACAAAAAGAAAATTTGCATGGTTCCACTTATATGAAGTATCTAAAGTAGTCAAACTCATAGAATTGAGGAGCGAAATAGAGTTTGCCAGTGGCTGGGGAAACAGGAAATGGGGTTACTAATCACCAGCATAATGTTTCAGTCAAGCAAGATGAATAAGCTCTAGGGAACTATTTATAACCTGGTACCTGTAGTCAACAGTAATATTTAGTAGCTTTAATATTTTGTTAAGAAGATAAATCTCATGTTAAGTGTTCTTTCCAAAATAATTTTTTTAAATCAAGTTTTATCCTAATAATCAAATAACAGGAACATATCATTTAGAACATCAGATAACCAAAGTTTGACATGTGTCATAATGTTCTGTGATGATAAGGGTTCATAGAAGTGTCTCAGTAACCCACACCAAATATCCAGTTTTAAAATTTAACTTAAAATTTCCCTTTGTTTTCAATTTTTTGACAATGAGACTATATTAATTGTCCCTGGGGGAGGGGGTAGAGAAAGGGGGGTGATGGGCACGGAGGAGGGCACTTGTTGGGAAGAGTACTGGGTTTTACATGGAAACCAACTTGACAATAAACTACAAAAGAAAAAATAAATACAAATAAATAAATACTCTGTCTAAAAATAAATTGAATTACACTAAAATAATTGTGTTATTACCCTTTAATTGATTGCTACATATGTTTAAAAATACCTCTTAGATACATATTTATTGATGTAAAAATCATTTGTTATAATGCTTACATAAAAGTAATGTGATACTACTAAATATAAAAGACCATTTTGTTTTACAAAATTATAGATATGCAGATATTTTATATATACTATATATACTGTATGTTTTATAAATTATAGATATTCTGTAGATTGAAAGCCCTTCCCATTTGCCAGATCTCCATCACAATCCTCCAAAAATAAACACAATCCTTCCTTTTGAGGATTATTTTTTCGTTATCTAAATATGCATCTCTAGACAACAGAGTTTAATAGTAGCTTATTTTTTTTAAATTGGGTGTGTCTCTTAAGCTTTTTAATTTGCAAACTCTGTATTCTTTTCCTTGCAACATATCAAGTTGGAAAACACAAGCCATTTAAATAGCAAATTTCCCATGTTTAGATTTGCTGATTATATGCTCATTTTGCAATTCATTCTTTCTACTGCTCTCTGTATTTTCTGCAACTTGGAAGAAAGTAGAGTTAGATTAGATTTTTTTGGTAAGATCACACATGATTTTGGTTATTTCTAGTTTGTCTCTTTTTTTATGCTTAATGCCTAGATCCATTAATTCATTGATAATTGAATCTTAACATTTCTTTTTTAGTTATTGCCAGGGGTATTTCCATAAAATTTTATTTTTCCTCATCTGTTGAAAATTAATAGTATTTTTATTTGTTATATTAATAAAATATTAATTGCTTCTGTCATTTTACTTATCACTTAATAATTAATAAAGTAATAATAAAATTAGCACTTTATGTGGAAAAACACAAAAGATAAATGCTCAGTTTTTTCTTATTTTATAGATTAGATTTCCAGATAATTAATTTGTTCCCTCTCATCCTCTGAAAGTAATTGGATTATTGTCTAAGTATTATTAGAAACGCATGTATTTAAGCACATTCGATGGGTTTCAGTCTTTCAGTATAAATTCAATCCATTTTGAAGCTCAAATTGTCCTATCTAGTTATAGGCCCTCTTCACATTGAATTGTATCTAGTTCTGATGTGATCCGAATAGTCTTGGCAGTGACAAGTTATTCCAGGTTCATTTTGTGCTTTTCCAGCCTCAGACCTGGAATCCGTCATTTCTCCAAAAAGCCCTTATTATATTTAGTGGGAAAAAATCCTTTCAGTTTACAATCTGAATTCTAGCAGTGTTCTTTTTTACCTGATTTTTTCTATATAATTTTGTGGCTGCAACTTAGAAGAAAGTAAACATTGATAGAACAACTAATTGATGGATAGATGGATCAAATGCCTCATGAGTTCATCCTGATTTCCAATTCAACTTCAGGCCTGCAGGACTATTCAACATCTTTTACTTTCTGTATATACTTCTTTTCTTTCACTTTCAGAATTCTGTATTCAGGTAGAGAGGAAGGTGATAAAATTAGTGTTTAGTACTTACTCAGACTTATCCCACATCACACCCAGGTTAGTTTCCATGTAGCAATGCAAATACTTCAAAAATGGAAAGATTTTCAAGTACATTATTATTTGTCCTCAGTTCTCACTTTACCTTATCCACTTTGTCCTAGCATATAGCAATTATATTCTTTAAAATTTTTTTATTTAAATTTTAGCTAGTTAACTTAAAATGCAATATTAGTTTCAGAAATAGAATTCAGTGATTCATCCTTTACATATAACACCCAGTAGTCATCACAATAAGTACCCTCTTTTATTGCCATCACACATCTAACCCATTTCCCACCTTCCTCCTTCCATCAAACCTCAGTTTGTTCTCTATGGTCAAGAATCTCTTGTGGTTTGTTTTCCTCTGTCCTCTTCCCTCTGCCTGATATATTCATCCTTTTTGTTTCTTAAATTCCACATATGAGTGAAATAATATCGTGTTTGTGTTTCCCTGATTGACTTATTTTGCTTAGTATAATACCTTCTAGTTCTGTCCACGTCATTGCAAATGGCAAGATTTCATTCTTTTGGATGGCTGAGTAATATTCCATTGTGTTTATGTGCACGCACACACACACACACACACATACACACCACAAATCCACTTATCAGTTGATGAACACTTGGGCTCTCTCCATAGTTTGGCTATTGTTGATAATGCTACTGTAAACCTTGGGGTGCCTCTACTTCTTCAAATTTGTATTTTAGTATCCTTTGGGTAAATACCTAATAGTGAAATTGCTGGATTGTAGGGTAGTTCCATTTTTCATTTTTTTGAGGAACCTCTGTACTGTTCTCCAAAGTGGCTGCACCAGTTCGCATTCCCATCAATAGTGCAAGAAGGTTCCCCTTTTTTCCATATCCTTGCCAACATCTTCTGTTGTTTTTTGTGTTGTTGATTTTAGCCATTCTGACAGGTGTG
The DNA here is from genome assembly GCA_028646485.1 of Cryptoprocta ferox. Taxonomy (NCBI): domain Eukaryota; kingdom Metazoa; phylum Chordata; class Mammalia; order Carnivora; family Eupleridae; genus Cryptoprocta; species Cryptoprocta ferox. The sequence continues at coordinate 41,496,101 of CM053571.1, forward strand.
AGGTGGTATCTCATCATGGTTTTGATTTGTATTCCCCTGATAATGAGTGATGTAGAGTATCTTCTCATGTGTCTGTTAGCCATCTGGACATCTTGTTTGGAAAAATATCTATTCATGTATTCTGCCCACTTCTTCACTGGTTTTTTTTTTTTGGGGGGGGTAGGTATTGAGTTTGATAAGTTCTTCAAATTTTGAATACTAACCCTTTATCAGATATGTCATGTGCAAATATCTTCTCCTATTCCTTAGGTTGTGTTTTAGTTTTGTTGATTGTTTCCTTTGCTTTGCAGAAGTTTTTATTTTGATGAAGTCCCAATAGTTCATTTTTGCTTTTGTTTCTCTTGTCTCTGATGGGGTGTCTAGTAAGAAGTTGCCATGGAGAGTTCAAAGAGGCTGCTGCATGTATTCTCCTCTAGGATTTTGATGGTTTCCTGTCTCACATTTAGATTTTTCATCCATTGTGAATTTATTTTTGTGTATGGTGTAAGAAAGTGGTCCAGTTTCATTCTTCTGCAGGTTGCCATACAGTTTTCCCGGCACCATTTGTTGAAGAGATCGTCTTTTTTCCTTTGGATATTCTTTCCTGCTTTGTGAAAGATGAGTTGGTCATATAGTGGTGGATTCATTTCTGGGTTTTCTGTTCTGTTCCGTTGATCTATGTGTCTGCTCTCGGTCCAGTACTGTACTGTTTTGATGACTACAGCTTCATAATATAGCTTGAAATCCAGAATCGTAATGCCTCCAGTTTCATTTCTCTTTTTCAGAATTGCTTTGGCTATTCCAGGTCTTTTGTAGTTCCATACATATTTTAGGATGATTTATTCTAGCTCTGTGAAAAATGTTGGTGGTATTTTGATAGCGTTTGCATTAAATGTGTAGATTGCTTTGGTAGTATAGACATCCTAACCATGTTTGTTCTTCCAGTCCGTGGGCATGGAATGCTTTTCCATTTCTTTGCGTCCTCTTCAATTCCTTTCATAAATGTCCTATGATTTTCAGAGTATAAATCTTTTACCTCTGTAGTTAGGTTTATTCCTAGGTGTCTTATTGTTTTTGGTGCAATTGCAAATGGGATTGATTCCTTGATTTCTTTTTCTGCTGCTTCCTTATTGCTGTATAGAAATGCAACAGATACCTGCAAATTGATTTTATATCCTGCCACATTGCTGTTCTAGTTATTTTTTGGTGGAGTCTTTCAGGATTTCTACATAGAGTATTATGTCATCTGTAAATAGTAGAAGTTTGACTTCTTCGTTGCCGATTTGGATGCCTTTTATTTCTTTTTGTTATCTCATTAGCAATCACATTCTGCATTCTCTCTTCATTTAATCTTAGTTCTTATATAGATAGTTATACATCCAAGGCTGATTTTCATATGAAAATCTGAATTTTTACAAGTTTTCTGAACTTTTGGCAGTAAACTTGTTTCAGAATAGGTTTTCTAACTTCAGAGAGCTCTCTTTTTTTTTTTTTCAATTAGTATTTAAAACTATAGATTCTTCTGGTTCATTTCCCCTTTCCCTCTTTTATTTATATATTTTTTCTTTTCTTCATATATATTCCCATTGTCCTGATAAGTTTTAATTCAGTGATTCAGATCTTAGCAAGTTTTGTTTTGTTTTATTTTGTTTTTTTCCTCTCTTAGTGTGGAACTCTAAGAGAGGAACTCTAGGGAAGGGAACCATGCTTAATCAGTTTCAAGAATTAAGAGGGGCTGGACTGCTCCAGCTTGTTCATACCTTCCTACAGACCTTTGCATGGACTACCTGTGGATTAGGCAAAACACCTCCTAGTTTCAGCTATTTTCAAATTGGCCCCTGGTGAAGATCCTGTCCTCAAATCTTAAAAGATGTCTGATTTGTCCTATGCTCCACTGGTACAAAGATAGACAACACGGGGCTTATAGCTATCATGTTTTCTCCCCTTTCATTGTATTTTGTGTTTGTGGAAATATCTTATAATTTTGTTGTAAATGCAGTCCACTCACTTTGCTTTACTATTTAATCATTCCGTCTGCTTTTATAAGGATGTTTGAAGAGATTATATATGATGCTACTGTCTAATTTTCCCAGAATCCCTTGAAAACAATTTTCCATATGGAGGAATATGTCCTTAAATAATAATAAAAAAAAAACTTCCCCCTCCTTTCAGTGTTCCTATTTCATGGCATTAGAAGTCTAAATACTGCATTTTGTGTATAAAATAGAACGATTTTTGGTAGCACCTATGCCAACCAATTAAATTAAAGGAAAAGCATAAACCAGAACTGAACACAGTACACCAGAAATTGTGTTAACATCAGGCAAGTATCTTTTGGCTCTTTCCACAAAAATGTGCACTGTAGACAAATTGCAATAAATGAGACTGACAGTTATTCAGTATGGTCTGTTTAACTTCATTTGAAGGACTAAATCCTGTGATTTCTTTTCAGCAGCAAAATTAGCTAAAATAGTCAAATCCTTTTTTGTTTAATGCAGTTTTGTATCAATTACTTTTTAATATTATTCAACGTTAGTTGAGAAATCAGTCTGCAATTATCCCTGCCATCCATCCCCTTTGGCTTCACTATTTCTATCAGAGAGCTTTGCCTTTGCGGACATAAACATATGTTGTATTTTGCAAAAATCTATTCCAGTGCTTATAAAGTCATATTGTATTAGACTATGGTTACATTTATTTAGCACTGGGGCTATTGCATAAGCCATACATAACTTTGTATATGGTACAATTTTATAACAACAATTAGATGGAGCAAATACGCTAGGAAAAGTCAGCTCATTTGTAAAATGGTGGGGAAAAGTGTTTTATTCTTAATCCTCTACTTTGAAATTTTAAACTATTAAGCAGTTTAAAAATTTTCATGAGCAGAAAACTCTTTCTGTGTGCATTTGATAAGCTTTCTAGGAAATCCTGTTTAGAATAACAAAGAGTTTCATCAGTTTTTACACATGTCTAAACATGCATCATTGTCTTTTAGATTTGCTTATTTGAATACAATGCAGTTAAAGAGAGTATACTTATACTGCATAGGGTAACACCTAGGTTTAGAGGACCATAGACCTAAGTCCTCAGGCAGTTTTGCTATATGCTGATGCATGATCTTAAGAAATACTTCTCTGTACCCCAGCTTTCTCCTCTAAAAACTGAGAACAATAATAATTCTAAATTTATGGGATTGTTATGAAAATTAAGTGATATAATAAATACAAACCAACTTTTACTCTGGTATATAGTCATAAAAACTTTGAACGTAAAAAGCATCACAAATTTTACATGTCCAAATCAGAACACTTTTTTCCCCCATCCAATAATCCTCCCACAACTTTTGACATGACTCACTCCCTTTCTTCTTTCAGTTCTTTGTTCAAAGAGTATAATGAATAGAATATGGTAAGGATGTAGTTCATTTACTAATGGTGCCATAGCAGAATAAACTCATTCTTCAGTACTCTGTAGAAATTTTAAACAATTTTATGTCTGAAAAGGTAGATACTAATTAAACTTAATTTTTTAAAAAGAATAGCAATCTTAAAAATGAGTATCTTTGATTTTAGATTAAGGCCTTTTAGTTCATTTTATTTATTTTGTAATGTTTATTTATCTTGGTGGGGGGAGGGGGGAGGGAGAGAATGAGTTGGGGAGAGGCAGAGAGAGAGGTCTGAGACCAAATATGAAGCAGGCTCCAGGCTCTGAGCTGTTAGCACAGAGTCAGATGCAGGGCTCAGACTCATGAAAGAGATCATGACCGGAGCTGAAGTTGGAGTCTTAACCACCTGAGCACCTCAATTTATTTTTTTTTTAAGTTTATTTATTTTGAGAGATAGAAAGAATGTGTGTGTGCAAGTGGGGGAGGGGCAGAGAGAGAGGGAGAGAGAGAGAATCCCAAGCAGGCTCAATGCTGTCAGCACAGAGCTCAATGCAGGGCTGATCCCAGGAACTGAAAGCATGACCTGAGCCAAAATCCAGAGTCTGATGCTTAACTGAGGGAGTCACCAAGGTACCCCATAGGGCCTCATGTCATAATACCAATAGTATTTTTTTATTTTTTTAAATGTTTTTTATTTATTTTTGAGAGAGAGAGAGAGAGACAGCAAGAGTATGGGGAGAGTCAGAGAGAGAGGGAGACACAGAATCTGAAGACAGATTCCAGGCTCTGAGCTGTCAGCACAGAGCCCGATGCGGGGCTCGAACCCATGAATTGTGAGATCGTGACCTGAGCCCAAGTCAGACGCTTAACCGACTGAGCCACCCACGCGCCCCAAAATTATTTTCAAAATGTTCTATTTTCGTTTATGTAACCATGCACAAATTTATAAATTAAAATATTTTATCAAACCCCAATATTATTTTCAAAATGTTCTATTTTCTTTTATGTAAGCATTCACAAATTTATATATTAAAATATTTTATCAAAATCTGAAAATATGTCTTTTACAAAATTTCCTATTTCTTTGGACTAAGATGTTAAACTTATTCAGTTTTTCCAATGAGTGAAGTGTAAATTTAGGGAAAGATTTCTTTGTATTTGATGCATTTTCTATATTTAATAAAAATAATTGTGGAGTACTTTTACACTTAAGATAGTGGAATTAATCCAATTATTTACTTTAACAAGTTTTGTCATTTATACATTTTTGAATATAAATTTGAAAACACTGGCTTTTGCTAAGATCACTTCCATTCATGGTGACAGATGGAAAAACTAAGTCTCATTTGTATAAAGCACTGGTGTACTTTAAGAAATAAAAGATCAATGTGCTTGAAGCATAGAAAGAAGAGGAGAATAATAGGTAATGAAAAGATGTTAGTAGTCCATGAAAGGTTTCATATACTACTTATATAAATAGTTTTGAATATGTTTAAGTTTGTATGTGTGTATAAGTTTTAATGGCTATAATATAACAAGAAAGGATTAGGATTACTTTTAATATTAGTGTTTCCCCACTTTTGAAATTTCCAAAATGATGTTTATCCCTGTGATCTTCTTAGTTATATTTTTTTTTGTTCAAAGTTTTAATATTTAAATTTTAGGGCCTAAAGCAAACTATGCCTTCACCACATCTCCTAGCATTTGCTTTACTAAGGCCTGAGCATACTGAGAGAAGAGAAAAAAGAGTCCTTTTAGTGGTAGTGTTAATGGTCAGATTTATTTCCATTTTATTTTTATAAATAATAGGATATTTGTTAAACACTAAGGTAGTATCATAATATTCACATAGTAAGGTAACTTAAAACATGACTTTAAAATGCAGGAAAAGCTATTAAGAGTTTTATGCAGGTGAGTTACATCACCTAAAGCTATTTTTAAAAGACTCTTTTACAACATTTTAAATCTTCACAGGAAAAGAATTAAAGAGGCTGGTTAAAATATTATTACAGTAAAAACAACAAATGATAAATGTATATATTTCTTATATTTAAAATATATTTTTGACCCATGATAGAGAAGGGGAATGTCAAAACTGACTTCCACTCAGAAATATATCCCAGAATGGGAAATAATCATGCCATTCATTCATGGAATCATCATTTTTAAAAGTTGACTGTACAAAATAAAAGACATAGTTGCTGTATTGGTCACTATTTAAGATACAAGGATTAATTATGAATTTTTCACTAAAAATATGTTAAGAGATAGTTATCATTAGCATTTCTATGGTTCTCATTTCATATGTGATGTCAACAAAAAGGATATTCTCAGATATTCAAGGGCTTTGAAAAAAATCACCTCCATGACCCCTCACTGAAAATTTAATCAAGATGTAATTTAAGTGACCAGGAGATGGGCTGAAATAAATCCTGATTTGGAAGCCATGGTGTAAGAGAACCCACCATGAAAAATGACACCAGTAAAACATGAAGTTAAGAGCAGTAAGGCATGCACATAAATAACTAAAATAAAATGTAGAAAGTAGTATGTCCCCTGAGAGAAGACATACAAATAAAGTTCAATTTAGTATAGGAAATTGGAAAATTTTTTGATAGCAAAAGATCAGGGATATCTGAGGCAGGAGGTGACTATAGAATTGCGCCTTTTGGGTAATTAGGATTTGAACAAGGAGGCCTAAGAGAGAAATGATTAGGTGCTTCATAAACCAGCAAGTTACAAACTCCTCCCTATGACACATAAGCTTCTCCCTGTGAGAGGAGCTGGTATCCCAAGTGGAGCACTGGGTGACTCAGAAGGAGAGCTAGTTTACACCAAACTGAGTAAGGCTTTCGGTTTATATGTCATTTAACCATCTTCTATCAAATAGACAATCATTATTTATAGCTGCAACCCAATAATTTTAAATTATCCTCATAGAAATAAATGAAATCTTGCTCTAAAAGTTCTCTTTAAGAATTCAGGTGTTAACTGTCTGACATTTAAAATAAATTGTTCATTTTAAAGTAGGATTTCTTAAGTATTAGATCTGATGTCTATGCAATATCCTATAAGGACAGATACAGACATTTAGGAAAATTAACAAAACAAGAAGGAAACAAAAATTTCCAATTTAATTTTCTCAATATAAAGAGAATGGTCATTTAAAAATATGATTATAAGGTATGAATGGCAAGTCACTGCTAATTAACTATAAAGGAACTATAGAATTAAAGAGAATTCTTAAAATGCTCATGAACTTAGTAGAAGATACAAAAATTTACCAAAGGAGCTTCAGTTTGATCAACAGAATGTGGTTTTAACAAATAGATTGACTTTAAAATGTATTATTCTTCAAAATAAAATTTGATGAGTAAATTGCTTGACACAAAATTGTCCCCCATATTTACAGTGTGATGGATGCTGCATGGGAATGTGAAACTCCGGGACATATACTTTTATAGATCTTTTACGTATTTCAGGGTCATGCTTGTACCAGTGTTAATATTAAATTCCTAAATATACAAAATGAGTAATTTAATAAATATTTGATATAGGAGAGTTAAAGTTTTGTTTTTAATCCATCATAATTTTTAAAATAGCCTTATTTTTAGCTTATTTTCCATGAACCTTCTATTTCTTAGTATAATCAAATACTTCCTAACCTTTCCCCCCCTTTATTTAGTCTTTGTAGCACAGACTGTTTAAGTTTTTGTAAGCACAGTCAGAAATCTGTAGGAAATTTAAAGAGAACTAAAGAAAATTGGGCAAAACAAAAAATAAATATTGTAGCAAAATTATGCTGATAAAAAACTTTTTATTATTCTTTTCTATCTCATCACTATCTATACTTGGCCTATTCTCCCACTTTTGTTCTTTAAAACTGAGCTAAAAAAAGACTGAACTCAGATGGCATTTTCTCAATAGTCTCTCTTTTCTGTTCTCCTAGAATATGAGATAAGAGTCAGGTTATATATCTGAAATCTGTCATCACATAAACCTCATTTGTGTCTAACCCTTTCACTCCTTTGCAAATTTTAAGTTACTGTTTTGTCCTAAGTGGAGAAAGTGTCCCTGCCTCAGGAATTTCTATGAGGATTTAATGAGCTTGTATATGTAAAGAGCTTAGAATTACAAGTTCTATACTATTTCCATGTTGTAGTATTAACACTTCTGTTCTCTGATCCTTATTCTCTGATTTATCCTTAAACCCACTCCAATGAGATTATTCTCCATCCAAAGCACTGAAAATCTTGTCAATGACCACCATTGCACTAAATCCAATGTTGTTCCTCAATTCTCATCAAATTGCAATACTATTGGACTGAATCGAGAAGCTTACCTCTCCAAGAGCCTTCCAGCCCACTCTCCACCATTGTTGTTTTTCCTCTTCAATCACTGGCCACTCCTCAGTCCCATTTGCTGATCCCTCATATCCTGTATCTCTTAAAGGTGGAGAGACTCAAGGCCCATGGGTCTTTATGCTCTATACTAACTGCCATGGTAATCTCATGCAGCCTGTGTTCTCAAGGCTCTCAAATTCGCATCTACCGTGAATGCAGTATTTGTCTACCAAGTGGTCTACTTAACGTCTCCATTTAGACATCTAAGAAACATCTTAAGCTTGGTCTCCTTCGAAGCCAGTTACCCCTCCCAACCTGCTCTGGTCTCAGTCTTCTACACACCGCAGTCGATGGCAGCTCTATCCTATTTGCATAGGCCAAAACCCAGGTGTCTTCCTTGTCTTCTCTCTTTTTCTCATACACCACATCAAATCCATTAATTTGGATTTACCACATTAAACTTTAAAATAAATAGTATATAGAATTAGACATGTTTTCACCCCTCCAGTATTGTCTTTCTGTTCCAAGTCTGGATTTTAACATAAGAACTCCCTGATTCCATTCTATGCTCCTCTAGAGTATCTTCTTAATAAAGAAGCCTGCATGATCTTTCATAAAACATACTTAGATCACATCCCTTCTCTTCTCAAAAAATTTACAGTGCCCCCCATGTCATTTAGCATACAAAAAAAAAAGTGTATTTAGAATATCCTGGAAATTTCCACATCTTCTCCTTACTTCTTTGATGTCCACCAAAACCCCAATGGCTTCCTTCTGAATGTTGAGCTTGCCAATTAGGCTTTTACCACAGGACCTTTGCACATGCTCTTATCTCTGCCCATGATGTTCCTCTTTCACATATCCACAGGCTAGCTCCTTCAACTTTAATCCTTTGCTCAAATATAATTTTCCAAATAAAGAGGTCCCTCATGGCTGCCTTGTTTTAACTTGTAACACTCCTTCTCTTCCTTACTTGCCTACATTTTCCCAATACATTAAATAACCGTTGTTTTTTTTTTTTTTTTCCCATAAATACTTATGGCAAAAACCCTTGTCTAGGAAAATCGTTTTCAAACTCCTTTGGCTTGACAGGCAACTTTGGTCTATTTATTGCTCTTCAAGAATAACATTAAACAATTTATTCTACAATAGGGACAAATATTAGATTTTCTGTTAGGAAATCACATCCCATTCCCCTCCTGTAGCTTAGCTCAATGAACTCTAAAAATAAAATTTCAAGTAATAGTAGATATACATTGAGTTATTCCTAAATAATACTTCAGAACACAACAGGCCTTATAGTAAATCTGAATGTAGGAATGATTCCCTACAGATGTTAGAGACCAACCACAGCCATTGTATTATTAGTTACACCAGGACGCCTTGTCACAGTGCGTGACTGCTAAACCTGGAAATACGCTGAAATGTCACAGACCAAATCTCCATTGCTTTATAGATACTACAGAGACCTGTAAAGATATTTTAAGTTGGATTGACATTTCTGATTCCTGAAAAACTTTAGCTATCAAGAAACTAATGTTCTCTGGGTCTGTTGTTTGCTACTTCTTATATGCATATTGTCTCTTACTAATACTCTTAAATAACTGTAAATTGTGTTTAATTCAGGGAGTTTGTGTATTACATATGAACACAGGACAATAAAGTATATAGGTATTGAACAACGTAGAGAGAAAAAAACAGTTATCACATTTTTCAAGATGTTTAAAAGATGCACAGTTCCTAAGCACTAACAACAACAAGAATTAAATTATTTATTTTACAAAATAGATATTTAATTTGATAATAATGAAAAATTCACTGAAATGAAAAACTACAGAAATAGTATTATAAGTGTTAAGGAAATTTAAACTTACACATTATCAGAATTGCTAATTGAGAAAAAAATATATAAAATTTAATTTAAAAAAAACCTGGGACTGTGCTTTAAACATTAAAGTGTGAATTGGACATTATAGGCAATAATCTAGATAACTGAATTTAAACCAAAGATCTTCCATGCTCATTTCCAAAATTTTAAGCATTTTGAATGACAGTCTTTTTTGCCTGATTATTGGGATAATTTTTGTAAATTCTCTACTATGTCTATGCACAGACTTAAAATCGGTAAGAAAATGGAAAAATAAGCTAGTTGTATATTCAGGAAATAGTCTTTAAAATCACTGATTTAATGCTTGTGTTTATAATAATGATGTCTTTGTTATTTTAATATGAAACTATTTTTATTTGAAAAAAATTGTTCAAGCTCTTCTATACCAAATAATCTAGAAAACTATTTCCTAAGTTAGATTTCCTAGTGTTTGGAACGTGGTAGATTCTTGCTGTTTTGTTGAGTCTTAGAATTTATACTGTATTGTAAAATAATTTCATGGGAGGCCTCACCAGTGATAAAATCCTTTTGTGTAGGCAAAGAGAGAATGCTAATACTTGTCCATCAGCATTCTGTTCCAACTGGCATCATTTTTGAAGCACCACCCTCCTTACGATATACATACGCCACCATTCATATCCTAGTTTGACAGTGCCACTAGTTAAGTCATAGAAACTTGTACACCTGGGCCTACTTCATTCTTCTCTCTCCTCACCATACTCATTGTGCTTCATTCAGTAAACCACTGGTCTTCAAAATTCCTCAGAAATGAAGCAGGCATGAAGCTCTGAGTGGATATATATTCCCAAACTACTGAGGGCCACTGTCAATTTCTCAAGCATATTCCCCTACCAGTGGCAGTTCTGGGGTGGCCCTAAGAGTTTCTGCAGATTTTGAAACATCTAACCAGAAATGATCAATGACAATTCTCCCTTTGGTAAAAATCCCATCTCTCTGAGAATGAGGTCCCCTCAGTTATTTTGGTAAGCCGTACCTCAGCACCTAACAGATTCATTTTCTCCCTCCAAAGTTCTCCGTTTTCTGCCTGTATGGCTGAATTGGTGGGAAGTAAAATTGAAACACTACCCTCTGAACAAGCAGGTGGAGTCCAGGGTAGGTTTGGGGTGGAACGCTGGCAGCTTCATTATTGTTTTAGAGTGTAAATAGACTTGTTATCTATGATCAAGATAAAAAGAAAAAGACTGATTTTACATACTGCAATATAGTGCAGTTAATCCATTGATGTACTAGGACTTTAAGTAGAGTGAGCAGGGGTGAGAGTTATGAAAACAAAAACTACAAAAACTACAGAGGGAAAAAATTCCTTTAATATATATAAAAGGTTATATTCTGCAAACTTAGGACCACAAAGGGGTGTGGTAATGTAAATACAAAATTGAGGACCTATTTTGTGTGACTATGAATAAACACTAAGCTTTGATGTTCATTATATTAACTCTGAGTAAAAACTCACTGTTTATAATCTTTTATGACTACCTCATTTCACTTATTCATTCCCCACATGTGGGGATGTCTATTAATATGTATTTCATTGAACAAGACATACTTTGCCTTCCATTTTCCCTGCCCTTCACCAAGCACACACCTGATATGCATGCAATGGAGGGTTAACACAAAAATTATTATATAACCTGGGAGAATGATTTATTAAGAATTTCAAGTGGCAGAATAATCTACTGAGAAATTGACTGTCTAGTCTCATTTTGTTTTTTTTTCCTGCCATTGCACAACAAAATGGATAAAATGTTATTCTGTTCCACCTTCCATTTGTAGCAGGGAGTTCTATCTGTGTTCTTGAATTCTGAGATTTCTTTATTTTCTGGGAAAGGGGGCAAAGAAGCTTTTTTTTTTTTTTTTTGCATGTTAGTGGCCAATGGAGAATAGGTTTCAGGCACAGTATAAAAATAATATCTATAAGAAATAAATTCCCTGGGGCTTCTGGGTGGCTCAGTGGATAAAGTGTCTGACTCTTGGTTTCGGCTCAGGTCATGATCTCGCAATTCGTGGGTTCGAGCCGCAGGTTGGGGTCTGTGCTGACAGTGGAGAGCCTGCTTGGGATTTTCTCTCTCCCTTTCTCTCTGCCCCTTCCTTGCATTCACTCTCTCTCTCTCTCTGTCTCTCTCTGTCTCTCTCTTTCTCTCTGTCTTTCTCTGTCTCAAAATAAATAAATAAACTTAAAAGAAATCATTTAAAAAATTCCCCTCTATTTCCTTATACTCATTAAAATCTCTTAAATATACTTAATTCACTTTACTGACAGGGACTGAAGCATCTTTATACTTTGGTACTTAAAGGTCTGTGGTTCTTCAAGGACTCTTGTTTCTCTCATCTCCCTATGGGTGGCTTTGGTTGATTATGACAATTCCAACCTTTCGAGACATTCACATAACTTTACTCCTGCTGGCATAGTCTCAAAATTTCAAGAGATACACAGAATCCTAACTCCCTCAGAAGAAACCAAAAGAAACACACACACACACACACACACACACACACACACACATATTTATTAACAACTTTCCCTGTTTTTGTTGTTTTAACATACCTATGAAATGTTTGTTTCTCTTCTTCCAAGATGGTAGCCACAAGTTGTGTGTTCCTTTTGAGCACTTAAAATGTGCCTAGTGCATTGAAAAAAATTTTAACTTTCATTTAATTTTAATGAAATTTTAATTTATTTAATTCATCTTAATGAAATTAAATTCATTCATTCATTCATTTTTATGAAATTTTAACTTAAAATTAAGTTTAGGTAGTTAATATAGCTTGTGGATACCACCAAACAGTGGGATTCTATAGGAAAAGTCAGCCTTAGTTTATGAAGTATTATATAAAGTATTGTATGAAGTATTATATAAAGAGTTTTTTCTCTATTTTATATAGAGGAAAAAAAAGTACACACATTTTCATGGCAATTCTAGCCATGGGGAAACCTCTGTTTTATAAGTTTGAAAGAATAAATTAAAAATAGGAAAATGACAGTTAAAGCTAAAGCTAACAGAAAATTAGAAACTATGGACCACAAAATTTCCTGATACAAAGAGGATAAAAGAAAGTAAAAGATTTCATAACATGTAGATGATTAATAATTTTATAACATAAGTATTTTAGAGATATTATAAAACATTATGAAAGGGCTTCTGTCTCAATCTGAAAATTCTCAAGATGCAAGTGCATGAAATGTGAAATTTTCAATCACTTACAAAATACAAGGCAGTACGTTCTCTCTGAGTTGTCTGTGAAAACTGTCTTTATACACGTCAGGTAGAAAGTGCAAACCATGGAAAGGGGGATTCTGTTTTTCAATTAGCACATAAATCTGAAGCTGATATCCAGAGTTCAGTACTTTTATTAAGATTACAATTTTGTTTTACTTCAGCACCATAAATGTAGCAGGGATTAATGGTAATAAATATATAATCACAATATAGTTGTTAAATTATTCTGTTTTCTTAAAGACTTTCTGAAAAATTATGTTAATATGATACATGTAATATCATAATTATGCTAAGATGTATATAAAATAACTTGTAAAGCTCTTATTTATCTAGTAGGGAATTTCAACTTCTTTAGTAAAGTTATATTTATAATTTTTTTGCTTCACTTCACATTTAAGTAATTACTGATGAGTTTATTTTAGGATCTCTAAAGAAATCATTGTGCTTTATGTTTAAAATTATAGACATAAATATCCGAGATGAATCTAGTTAATAGTGATATATAAGGACTTTTTTCTGTTTTCTAGAAATTATCCTCTATTGTACATTTATATTTAATATAATAAAATTTCTAGTCATTGCTTTGAAAGGTCACTAAAAGATAATGAAGATGAAGAGCTAAATGTTTTATCATACTTGAATGTTTATGTGAGTATTTCATGTAGGAAAGGGTTTCCTATAAGACCAATGTTGTATATTTCACTACATACTATATTTGTCTCCAGAACTAGTTAGCAAGAGTTATGGAGTAAGTCCACCATGATGTAACATATCAGTTACATTTCCCTTATACACCAGTATCTCCTTTTGTCCTTTGTTTAGATAGTGCTGTCATTTATGAGTATGTGTGTGCATGTGTGTGTCTGTGTGCCTGCATGGCAAAATAATTCATTTGAAGGTAGTGAAGGGAAATTTGTTGTTTCTGTCAATTCAATGAATATTTCAAAACTGAGTGCTCATGGAGAAAGTAAGATGTTATAGACCAAAAAAATGCATTTTTTTTCATTGTGTATGATAAGAATTCAGTCGATTAAGCATCCGATTTCGCCTCAGGTCATGATCTCATGGTTCGTGGGTTCAAACCCTGCTTGGGCTCTGTGCTGACAGCTAGCTCAGAGCCTGGAGCCTATCTTCAGATTCTGTGTCTCCGTCTCTCTCTGACCCTCCCCTGCTCATGCTGTCTCTCTCTGTCTCTGTCTCTCTCTCTCTCTCTCAAAAATAAATAAAACATTTAAAAAATTTAAAAAAAAGAATAAAAACTAAGTTATGTATTAAATTATACACTTTCTTTGGGGTTTGTTCATCATGACATAATATATTCCAATAATATCATGCATAATTCTGACTAAGCCAGCTTTCTGAAAAGAATATTATCTCATTTGCTCTCTCTATATACAGAATTTTGAACACAAAGTTCTGGGTGGGCCCAATTGGCCCACATGTATACTTTATATTATCTAAATGGATTTGTATTTTTATTTATTTATTTTTTAATGTTTATTTTATTTTTGAGAGAGAGAGAGAGAGAGAGAGAGAGAGAGAGAGAGTGGGGGAGGGGCAGAGAAAGACGGAGACACAGAATCTGGAGCAGGCTCCAGGCTCTGAGCTGTAAGCACAGAGCCCAAAGTAGGGCTTGAACTCATGAACCGTGAGATTGTGACCTGAGCTGAGATTGTGACCTGAGCTGAAGTCGAACACTTAACCGACTGAGTCACCCAGGCACTATTAAATGGATTTTTAAATTAAGAACATTTTGTAGCTACTTTGGAAATTTATTACTTTATTTGGAAATTTACTACTTTATTATTTATTATATATGTATATATGTGTATATATATATGTGTGTGTATATATATATGAGAATAATAAATGTCACATTTTGTAGTTAGTATAGAACAAACACCTATGAAACTACCACCAAACTTAAGAAGCAGAAGACTGCAGATAATATTAACCCTCTATGTGCTCCTCCGTACACCATCCTCACCTCATCCCTCCCACAGGTACCACGCTCCTGAATTATGTGATTAGTCTCTTACATTTTAAAAATATAGCTTACCACATGTGTGAAAAAGAAAACCTAAAATATTTTTAGAAGTGATAAATACCTGTATAGCATAGTAAAATCAGACAGAATTAGATCCATATCCTGGTTTTCCCCCTTATTATATCTGTACCTTTAACAGTTTTTAGTCCAAATTAAAAAAAAAATCTAAATAAAAAGGTATAGGAGGTATGTACCTTTATAGTTTTTTGTGGATACTAAGTAGTACTTTATAGTTTTTTGTGGATATTAAGTGACATAAGTGTATCTCAAATTCTCAGTGCAATGCTTGGTGCATGCTGGATGTTTTTATCATTATCGTCATCATTACTATTATCATTATTTTATATTGTAGTATATTTATAACTCCTATTTATGATTTAATAACTGCTTAGTCAGTCAGCATGGTTCAGTCCAAAACCTTGATTTAGTTCTCAAATAATATTTTTGCTGTCACACATGTTACTCTTTTAAACTGTTTCTTCCATGATTATCAAGAAGAGAATCATGTAGCACATAATCTACATCAATTTTATAGTCCGTATCCTCATGCTCCTGTAGATAGTCATAATAAACAAAACGCCAAGAACCGTTACAGACTTCATCCTGGTTTGTTTGGACAAGACTCTATTCTGGTCCATATATACCACATCCTACTCCAGTATCTGTTTAAAGTGAAACATGCTTGTGCTGACCCTTTTATGACTTTTAAAACATTTCAGTAATTTACCATCTATTCCAAATCCCTCTTAACTACTTTCCTTTTATGAGGACCTGCCAACGTGGGCTGTGTTTGCTCTAAAACTGTGAAGAAGTTGGCCCGGTCATCCCTGAGAAGTACTACACGCTCCCAGGCAAGAGCTCCCACACCAACAAGCACACGTGTGAGGAAATTGCCATTATTTCCACCCGGCAAGAAGCTTCTCAACAAGATAGCAGGCTGTGTCACACATCTGATCAGGCAGTTGCAGAGAGGCCCCGTGAGAGGTATCTCAGGCAAGCTGCGGGAGGAGGAGCAGGAAAGGAGAGATAATTATGTTCCTGAAGTCTTAGCCCTGGATCAGGAGATCACTGAAGTAGGAACTTCACTTAGGAAACGTGAAACCCTTGGGCTTTGCCATTCTGTCCAAACTGGAGGTCACTCAGCCTACGGTTGGGATGAATTTCAAAACACCACGTGGAGCTGTTTGAATCTTTCTGCTGTGCTATAATATCTTCAATAAACCTTGGACGACAGTAACAAGAGAAATTGGAATAGAGTTCCCTATTATTCTAAAATAATTTCCATTTATAATATTTACATATGATAAGTTATAGCTATTTTAGAGGATTTCGCTGTACACATTTCATTTATATGTTATATAGAAAAGATATCATTTTAACAATTCCGTATTTGCAGGTTGTTGCTTAGCAGTGCAGATGCCATGTTTCTTTCTGTTATTTTTATTACATGTATAATTTTTAAAGATACAGTGCTTTATAATGGCTTTGAAGAAATTATTGCTGTCAACAATTCTACTATATAATTAATATGTTACTCAATAGGTACTTTTTGAACATTCTTACTAAAATAGGCAATATCATTTCCTCTATTATTGTCCTCTATCTCTTTGCACTTGTTTCATAAGAAAATCTGAGGGTATGAATTAACGGTCTTATAAATAAAATCTATTTTCAAATTAAGACAGAAACAAAATAAACAAATTTAAGGTGATTTTGTAATGATAATGAGGTTCTAACTGTACTGGTAACAACTGTTCGAAAATTACATATTTATCTAATATATATTTATAATATATATAATATATTTGTTTATATTATGGAGATATAAAATATTCAGGGCAGGAGAATTCTCTGAGTTTAAAAGTAATGTAAGAACTCCCAAAGAGGAGTGTCAATAGATTTTCATCATAAAACATAACAACTTGTCAATATAAGGAAACCACAATTTAAAAAATAGCTATGGATCAAAATATTAAAATAAACTATATTTAATTTAACTGTGTTGAGTTTAAATGCCTCAGACAAATAGATAAGAAAATAGTAATGTGATAATAGATAAGTGAGCACACTTTGAATTGACAATTCAGAAAAGAACAATTATGATATTAGCCACAAATATTCAAAACCCATTGAACATGAAGCAGCTGATAAAATTACATTTTAACAGAAATGTTTCATTTCTAATTCGCTAATAGAATCCTATAGGGAAGCTATGAACTCTGGGGTTCAAGATATATTTGTACATTTTCGCGGTCACATCTTAGGAGCTCTTTAGAAATTTAGACTGTACGACATAACAAAATCTAACTTTTTCTCTTCTATGTGTGCCCGTTGCCCTTTATGATCCTTTCATGCTCTGCTTTTCAGTGGTGTCCTTAAGAAGGTCTTATTCTTGGATTTCAGTGTAACCTTACCATCTCTGCTATTAATTAACCTTTCTTCTTCTGAACTGGTTACGCATTCAGTGTGCATGTTTGTCTTTCTTTGTTCTATTGAGCTGTCTGTGAAATGTAGCAGAGGAACCAAGGCTCTCTCAGCAAAAGGGCACCAACTCTTTCTACAGTCTCCTCCTTGGTTCATGGATTCTCAGCGGTCAGTTTGAGACCATAATTGTATTCATCTGTCACCACAGGCTATTCTCAGGGGCCTGCCCTCAATTCCTTATCCCCTTACAGAATTCTAAATACCATTTCCAGTCCCTTTTCCATTTAAGTTTTCAACTAAACAACTTCAAGATAAAATTCTCAGGAGAGAACTGGGGAGTAGGGAGGGAGTGTAGATGAAAACTAGCTTCTGTTGTGTGAGTATTCAAATAATCCAGTGGCCAAACTGCAGAAATTTCTCTGTCCTTCCATAACATATTTCTGAAAGAAGGGTAAGGTGACACAGATAACTCAGAAGTCCAGCAAGTCTGATTTAAATGGATGTTACAGGGTTTGGTTACTGTTTTTCAATCAGAGTAACCACAGTGGCACTTGATTATTTAGTGCATACTAAAATAGGCTTAACTTTCTACAGAAAAACATTACTGTTGCCATTTGTCTAAAAAATACTGCTGTGTTCTGGTTAATTAGTGTTAAAGAAACAATCATGGTATTTAAATATAGGAGGCTCCTAAAAGTGATACAGATCGAGTTTTCTTCTAAACATAGTTTGGGTAACAGATAAAGGATAAACCTTATGCTTATTTCATATGACATTGGGTCAAGGTAACTATGTCGTCAAACTACATTTATATCACTTGTGTGGAAGAATGATCAACCTGACTTGACCAGGCAAACCTGACATTAGGAACAAGTAAGGCAAGTTTGTTTGTAGCAGCTTCTCCATCAGTTAGACAATGGGAATCATGGAAGTTATGTTCATGCTTTAATGGAAAGCAGAACAAAGGATGGAAATTTGACTCTAAAAGATTCTTCACAGATGGAAGACCTTCACCACTCAATAAGCAAACTGGTGGCAGCAAATATCAACAACTGTAGCATTAACCTTCAGTATGGACTTCTCACAGTCATGGATCTTTCTCTGATATGCAATTTCAAAGTCAACCTGTAAGTTCCTTGGGGGAATTTAGTCGTGTGGCTTTCTGCCTCAAAGAGCCTGTAGAAACTTTCTGACCAGAGGATGAGTTACTGAACAAGGATTAGGAAACTTTAGCTCATGTTGAAAGACAGAACATAATTGAGTGATGATCTTGGCCTGGGTCAATTTGAAAGGTCTTTTAATGAGACCTACAGGCTGGGATTTTCAAAATAATGACAACAACAAAAACAAGCAATCCAAATAGGCTGTTTTTTCCCCTTAAGGAAGATTTGTAACAATTCACCAAAACTATATTTTGTTGAGAAGGTTTTGTTTTGTTTTGTTTTTGTTTGTTTGGGTTTTTTTTTTTTTTTTTGCCTTTTTTTTCTTTCCCTATATGTCAGGCAAATCTTTCTCTGCTGAGCGGTTAACTAAGCGGGTACACCACTCTACTCTTGTCTTTGTTACCTCTGACTTCTGATCTCTGAATTGCGATCCCAAGTCCGACTTGATTTTCAGAGTGCCACCAAGAAAGGACATCAGAAGTTGATGGAGTAAACTGACATACAGATTTTTTCTTACCTTAGGGTTCTATCAGTTTTATTCTGAGTCACTGTGTTGCATATTTTTCAAAAATAGAGTGCTGCTCCTCACAATATGCTCTGGCCATGCAGTTTATGGTGATCTTGACATATGATACAAATAGACCTCAAAAAATTAGGAAGTCAGGGTGGAAGTGACCATAAAGTTAAATAAATCAAGAAATGAGAATTGGGGATTGGTATCTCGAAGCTCGGAGGTTGCCTCAATTACAGAGAGGAACATGCCTGCAAGAGATTGAGGAGTTGATTTTATATGTCTCAGTAAACATAATCAATTATATTCCCATCAAATATAGCCATTCTTTTTCAAGGCTAGGAACCAGGGCCACTTTCTTGGTTATAACTGGATACTTTCTGAAAAAGAGAAGTGGCAAAATGGGTATGCTTTTATATTGCACATAGTAGAGAAATGCAACTATCTATACACACAGAATAAATAAGAAGAAATCTCAATTTCCATGTCATTTTAATTATTTGAGAGCATAAGAAAAGTTTTACAGCTTTTCAACTTATTTTAAGGCAGTAGTCAAGTACATAAACATATCCAAATTTAAAAACCCCAGGGGAATAAAATCCTAAATAAAGTATACACAATTTACCAGTTTTTGAAAGAAAAATACATCATGACAAAAGTAACATTTAACCCTGAAAAAGCAATGCATATTTAATGTCATTAGATTTATTTCATCAGTAAACATCTTGATAGTTGTCAAAAATCTGTGATTGAATTGAATTAAAGCATATATTTATTTAAAATATATAAAACTCTCAGTATATTAGAACTAATATACCATCATTAAAGATGACTGTTCTTAGAGGAGAATTAAGAAATGTCTCTGTGATTGACAAATGTATAAATAGTTTCATCTTGGTGAACTAGTGCACTAGTTACGCAATGTAGGGTAAATAACACAGTAAAATGTAGTATATACTCCATCCTGTAAGAAAATAACACTTTATTCGCAGGGATATACACATACACACACACATATACATACAAACACACATACCTAATTGCTTCTGGGAAAACAGGGTAGTCATATTTACATATTTCCCCCTATTCCTCTGCCTAAGAACAATTAAGACTCTAGACATACATTATCTACAAATACTACTACTACTACTACTACTAAAATTCTGAAAGGTGAAGGAAGAAAGGCAGAGAGGCTAGGGACCTTGGGATCTGGGAATGACAAAATGATGAGTTTCTTGGGTTTTCTTTCTGTCTCATATATCCCAAATTTGGAATTGGAAAATATAGAAACCTAGAAATTACAACAGGTTCAGGAAAAAATAAA
Source organism: Cryptoprocta ferox (assembly GCA_028646485.1). Classification (NCBI taxonomy): domain Eukaryota; kingdom Metazoa; phylum Chordata; class Mammalia; order Carnivora; family Eupleridae; genus Cryptoprocta; species Cryptoprocta ferox. Next base: position 41,516,407 of record CM053571.1, read on the forward strand.
AGTTCCAACAAATGCCCACTCTTTCTAACCAGAAGACTGGGAAAATGGCTATATAGCAAGACAGAAACTTTTATATAATGAATACTCTATTGTAGGAAACACCGTGGCACCACCTCCAACTCAGCCAGCAAAAGCAGAGTGGGGAGCCTACATTTTCACTGTCTCCAGGTTGTAGCAAGGTGCACAAAGAAGAGTGGTGTCAGAGAAGCCTGAGTTGGGACCCAATGCATTCATTTATTCTAGGCTCTCCTAGGTAACAAGGACCCCAATGGTAATGTTAATGGAGACTATATGGCAAGCCTGAAGTAATGAGGCATTGTTCCTCCTCTGCTCCTCCTGGTAAAGCATTAAGGGAGAGCTCTTTGGAGAGTCAAAACTTTCACTTTTACTAGCAACAACAAGAACATCCTCCCTAACTTTGTGTAAATGGAAGGCATGTAAGACGCAGACAAAAAGAGACCTTACCTCGCTCATACCAGGAGATATTAAGACAGGCTTAGTAGAGACCAAGAACTACCATCTCACAGTAATGGCTACCTCTTGACCTTGGGTATCAACAGAGCCCAAGTGGAGAACCTGGACTTGTACTCTCTTCTGGCTATAATGATGTGCTACTTTGCCATTTCCTTGCCAAAGCAGTGTCAGAACAAGCCAGCTAAAACAGGTTAAATGAGATCCAGAGTTTCATAATCTCAAAATGTCTAGGTTTCAGTATCAAATTGTTCACTCTACCAAGAATCAGAAAGATCTCAAACTGAATAAACAAGACAAGCAAGGGGTGCCTGGGTGGTTCACTCAGTTAATTATCAAACTCTTGATTCTGGCCTAGGTCATGATTTCATGGGTGTAAGATCAAGCCCCATATTGGGCTACACTAGATGTGGATCCTGCTTAAGATTCTCCCTCTCCCTCTGCCCCTTCCCCACGGGTGTGCATTCTCTCTCTCTCTCTCTCTCTCTCTCTTTCTCTGAAAAAGAAAATCAATAGATGCCAACAGTAAAATTACAGATGTTGGAATTATCTGACTTAGACTTTAAAGCAATCATCACAACAATGTTTAAATGAGCAATTATGAACATATTTGAAGTAAATGAAACAGAAAGTTATGGCAAGGAAATAGAAATTCATAGCAAAGAAATTGAGGCTATAAAGAAGAACCAAATGGAAATTATAGAACTGGAAAATACAGTAACTAAAATGAATAACTCAGTGGATAGGCTCAATAGCAGAATGGATGGAACATAGGAAACCATCAGTGAACTTGAAGATTCAACACTAAAAACTATCAATGGGAACAACAGAGAGAAAATAGACTGAAAAAAAATGAACAGAAACACAGGCACCAGCAGGGTTGCAACCAAAAAGCTAACATTTGTGTAAATGGAGTTGAGGAACAAATTTAAAAAAAATAGGAAAAGGCTAAAAGAGTACTTGAAGAAATAATGGCTGAAAAATGCCCTAATTTGGCAAAAGAGAAAAATCCACAAATCTCATACAAGATAAACCTAAAAATATCAGCACCAAGAGACATCATAGTCAATCTTCTGAAAACTAATGGCGAAGAAAAATCTTGAAAGTTCTGAATGAGAAACAATATTTTACCTATCAGGCAAAAATAATTCTCATGATAGCCGGTTTCCCATAAAAACCATAAAGGCCAGAAAGAAGTAACTGTCAGTCCAGAATCCTATATCCAGGGAAAATATTCTTCAGGAATGAGGGAGAAATCAAGATATCCTAGAAGAAAGAAACTAAAATGAATAGGAATTGATAAAAGAGAATATTCAAATCTCCAAAAAGCATATGGAACATATACAACAGCATCTATCAGCAGGTAAATACAAATTAACTCTTATATGATATACCACATTTCACCTACCAGGATAGCTAAAATGAAATAGATTTCCAGTATTAATTATTGACAAGTATATGAAGGATCTGTAACTCTCATTCACTGTTTGTGGTTGTTTAATTTGGCTAGAAGACTTTGAGAAACTGCCTATATTTACTAAAGCTAAACATATGCCTGCATTATGACTCAGCAACCCACTGCTGCTATATACCCCCAAAACATGAATGTATACGTTCTCAAAATCATATATAATGAGTCTTTGTAATCGCTTTATTAATAATATTTCCAATTTAGAAGCAACTCAAAAATCTTTCTACAGGAAAATGGATGTCTCTTCAAATAATAGAATATTATGCACCTATAAAAAAGAATGAAATTCTGATATGAAGAATAATATAGATTAATAGATACTATATTGACCCAAAGAAGCAAAAACAAATGAAAATATATCCTATAAATCCATTTACATGAATTTCAAGAATGAACAATACTTATCAATGGTTATAAGGGTCAGAAAATTAAGAAATTCTGAGGATATTAGTGAGAAAGGAGAATGAGAGAAATTTATAGAATCTGATATAGAGTCTGTATCTGTATCTGATATTGGGTGTTACCTTTGTAAAAGTCTTTGAGTTCTATATTTAAGTTTTGTGCACACTTGAAGTTAAGTGTAAGTGGCATAAGTATGTTTTCTAACTCTGAAAGTTAAGTCACTCATCATTTGAATTTGAGTTTTTCAAATTTCAGAGTCCGTGGTAATCTCCGTTATGTCATAAGATACATGCCCTCCTAAGATAAATAGCGCCATCTAGATTTAACTCTACAGCTCAGTAGCCCTGGGAAGTGAAAGAGAATTTATCCTGATTAAGAACACTGAAGAAATCATACCAATATGAGGGCAACAATTCAATATAATTCACCAAACATTCTGCATAAAATGTCACTTTAAATGGAGGACTCTTTATGATTCCAAAATTGTAATTTCTTTGTTCATATTAAATAGAAAGCTAAAGAATAGGAATTTTGTTATATTCACAGTTGTAGACTCAATAGTAATACCAATAAACTATTCAAAGAGTAGTTTTTTTCCCACAAATAGATAAATTTTTTTGATAACCAAAAAACTAATTTTTTAGTCTAAACATTCTTAAGAAGATAACTATTATATATAGGGAAATAAAACATTAAAATAATATCTCATATTAAAGTAATATGTAATTAGATGTAATATTCCCTATGGATCCCTTCAAATTAAAGTGTTCTCCCTGAGTTTTTCCCAACCCATTGCTCATATGGGTTATCTAATCCTCTCAATTTTTAGTTATCTTCTATATGCTGAATATTAAGGCAGGCTTCTCCTCTGCTCCTCCTGTACTATCTGGACATTTAATGGATGCTTCCAGAACAAAATAATCTATAATAATCTCAGGGCCCTCTCCTCTAAACCTAGTTTTGTATTCTCAGCATTATATTGCGGTACCACAGCTAACCCATTCACACAGCTAAGAATACTGTGTCTTACTCGACCTCTTCAAATTTATGGTTACCCACTTCCATTCCCTTTATATCTTTGATTATATGCTCAATAATTCTCTATACACAATGACCTGTGTACCTTTCTGATTATTACTGTTTTTAAATAAATTTTTAGAAGTAGCTCAAATGTCTCTCATCCTCATACCCTTTCTTATACTCTGTGCAATATTCCTATTTCCATTTAACTAATCATAACTATGTATTTAATTTACCTATCTTTTCTATTAGACTGTGACTGCATGGACTATGCTTCTAACCTCTTGTCATCAAGACTATCCTGTACATGGAGACTTCTCATGTGAAGAAGATGGTATTAAAAACGCTTTAGTATTATGCATTGCACACCAAATTCAGTGTACCCCTTTCTGAAAACAGACCATATATCTGAATTAAGAGAGAAGATATCTACAAACTTCAACACTTCCTTTGTTTAGAAATCAGGTTGCCAGGTTGCTTTTCTTATTTCCATATAATGAATTGAGAAAAACCCTTCTCATCTTATTCCAAATGAGATCTGAAATTTATGACTTGAGGTCACACTAGTCCACAACCTCTGCTCCGAAAAATTAATAAGAGTGTCAGAACACTGCCTCACACTGTAGATAGGGATGAGTGATTAAATTCACAGATACTTGGCTTTAGCAATGGAAAATCCTTCTGTCATCCTCATTCTCTAAGTGAGCCATGCTTCCTTTTCTTGGTCACAAGACCAGTGGGATACTTGAAGAAGGTGGGAGCAATGGGTCATATCTGTACCATACTTGGCAGTATATTTGATACAGAAAACAGAAATAGTGTCTTTTATTTTTAAGTTTTATTTATTTATTTTGAGAGACAGAGATAGAGTGTGAGTAGGGGAGGGGCAGGAGGATGGGGAAAGAATCCCAAGCAGGCTATATGCTGTCAGCTCAGAGCCTGACCATTTGGGGCTCCATCTCACAAAACAAACTGTGAAATCATGATCTGAGACACAACCAAGAGTCATGAGCTTACCCACTGAGTCACCCAGGAGCCCCTGGAAATAATCTCTTTTGGTGTCTTACAATTATTTTTTAATTTTTGTGAAGGATGCATGTACTATCCACCTTATAGACTGGCAGGATGCCCCAGTTTGACTGAGATGAACTGACAGAGTTGTTTTAATTTTCTAAATAAAGATTATATACATGAGAAACCAAATATAAAATGTTTATTTTTGAATATATAAATAACCATTTTAATTTTTATTTTGGAAGGGAACAATCAACACTTGATTATGTAACCCAAACCGTGTTTTCCCAAAATGTGATTTGCAGAACTCTGATTTGAGAAGCTTCTCGATAGGAACAGATAGATAGAAAGCTTCTCTGATCAAACACATGTGAGAAATAAATAGCTAAGCAAAGTTGAATAAGTTCCTTCCCTTTCTGAGTTAGAATGTTGGGTATGCAAATATGCCTTAGAAACTGTTAGCATATGCAGATTTTCCACACGTATTTGAACATGGCACTCTTTTCCATGGCTTCTCAAGATAAAAGTATTTTATAGGATAAATGTTACATGAAGCATGTTTGCAAAATACTACCATAACTAACCATATCTATCTTTCCATTTCTTTCTAATATTTCTGCCTTTTTATAAAAATGTTCCCTTTTCATTCTTTTGTTCTTGTTTGTTTAGTTTTCTGACCTTACTAAGCACCCACTGAGCATGACATAGCAGGAGGTAGAAGCTATTTATTGCTGTGACAAGTTGGGTAACCTGAAAGGGTAAGGGCATGAGAAGAAATAAAAGGATGTTATTCTAAAAAAAATCAATTTTTTTCTGGTTTGCTACTTACTTCGTACACCCATTTCATTATAATATAAATGACTACATAGAATGTCAACTTAAAGTACATCTTGGCCCCAAAGCCCTTTTGGGTAGCCATATAAACTATTCAGGGATTTTATAAACCTCTAAACTATCATAATCCACATAGTAGCATTTAGGTACTTGACTTTAAGTAAAATATGAAATATTTAAAAAAAATCACAAAAGAGGTCAAAAGTGCCATGAAACTGCACTATAGTTAATGGTAAATGGCTTCTCTCTCATCAATTATCTCTCTATCCCATCTATTGAATGATTATCATGTTGGATTAATACTTCAATGAAAACGTCTTTAGTTAGCTTCCTTGCATAATAAGAAAGTTCACCAGTAAGTCATAATGGATAATCATCCTGAAATGATTTATTTAAATATTCAGCCTGATATTACATACGACTCATTTCTATCATGGAATTAATAAGTGGCATTTCCAAGATTCAGTATTTATAATAAATGAGATTTTTCTGGTCTGAAACAATTTCCAATAAGTAGGTTAATCGTTTAAAGTAAAGCACAGCATCCTGCAATGACCTTTTCCTCTCTAAACTTCTAGGATTATAAATCAGGCTAAATCATACTATGCTATATTTTGTATGTATCTTCTGAGACCTACCGGAATCCGGGATCCTGAACCTGTTTTCTGACCTAGCCAAAGCTCAGTAGGTAGCTTTCTTTGTTTTTTTGTTTGTTTGTTTGTTTGTTTGTTTTTCCTGTCCCAGAGTGTACAGAGTAGATGATTAGTACAAAGCTTTGGCCTCAAACTCCCATGTAGAACATACAGTTATGGTGTATTGAATAGGATGATTTTTGAGTGAAATTATTCCTTTGGTGCTTGTGGCCCAAAGCCTTGACTACCTACAATAATGAAAATCACTTCTTGCACTCTTTATTTATGCCTATCTCTATATGTATCTTCCAACATTTTTTCCTGCTTCCCCCAAACCTTTAGCATATTGGTTTTTTGTTTTGTTTTGTTATCTTAACTATTTGATTCAGTTTTTTTTTTTTTTTTGGGGGGGGAAGCTCATCTTATTGGTTTATTCATCATTGCTGTTAGGCAGTTGAATCATTTTCTTCTTGTCAAAATATATTATTTTTTCAAAATTTTAAGTATAGAAATCTTAATTTTCTTTTACAGAATCACTTCGATATTTTCTTTTCTCAACAAATTGTTAATATTTCCAAAATAAAATTCTTTATGACAGATTTAGAATGAGCTCTTTAGTCATATATAGAAGAAAAATCACCAGGGTCATCTGGGTGGCTTAGTCAATTAAGCGTCCAACTCTTGATATCGACTCAGGTCCTGATCTCACTGTGGTGGTGAGATCAAGCCCCACATCAGGCTGAGCCTGGAGCCTGCTTGGGATTCTCTCTCTCCCTCTCTCTCTGCCTCTCCCCACCCCCTGCTTCCTTCACTCTCTCAAACTACATAACTGAAATCTGAAAAAATGAAATAAGCTTTTTAATGATATTTATCTGGTTTGTGCCAAAGACAAAATTATGTTAAAACTAGACTGTATGTTAACCATTCCTTGTGTAGTGTCCTATTTAAAGGAAATGTATATTCTTTGGTCTCCAGGGGGATGCTGAGTCCTGGTACCATCAAAGAATTGTATCATTTGTTCTGGTTTTATTTGCACTTTGAATCTCTGCTTGATTTGTTCTTCAGTTGTGAAATCTGGATCTATTCAAGTGCATCTGAACATTTTCATATTTTAATTTTCAAGTAGCTATCTGCTAAGGACCAATCAGATATTGACTCTCCTATAGCTGTGAATTGAGCTGGCCCTTAGGGTTAGAATCAGATTTATCTAGTACTCTTATGCTTGCCAGATGGTTGTTTAGCAAACTAGGACATTTCTTGATTTCTAGGAAATGCAAGGATGTCTCTATTATCAAACCAATTTTGGAAATGTGAGCTCTTGATAAAATTTCATTTGGCTCTTTGGTCTGTTACTTAACATAACAGTCTGCATAGTCTTCCAGAACTACAAAAGATGTTTTTGTTGAATAGAGTAAATGGGATAGTTTTTCTCTTAATTCTATGTTCAATTATCAGTGTTCTCAAAGGACTCTGATCTACTGAAAAAAACAAATTATTAGTCTCTAGATCCAAAGAAATGTGCGATTGAAATGCAATTAAATGCTGGATGATGTGTACTTGAAATGCGCAGAAAGAACTGGGAGAGCAAAGTGCAATATTTTTTTGAAATTAAACTGTATTAATAAACATCATTGTATAGCCATAACTAAAATGGCTCTTTTCATTAACAATCCTAACAAATACTACTCTGGCCCTTCTATATGCTAGCCTTATTTACTCTAAGAAATGACATTGCCCCATAAACATGGAGCCAAAGGTTATCTGTAAAGTTTATTTATTTACAAATCTCAATCCCCAAACAGTAGTCTCCTTTCCCTCACTCATTTCTCAGAGAGACCATATCCATTACCATATGCGTCCCATGAATCATACCAACATGGCCAGCAGGACCAGCTATGTAATTTATAAAAGTAAAAGTGTTAAAAATATTATTGAGAATCTAAAGATGGTGACAAGGGAGAATTCAACAAAACATGGGGTCCATTTGAGCAAAAGGCCTCGCTTGATAGCGTAGGTTGCACATCCATGAAGTTGTCCTGGTGGCAAAGCGAGTGAATAAAAAATGAGATTAGAAAGAGGAATAGAGACCAGGTCTTGTGCTACAATTTGGGCCAGAGAGGTGGCTTTCGCTTTACTTTGACCAAATGGGAAATACTTAATAGTTTTGAGGAAAAGAGTGACATGTTTTAACTTAAAATTTTTTAAAAAAAGTTCTCTTAATGCTGTTGTTTTGAGAATAGCATATAGATTGGCAAGAGTAGAGGCAGGGAAATGTTTCACTAAATAACTAATAATTGTTTGGGTTGGATGATAATACTTTAAGAAACTAGATATTTCTTTATGGTTAATTGAGTAGCTTTAACTTAATGTGTGAATATGAATATATATGTAGCAGTATGAATGTATATTATGAAAGAAGACTGGTTCAAATTTAAAGGGAACTATTTGGCTTTATATAAACTGATTGTAAAAGATAAAAATGAAGTTAGTTATAGAAAGAGGTTACAGGGGTGCCTGGGTGGCTCATTTGGTTAAGTGTATGACTCTCAATTTCGGCTCAAGTCATGACCTCATGGTGTCCAGAGTTCAAGCCCCGTGCTGGTCTTTAGGTCTGTGCAGACAGTATGAAGCCTGCTTGGGATGCTTTTTCTCTCCCTCTCTCTCTGCCTTTCCCCTGCATGTGCTTTCTCTCAAAATAAATAAATAAACCTAAAAAAAGAATTATATACCAGAAAGGATGGCATTGGCATTATATTTAGTATAGATTTCCAGAAATGGAAATTGCATATTATTAGATTTTAACTATATCTGTAATATGAGTGTACATTTAAAAACATCTAATGAATAAGGTATAAGAGTTGTCACTGAAAGCAATCACAAACTTAAGATAATCGTATATGAAAAGATTTTTGGAGATTATATCATTTGAAAGAAGGCATGCATTTGACTCTTAAAGATATTTCTGAACAGTAACATTTGTCTTAGCCCCTACTTTTTGCATCCTGAGTGATGTCTTTTTAATTATAATTTGTGCTAATTTTAGAGTTAAACTGAGCGTTTTTTGTGTATATGTATACAATATGGGCTTTAGAAATTAAGTTAGATTTACAGGAAGTCAAACATTAAATGTCAAAATTAAAAACATAAAGAATTCCTCCTTTAAATAGTTTTGGTCATTTTATATGCATAGAATCTTGAAATTCTATTTGTATTATTATTAGGTGATAAAAATAGCCTAAGTTAATTACTATCATCTATACTATAAATAAAATTTAAAGTTTATTGTTTCTAAAAGCAATAATAAGATGGCAACATACAAATAGTCCATCATCTCTGAGAATTTACTATCAAAATAGGTTAGTTTGGGATTCTGGAAAATTGGTACAATAGTTGGATAGTTTGTGAATCTCCTCTAGTTTCCTAATTAAACAAGACAAAACAAAACCATAGATAAATTTAGATAGCCAAAGTGAAAGTTCCACGAAAATTACATAAAATCAAGTGACATAATGGTTTCATGGACTCTAAAATATAAGTGTATAGTGAAACTTGCCGAGACCCACGTGGAATCAAAAACTGCAGGAGGGAGAGCAGAGGGGAAGAGACTCAGCTCTGACCACCCTTGGCCCTGAGAAATGCCCTAGTGACCGAAGATATTCACTGTCAAGTATCCCAGTTCAAACTGAGCAGAGCATTTAAAACTGAGAGGAAATTTCAGACCTAAGTATATGGAAGAATGAGAGGAGATTCTAAAAAGAGAAGATTGATGCAGTCTGCCCTATGACATCAAAAACGCCAACATTCACATCACGGAAAAGACCCTGCATTGAGGAAAAAGTGTGGGAAACATGATTAAAAGGAGCAGGACTGAGACAAAGGATGGAAAAATGGGGCGTGATATCTCAATGCCTGTAAACATAGGTTTCATCATTTTGTGAACAAAACGAGAAAATCAGCTCTAGCGTAATAAGAGTTAGCAACAATATGAAGGCCCATAATTACCTTTTAAAAAATACAGAAACACTTAGTGTCACTTAAAAATGAGCCACCACTAAAGTATTGTGGTTGAATTCCATATAAATTAGTATAGAGAAATAAAAGAATAAGGTAGAATTATATCTCTGAAAAAGTAAAAGTATAATAGAAAGATTACACCCAAAAAGAAATATAACCTAATATTTTGAAATGAGCTAAAATTAATCCACAAATAATAGAATCTCTAAAAGAACATCCTAAATCGGAAATAGAAAAAAATAAAGTTGAGAAAATGTATGAAAAATATATAACAGGAATTAATTAGAAAATTTTTAAAAAGTCATCTCAGAAATAAAGACTGAATTGGAAGAAACACACAATACAGAAATAAGCATGAATACTGCAATATGAAATATGAAATAAAGATATTTACATTTTTTAAGTAAATTATATCAAATGGATTTGAACAAAAGCGTTATATATAGAAGATAGGCAAAAGCAAACTAACATAACTAAAATAGGAATCACCATACATAAAACCAAACAATTCAACAGAAATGTAATTTTAAAAAATTGAAAAGCAAAAACTAAAAACACTGGATTTGCAGTTTATGCATGAGAAAGTCAACATAGGGTGACCCACAGATTGGTATATACTAGCAAAGTATTGGCTTTGAGTAAAAAGAGAAAGAAAAATCTATTTGGGCATTTAGGTAGACAGGTTATACAATATATTAGGGAAATAAATCAGTTTGTCATCAGACTTTTGGATGATATTTAACACCATAAGATAGCAAAATAGCATATTTAAGATATTTGAGCAAGGACAATTAAGCCAGTGTCTTATATTAACTCAAACTGGTCAGAGGTAACTATTAGGATTCTAGAAAAACTCAGGAAGAATTTCTTTTTCCCCATGAGTTCTCCGTTAGAAATATAGGATGCAAAATTTTCTATAATTAATGAAGCGGTTATTTATATATTTTAATAGAGAAAGGTTTTATCAAATCGTGATAGTATTTGGATTTCACAAATGAAGGAAATATAATTTGCAATTATATAAAATTTTAATAAAAACATTAGATGGCTTCCTAAAATGTGCCAGAGAAGAAATATTTAATCAATACTTATTTAAAGTTTCATAGAGTTTTTTAGAATTATTTTCCAGAGAGTCTGGTAGAGTAGTATAATAAATAGTTTATTAATATGTTTAAAATAGAAGAAAGAAATTAAACTTTAGGTTTTGCAGTTATTTACTTAGAACACAATGATGGTTACGTTCCTGGAACTTTTGGTAGTCATGGAGAAGGATCAAATTTGAGCTTATTTTAAAGAAAGAATTAAGATTCAGTGACATAAAGAACATAAAAAGCCTCTTTATGAAAGAAGGATATATCAAATATGATCAAGTTTTCTAGACAGGGAATCTAGAAGGTCATCCTGAAAAGCCTCATTGACAGAATTGGGTTAGCTGGAAAGCAAATGCATGTTGGAGGATGATATGGAGGAGTTAAATTTTGCATATAGTGAGTTTGAGGTGACAATCAACAACGCTTTTTATATAGAAAAGTAACAAGTTAGTGGTAAAGACTATGAATATAAATGTGGCTTATTTTTAGAAAAATAAATGACAATAATGTAAAATTAGATAAGGATTCTGAAAGACTAAATGAAGAAAAGATAGCAAATTTCTAAGATTAAGTAGATTCCTATATTTTATAGCTAGTTGCATTGTTTCTTTTTTTTTTTTTTGTAGCAGTAGGGGTTTGCTGAAATATGGGATGATGTTAGAGGGTACAGATTCAAAATATCTTCATCTTAGATTTACTAAATTCTAAGTCATTCTTAAATGAAATTTTCATCAAGGTTGCTGTGGGCATATCCTAAAAACACCCAGCTCTCAATTATATTTTAACTTCTCGGTTTACAATAAAGTTATCTTAGAGTAGATCGTAGGCATGTATAAATTGTAGGAGGGAAATGCATCAAAGTATGTAAAGTACTATACCTTTGTATGTAAAATGAAAATACCAGCTGTATTCTCTACTGCAGCATTGTCTATTTTACAAGAAAAAGTAAGAAAACAGCCCAAGGCTGTGTCAACCCAATGTCAAAACAAATTGATAAATTCAGTATGAGAACAGCAAAGTTATATGCTTATTTTAAATAATTATACTCATATTTTTATACTTTTTTGAATCTTAGGTGGATTTCTAATGTGCCAAAATACCTTCGTTAATAGTGTAAAATCTTACCTCGTTAATTTCTGTGTGTATATCAAACATTGTAGTATTTGAAACATTTTTCTGGGTAGGTTCGGTGCTTAAAGTTTTTGATGATTTAAAATATTCAGACAGTCATATTATATGACAGCCTATTTTTTGGGGTCTCTATGCAACTGAGTTTTAGTTATTACCAGTTGGAATAATATCATCATCAATTGGAATAGTTCTGGTTTTTAAAAAAGTGAATCATATTACTTAATGACTTGACCAAAAAGTAGACTGCAAATTTCCACTCTAAAGCAAGGTAGTCCATAAAGTTTTAGTCATACAGCCTGCTTTGTAGACTCTAAAATCTTCCCCTTCATAGTCAAAGTGAAACAGGATTTCAATTACTAAAATTTTGGCTGAATTATTTGCAAATGAGAATATATCATATTAAATTGTGAAAATAAGAAAGAGGATCTCATTATACTTTTTTATGGGACTGATCACATTTAATATCTTTATTTTTCATATTTCACTGGGTCAACTTTATTGTTGTTTAGTAGAAGATAACTTAAACCAAGTTATCATAAACCAAGATACCAGAAAGACATGAGCTTGCATATGATCTAATAACAGAAAAGGTGAGGAAAATTAATTAACTTTCTTCCAGAGAAAATAACATGACTTGGATAAATCAAGTCTCTTTATCTATCTACTATGTATATACCTACCTACCTGTTTATCTATCTAAAGTCTATTGTGTCTGTCTGCCTTTGTAGCTAATGTGATTGCATTGAGGCAAAAAGAAAGAAAAAAAAAGCTTAAAGATTGGAAAATAAGTAGCAAAATTGTCCCTAAGTTTGGACATAATTGTGGTTTTTTTTGGAGGGGGACATAATTGTTTTTATAGAAAGTTCTACAAAAAGTAAAACCACTACTAAAGCATATATGCAAATTAGCATAGTTGAATGCTAAAAAGCAATTAAGCAACAATCGATTGTAATTCTATATACTAGTCAAACAATGAGAAAATTAGAAATTAAAGAAAACCACTTAAACACACCTAAAATAAAATAACATTTAAGAAGAAACTACAACAGATTGCACGTCCCCTACACCAAAAACAATGAACCTGTTGCAAGAAATTAATGAAGACTAAATAAATAATGTGCTCTACATTTTCAGGGAAGATTTGATATTGTGAATATGTCAGTTCTAAAAAAGTCAATTTATTTTTTTTAATTTCTTTAATGTTTATTTATTTTTGAGTGAGAGAGAGAGAGAGTGAGAGAGGGGCAGAGAGAGAGGGAGACACAGAATCCGAAGCAGGCTCCAGGCTCTGAGCTGTCATCACAGAGCCCGATGCGGGGCTCGAACTCACAGACAGTGATATCAGACCTGAGCCGAAGTCGGACGCTTAACCGACTGAGCCACCCAGGTGCCCCCATAAACAAGTCAATTTATAAACTCAGTGCAATTTTTTATTGTGGTTTTATTAAAATATAATTCATATGCAATAAAGTCCATCCTTTAATGTATACAATTCTGTGGTTCTGACTATAGTCTTAGAGTTGGTAATTATCCACACAGTATAATTTTGAACATCTTCACCCTGAAAGGAAACCTCATACCCAGTAGCAACCACACCCTCCCACCCACAGGTACCTGGCAACATATAATATACTTTCCGTCTCTGGATATACCACTTCTGGAAATTTCACAAAAGTGCAGTCATACAATATGTGGTCCTTTGTAAATGTCCTTTTTCAATTTGCCATATATTTAAAAGTACACACATGCTGTAAGTGCTCCATTGTTTTTCATCGCTAAACTTCCAAATGTATGGGTATACCACATTTCATTTTCCTATTTATCTGGTGATGAATATTTAGGTATTTCCACTTTTCAGTCTTAAAGAATAACAGTGGTGTGATCATTCACACATTAGTTTTGTGGAAATATATGTTCATTTCTCTTCAAAATATATCTAGAGATTGGAATCCTGGGTTATATGCAAACTCTACATTTAACATTTTGAGGAACTGCATCTGTATTCCATTGTGGCTGTACCATTTAACATTCCTAACATCAGGGACTGAAGTTTCAGATTTTTCCACCTCCTCATAAACACATTATCTGTCCTTTTTATTTTGGCATCATAATGCATGTGAAATAATATCTCTTTGAGGTTAAAATTTACATTTACCTAATGATTTATGATGTTTAGAATCTTTTTTTATACTTATTGGCCATATATGTACTCTCTTTAGAGAGAACTACCTATTAAAATCCTTTGTCAATATTTTAAGTTGATTAGTTACCTTTTTATTATTGAATCATGAAGGTTTTAATATATTCTGGAATCAAGTCCCTTATCAGCTATATAGTTTGTAAATTGTTGTTTTTTTTAATTTTCTTCTTATTGTCATTTTATTTTATTTTTTGAAGCAGAAACATTTTAATTTTTGATGAGTGTGATTTATCTTTCTGTTATTTTTGTTTGTGCTTTTTGTTATTATAGCTAGAAACCCTTTGCCTAATGTAATGGCACAGAGATTTATGCCTATTTTTTTCTTCTAAGACTTTTATAGTTTCAGCTATTTAGGTCTATAAAACATTCCTTTTTTTAAAAAAAAATGTTTTGTTGAGAGAGAGTGTGCATGCAAGTAGGGGAGGGGCAGAGAGAGAGAGAGAAAGTTTTTAAAAAGTTTTCATTTTTGTTTTGAGAGAGAGCATGCACATGCACGTGGGGGAGGCACAGAGAGAGAGTGAGAGAGAGTGAGAGAGAGGGCAGGAGAGAATCCCAGGAGAATCCCAAGCAGGCTGTGCTTTGTCAGCATGGAGCCTGATGCAGGGCTTAATCTCAGGAACCTGAGATCATGACCTGAGCCTAAATCAAGAGGTGGCTGCTTAACTGACTGACCCACCCAGGTGCCCCAGTCTATACTACATTTCAAGTTAATTTTTTATAAAGTATGAGGTTGAGGCTCAACATCATTCTTTTGCATATTGCTCTTCAGTTGTCCTACTACTATTACAGTTTCTTTCCTCAGAAGTGAAATACCTGGCTCTAATTATCCTCAAATATTCAATGTGTTAAATAATAGAATATACATGAGTAATTTTCAGCTTTTTTAACCCATATTTCTGCAACAAATACACTAATATTTGTTTGCAAGATTTATTCTTTTAGGTATAATTTACATGTAATAAAATGTATACAATAAAGATATAGTTCTGTGAATTTTTATAAATGTATACTTCCATATAACCTACATATATGTCAAAATAAATGTTTCCATCAAACTAGAATGTTTCATAGGATCCTACAGTTTCAGTACCAAAAGGTAACATCTGTTATAAATATGGACATGGAGAGGAGCAAAATTGAGCAATTTGAGTCCAGATCTCAGGGTTTTTTTTTTTTTTAATGTTTTTTTATTTTTGAGAGAGAGGGAGAGAGAGCATGAGTAAGGGAGGGGCAGAGAGAGAGAGGGAGACACAGAATCCAAAACAGGCTCCAGGCTCTCAGCTGTCAGTACAGAACCCAAAGTGGGGCTCGAACTCACCAACCATGAGATCATGACCTGAGCTGAAGTCGGACGCTAAACCGACTGAGCCACCCAGGTTCCCCCAGTTCTCAGTTTTTAAATACCAATCTCCATGAAAAGAAACTAAGCTCCTTGGAGTGACAGATGATTCCTACATTAGGACAGGGGAGTAAAAGTTGACCCAGGGGCATCATGTGTCAGAAAAAAAATGAAGTATCAAGAATCGTGGAGACTTGACAGAATATTTCAGGAATCAGCATGACGAGGTCCACACTGGCCAATCTGGAACAACTTGAGCACCAAAATAAGTATTTACTGAATTATATCTTATTAAAGGAAAGAAAAAAACTGTTATCACACATAAAAATCAATGAATATGTAAGTGAATAAATGCAAAGAAGATAAAGGATTTCCTCCCAAAACAATAATACAAAAATTATTTAGAAAGAAAATATGAGTTAGAAAATTATCAGTAGATACTACAAGTAATACATAAATTTTGCTGATGATACTTTTAGTTTCATTTGTGACATGTAGAAAGATTGAAAGTTGTCATTTTCATCTTTACAACAAGAACAAGCTGGACAAACTGAAAACAAACAAATTTTCTTACACCTATCAGAAACCTAAAATGGCAGGTCATTCTGCTACTCCAAAATCTGGAGAGACCATCAAATCCAAGGAGCTACAGCTAAGATTTATTTAATTGCATCAGAAGCCACAAACTGGTAGGATCTCAGAAGAAATGGTATTTTTGGTAAATTACTGGAGGCTCAATGTGGATGAACATCAGAGTAAGAAATTCCTAGAGGCTAGAGTTTTAAGGAAGACCTATCACATGTATTTGATTTACAGGAAAAAATCCCTTCTGGATGTGGCAGGGATCAGGGGAGTGTAATTACTGAAATCAAACCCAGAGTCTTCTCAACAAGAAGGCTTACTATCTAAAAGACAGAGATTTAATTAGAAGGCTATATAATGTCCTCTACTCCCTTCTTACCACCAACCACAACAGATCTCTGGTATAGGAATAGTGGATTACAGGTAGAAAAGTAGCAAGGTATTGACTCTGTCTGATGAAGATACTTAGGGGAACACAAAATCAAGAGGAGAGACATAGACTTGGACAATAGAATAATGTGAAGCCTCTAGCATCTATCTATAGGTACAACAAATATTCATGGATCCCACTCCTGAAGAGATTAACATTC
Organism: Cryptoprocta ferox; assembly: GCA_028646485.1. Lineage (NCBI taxonomy): Eukaryota > Metazoa > Chordata > Mammalia > Carnivora > Eupleridae > Cryptoprocta > Cryptoprocta ferox. Next base: position 41,533,198 of record CM053571.1, read on the forward strand.
ATCTTCACGTAACAAGCAATTTTGCTTTCATTCCTATCAACTGATACATGATTGCCTTTCAACAAAAAATGATAAAGTAGGCCAAAACACAAGAAAAAAATAAAAAATCCCAGTCTGAAGAAACAAAACAATCATCAGAAGCAAAATAAGATATGACACAGATTTTGAAATTATTAGAGAATTTAAAATAGCGATGATTAATTTGCTAAGAGTTTTAAGGGAAAAAGTAAGCGTAAGAACAGAAGACAAATTTAAGAACCATCAAGATAAAACACTGGAAGTAAAAATCAATAAAAAAATAATGAAAAAGATGCTTATGATATTATGATGTTCTTCAGTAAAGGAAATAAAGAGAAAAAACAGCAGAAAATTAAAAAAAATCTTGAAGTAATAATGGTCAAGAACTTTCCAGAATTACTGATAGACACCAAAGCACAAATCTAGGATGCTCAGAGAACACCAAACAGGGTGAATACTGTCTATTCTCCTCAAGCCCCAAATCTTGGCTTATCTTACTCAAACAGAAGAAAACAAACAGAGAAAATCTTGAATGAAGCCAGAGTTGCGAGGAAATTTAAGTACAGAGGAAGACAGATAAAAATGATTGTGAACTTGACAGAAACCACAAAAGGAAGAAGAGAGTGGAGGAAAATAAAGTGTTGAAAGAAAAACTAACACCCACAGGGAATATTTTATACACCATTAAAGAAAATGAGGAAAAATACAAACAACTGGAAGTTATGCATAAAGAGTTTATGAGAGTTTCTTGTATCATTTTTATACATTTTGGCTGTTTAAAATTATATCAAGGAGTTTAAAACTAAATATAAAGTGTTACCTCGAAATAAAACCATTGTTCCAATTCACAACCCTGTAAAATTAGGCAAAAAGGGATATAGAGATATAATTTTTTTCAGGAGATTTCCCTGAAGTAAAGAATAAGAAAAGTGAAGTTAAATAATAATGTGTGGTGAAGTCACCTTGGACATGAGAAGCACTTTGGGTAGAAGTAGGACAAGATAGAAAAGAGGTTTTCTTCTGGGATTTGCTTGCCAACTGGGCCTTTTTCTTGCCACCCACCAATAGCCCTGATGTTCTAGACATAACCCGGAACATTGTAGGAGCAAAATGAGTAGTGCTTCATTTAAAATGCATATAATTCTATTCTGACAAAAAGGAGGGAAAAGAGGAGAAAACTGTAAAGTGTTAGTAAGGAAACTGGGAAATTCCTCTAACCACAGGGTCTCTCAGCATAACATAAATCACTATTACAGGATTAATCTTCATATTTGAGCAAAAAAGTGTTAATGAGTTTACATTCAACAAGGAGTAAGAAATTAATTTACCTATTTCATAAGCACATAATAAGAGGTAAATGTTTAACTTAAAAAATAAAATATAAATTATATTATCACATTTATTTTGGATAACTCTTTTACTACATGGTCAAAATTCAAGTAATCCAAGAGTATTTTTCAGTCAAAAATAAGTTTTAAACTTGTGAAAATTTTAAAAGTTTTGCATAAAGGAATCTCCTTGTAAGTGACAATTCATATTTTCAACTCATTTTGTAACTGGTTATATAATCATAAACGCTGTTGACATGAGCCAAAGGAATAGTTTATTCATATAATATAAATTATCTCTGAGCCACTCCATGCTTCTTCCTCTGCCTTCCCTATTAGAGATAATTGATGTAATTCATGTATTACTGGGAATCTTATGAGTCTACAAATAACATTGCAATTACCACTTCAAATTTTCAAAAAAATTTTCAAATATGACAACTTCCCACAATTCTGTATTTGGTTGTAACTACAGGTTGATTGTCTTTATTGTGATCTGAAAGGAGAATATAGTTAACTGAAATAATATGGTTAGTTCATTAATTACTGATTATTTCTCTTGAATTAATGGTTTTTATATATATGGTTAGTTAGGAATATTAGCTGAAGATATTGAAGTCTCTCAGAGCAGATATCAAGAATAACATATATGAGGAAAGCCAAGTTACTGTTTCTTTATGAAGTGGATGTGCATTAATGAATACAAATATAGCTATAATTTTTCCCTCAGGAAATCTTTACACTGGACTGTGAACTTTACCCAAAAGGGGTTGATTTTTTATTCACCTTTGTATTTCCAGCATTTAATACAATGTCTGGTGTAGCACAGTATACCTTGTGGACAAAATCATGAAAGGAAAGAGATAAGGAAAAAGAATGAGAAAGGGAGGAAGGAAAGTAGCTTGAATGGGAAGGCAGGTCTTCTGAGGACAGGTACACTAATTCTCATTTTTGTGGTAGTATTTTGAATGGAAATAATACAAATATTTCCAAGAATACTTGTTAAGTAGAATTCTTTAATTCAGGGTAAAACCAAGAACCCTGTGACCTTGAGGCTTCATCATAAGTAAATTGAGCAAAATATTTTGTTTTTGCAGTTTAATATTAATTAATTTTTTAATGCATATCTATTTTTGAGAGAGAGAGACACAGAGCGTGAGCAGGGGAGGGGCACAGAGAGAGGGAGGCACAGAATTTGAAGCAGGCTCCAGGCTCCCAGCTATCAGCACAGAGCCTGATGCGGGGCTCACACTCACAAACTGTGAGATCACGAGCTGAGCTGAAGTTGGACACTTAGCTGTCTAAGCCACCCAGGCGCCCCTGCAGTTTAATATTTATTTAAAGCCAACTTGTATGGTATAAAATGTACAGGCGCTCCAGGAAGTCTAGAGGGAGAGGGATTGAAGTGTTTTCTTTTTCAGAAATGGTTTGTCTGTTCTTGGGAAGTGGTCAAATATAGAGGTCAAGAGTGTGAGTTTGGGAACCAGCCCATTGTCATGCATTCCCTGACACTTGTCAGTGAGGTAAGATCTTAATGCCTCTGTTTCAGCATGGATAGAATGAAAGTAATCCATACCTACGCCCAAATCATCTTTGGATTATCAAGCTTTTTAAAACTTTTTGCTAATCTGTTGGGTATTTCAGGATGTCTTCTTGAGTTTTCATTTGCATTTAGCTGAAGTAAATGAGATGAAACATCTTTTCATTTGTTATTGGAAATTTTAATTTCATCTTTCATTAAGCTCCCATTGAGGTCTTTTGCCTTTGTTTTTCCTATTTTGGTTCAGATTGATTATCTGCTTTTTTTCTTAGAGGTTCTAGAGTTGATCACTTAGCTGAGTTATATATATGTAATATATAGTATATATTACATACATATGTATATAAATATGAATATGAATGTAATATGTACATATGAATATATATATTCAATATATATATTCAAACTTTGTTGAATTTTTCTTAAATACAAATAAATATGAGTTACTTTTAAAGTACCATTATCATAAATTTTTTTATTGCTACTTGAGTTCCAAATTGTATTTAGTTTCCATAATAATGTCTTGATGAATTTATATAATATTTAGAAAGTTTTCAATTATTTTGAAATACAACTTAACTGTCTTAAAGATCTGAATTTCTGACCTATACCATTTTTGTTCTTTCTGAAGAATTTTTAACATTTCTTGCAAGGCTTTTTTTACTAGCCATAAATTTCCTCAATTTTTCCTTGTGTTGGAAAATATTTATGTCACTTTTGAAAGATAATTTGGCAGGGTATGGAATTCTGGATTTTGGTTTTTTTCAACCCTTCAAATATTTCAGTCCATTCTCTTCAGGCTTGCATGGTTTCTGAGGAAAGGGCAGATGTAATCCTTATCTTTGCTCCTCTATAGTCAAAGTTCTATTTTTTTTTTCTTTCTGGTTTCTTTCAACATTTTTTCTTTATCTTTGAGTCTGCAGTTTAAGTATAACAAGCCAAGTTTGCATATAAAATGCCTATTATTGTTTTGGCATTTATTTAGTAGGTGTTTTCTGAGCTTTAAGGAACTGATATTTCTTGTATTCCTTCCTCTCTTTCTTCTAATATTCCCATTACACATATGTTACACCTTTTGTAATTGTGCCCAAGTTCTTGGATATTCTGAGCCATTTTTATGCCTTTTTGCTTGCTTTTTTTCTTTTTTCTTTTTTTTTTTTTTTTGTTTTTTGAGTGTTTGTATTGACATATCCTCAAGCTCAGAGATCTTTCCCTCAGTGGATCCAGTCTATTAATGAGCCCAACAATGGCATTCTTTATTTCTGTTAGTTTTTTTTTAATTTCTAGTGTTTATGTTTTATGTTTTTCTTAGAATTTCCTCTCTCTCCTTGCTTTGTCTATCTTTTCTGGCATGGTGTTTATTTTACCAATTAGAGCCTTTAGCATATTAGTCACAGTTGTTTTAAATTCCTGGTCTGATAATTCTGACCTCCTAGCCATATCACTTATGATACTTGTTGTGTCTCTTCAAATTGTGTTTTTGCCATTTTTTATGTCTTATAATTTTTTTGATAGATGGACATGAGGTACTGGGTCAAAGGAACTCCAGGAAATCAGGCTTTAGTTATATGGTAAGGTGTGGAAAAAGGGAATTGTTCTATAATGTTATGGTTCAATCTCAGTCTCTAGTGAGCCTCTGCTGCTGGACTGTGAACTTCACAAGTGATTCTCTTTCCCATACTCTGCCCCAGAGGATGACTGGCCAGAGTTGGGTATTTGCTTTTGCCTTCTTTGACATGAAATGCTAAAGTTGGCTGTTATTGGATATTTCCCTTCTACTAGGTCAATTGCTCTTAGAAAAAAAAAGTTTCTCTTAAGGCAGGTCTTGTTATGAAGAACATAATGCTCTGGTATATTTCAAAATAATTAATTTCCCTCCTTCTTCTGGAATGGGGGTGGCATTTTGTATGATATTCATTTTAAGAACTTAGTCCAACTATTCTAAGCAAAACACAAAACTGTGGAACCACTCTATGACTAGTTTCCCCTGGCGTTGTCAACTCTCAGACTTGTCCACACTGAGCCTCCAGCTATTTGTCAGTTACAGTTTAGGTGTTCCTACCCCAGCACTGGTTCCCAAAGAAGTTTCTGATCATGGATTTATGTATGCTCTAGTAAATGGTTATTCCCTGTGTTCACCTATCTCTCCACTTTTGGGAGGAGTTATTTGCCCAGTGAATTCACTTCTTTGTCAGATCCAGGAATATGGTTGATATTTCAGTTTTTTTCTTGTTAGTATGGAGTGAGGATTTACAAGCTCCTAACATGATAGACCAGAAATCCAAAATCCATCTTTTGAACTCTTAGTATAATTACTGTGTTTTCTTTCATTTGTTCTACAAATACATATTATACATTGATTGTGTGCCAGCCACTGTGTTAGATGTAATAGAGGAAGGTATAAATGCATGTAATTCTTAAACTCTATTATTATTTCCTACACAAATATATTTTGCTAAAAGACATTATCATTTAACAAATGTGTCTCAGAACAATATTACAAGTTAGTTAACTTTCTATTGGATATATATATAAACAGATTTGAAATGTTTTATATTTTAGTCTTAAAAATTTCAAGTACAGGGGCTCCTGGGTGACCTGATCTCACAGTTCGTGGGTTCAAGCCCCGCTCGGGCTCTGTGCTGACAGCTCAGAGCCTGGAGCCTGCTTCAAATTCTGTGTCTCCCCTTCTCTCTGCCCCTCCTCTGCTCATGCCCTGTCCCTCTCTGTTTCTCAATAATAAATAAATGTTAAAAAAATTAAAAAAAGTTGAAGTACGTACAGTTGATCAAATGAATTAATCAGTGATGTAACAGAGTTCTGCTCATTTAATGTATAGAAAGTATAATTATAGAAAGTGTAACTATTATTTTAATATACTAATTTGATATATGATGCATGCATTATACACAGATAATGTTATGTACACTTTGTTATCATTGTGTATACTTTATTACATATTTTATGCATGTATATACTTATACTATATATACATATATAGTTCTAATTTAAGTTTTATGCAATTCTAGTAAATATCAGAAAATATAACTCTGATATTTTGATCTGACAACATTCTATCTAGTCTGTTAATCATGTTAGTAATATCACAATACACAAATCACATGGCATTCGTAAAAATCGCAGTTACTCACCTCATAACTTTGATACTCCTTGCCTTTGAAAGCCTTGATAGCTTCAAATTCTAGAATTCTTCATATACTGTAGATTTCTTTGAAAATCAGAGAGCAAATAAAAAAAAAGGAGGAATAAATTTTTAGTGCCTTGAAAGCCCCAGGGATCCCTAGGGCAATATTAGTTAAGATATTATATATTATATTGACTCTATTACCAATTTTTGCTGCTTTTTACATTACTTAATAATAGATAATAACTTTTAAGTCCCTCATATGACTGTTTTTCTCTATATAAAGAGATATACTGAATTAGATTTTATATAATGTGTGGAAGTTATTGCTTCAAAATATGGTATAAATTAAGAAACACTTTTTCCTTTTTTTAAAAATAGGATCTTTTTTCAGGCCCAATCCACGACCATCTAGCCCTTCACTTGCCATTTTATACCTATTACAGAGATACAGTGGAGGTTTGTTTGTGTGTGTTTTAAAAAGTCTCACAAAATAAAAGTATACCCCCAAGTAAAGAAATGAGAGACCTGTCTGTCTCTCATCTTGACAAGTTTGGCATATCATTTATTTTCACTCTCTCATGATGAAGTGGTCATTTTAGACCTTGATACATTTTTCTCTTTGAAGGTAAACTGTCTCTTTATGAATTATTCTTTCAGTAGAATACATGTATATACACTTAATTATTTCTGTTTTTCAGTCTTTGATCATCATCTATGAGACAGGAAAAAGAGTATCTGGAAGTGGTGTTGTATCACAAGTGAATTTTCTAAAATAAGATATTTTCCCTGTAGGCATACTTTTTTTCTTCTCTAGATTATCTTGGGAAATGCATGACTGATTTCTTTTATCACTATAGTTTCTATTCTTTTCTGTAATTTTAATGTGTGACAGGTTAAGATTGGAAAGGTGGAGAATACCAGCCCGAAGAATGGCTAGATACCTCAAAAAGAAAAAAGCATTATAAACATTTTAAATGATATAAAGATGAACTGGGGTGAAAAGACATTCAGATTAGAAAATCTGACATACTTATTCTTAGGTGTGGTAATTGTTGGCTATACATATTAATAAAAAGCATGTAGTGCTAGAATAGAAAACACACTGCATTTTACAAACTACCTTGGGATAGACTGCAAAGCTCACATCAATTACCATCAATTTAAATGTACTTTTATCTTTTCTGTTGTTTGTATCTTTAGTTCAAAGAACTCAATATTACCTTTCGAGCTCATAACAAGTACTTTGTTGTGAGACATAGATAACACCAGTGGACTACATCATGTATAGTAAAAATAGCTATCCAAGATTTTTTTCTAAATTTATTATTTAATTTTAGTGTAATTCTTGTCTCCTAGTCTTAGTAATTGACAAATACTAAGCCTTAAAGTATGTTTATGAAGTAAATAAGCTACATTACTTAAGTAGTATTTGTTTTTAATTAAAAAGATTCATCCTTTAATTCCTTCCAGATCTACAGTGAATGGCAAGCAATTGAAAGTCTAATATTAAGTGTAGCTGTTCCAGATTTAAATAAATTCAACACAATCTATGTAGAGCATAGTTTGAACAATGGTTACTTGTCTTATGATAGAAATACAAGCAGTATGATGCATAAGCAGTATGAGTTAACAACTCTCTACTCCTAATCCCTAAATATTGTTCTGGTTTATAAAGCTTGGCAAAGATAGAAATATTTGTGAGGAGATAATCTCTGATTTTCAAAAGATACCATGTGTCATGTTAATATTCAGAACTCTTGCCAAATGATTTTTATTATTCTTTAAAAATTTTAGTAATTTCCTGATACATACAAAATATGCTTTAGTTTTGGAGGATGTCAAATGGATACATTTTGGTCTATATTCTCAGGAAATTAAGAGACTAGTAGTAGAGAATGAGTAATCACAAAGTAATTGGTAAATGATAAAAGATTATGAATGAAATAAGGAGGAGGGGCAAAAAAAGTGACCAAGTTGACATGGATATTGTTGGGGTTGAAGGAAAGTTGTCATAAGAGATCATTATAGAACCTGGGGAATAGCATATTATCATGAAGTACAGTTTTGTGTTTTTGGAGAATTTATATACTTAAGGGTAAAAATATTTAAAATCTCTTTGTCACTCCTTTTCATTAGTTTTCATGTCTTCTGTTTCTAATGCCTTTGGGGATGCACGTTATGCTAGTGTTACACAAGACACAAAAATAGGGTGTAAAAATCATCTATCATTTCATTTCCACAGTGCAACTACTTAGCAGGTGACATGCTAATATTTGGAAAGCCAGATATCAATAAAATGCCCCTCAAAAGAGAAAAGATGATTGGATGGCTGCACTTCATTTTCTTGTTCATTGATACAGAAAGTTCAGAATAAGCATTACAGTTTGTTTTGATTTCAGTGTGTAAACTCTTTGGTAGCAGAGGTAGGGATAAGCTCACCAATAATGTTTGATTTTAAGGCAACAGGCATCTGAATGTTTTAAAGGTAGATTCTGATCATGCATAGTAGTATTCTTTGTTCTTGCTAGGTTAATTGAATTTCAAAGTCTGTTCCTTAAACTGATTAGATTATAAATTTTATGCTCAGTTTTGCTGAATAATATTTTTTCAGTGAATTAATTCCCTAGGAACTAATTGAAGCAGTGGCGGTATTTTGGATAGCATCTTTACTTCCTTGATTGCATATTTTTATATAAGTAAATTGCTTATGAAACTGGGAATTTCTATTTCCAAGACCATAATAAAAAACATGGCAAATTCCACTGTTAGGTAGAGTAAGATATTATCTATATCTGACTTTTAAAAGCTGAGCCAATAAAGCCTTATTAATTCATATATGTCTATATGTTTTATAAAATTCTTTGGGAGATTAACTAGTGTTTTTTTTTTTTTAATCTAATGCATTTTCCTAAACTAAAAGAAAAGTGCTTTCCATGAGATAAATTTCTTATTCAGCTCAATTAGGAGTTTAGGAGAGCCTTGCTGACATGGATTTTGAGGCACTGTCAGCACTTGGGTTGGGAGGAGTGGCAGAAGTGGGATTGCTATAGTTAAAGAGCAGGATCATTTATTCAAGAAAGAGGAGAGGCATTTATTGTGCCATATATTTGCATTTGTATACCGAAGCAATGTACAAGTTGAATTCCATAAATGTATGGTTATCTCATGGTTTCAGCAAGACACTTGAGCCTTCTTTTTCATCGATATGTTTGCCATTTAGCTCTTAGACACTTAAAGAAGTCAGTAGCTATTAGGAAATATCTTCAAATTCTTGGCCCAATTGTTCTCTCTGTAGAAAGGGACATCAATTGAATTTTTTTAATGTTTTATTTATTTTTGAGAGAGAGAGAGACAGCATGAGCAGGGGAGGGTCAGAGAGAGAGGGAGACACAGAATCCAGAGACAGGCTCCAGGCTCTGAGCTAGCTGTCAGCACAGAGCCCAACGTGGGTCTCAAACCCATGAACCACAAGATCATGACCTGAGCTGAAGCTGGATGCTCAACCGACTGAGCCACCCAGGCACCCCAGAAAGGGACATCAATTTATGCTATTCAAATTATAGCTAAAATTACTCAGATAATTGTCCTTTATCCATATTGTTATTTATCCATATATTTTTCATTTCTTATTTTTTTTCACATATTAGGGTTTATTTAACCGGGACTGCTTTAAAAATGATATATATATATAT
>CM053571.1:41543423-41617129 GCA_028646485.1 Cryptoprocta ferox
TAGGGTTTTGATGGTGTCCTGTCTCACGTTCAGGTCCTTCATCCATTTGGAGTTTATTTTTGTGTATGGTGTAAGAGAGTGGTCTAGTTTCATTCTTCTGCATGTTGCTGTCCAGTTCTCCCAGCACCACCTATTAAAGAGGCTAAAAAATGATATATTTTTTAAATGTTTATTTATTTATTTTGAGAGAGACAGAGAGCATGAATAGGGGAGGGGCAGAGAGGGAGAGACAGAGACACATAGAGACAGAGAATCCCAAGGAAGCTCTGTGCTGTAAGCACAGAGACCAACGCAGGGCCCAGTCTCCTGAACCATGAGATCATGACCTAGCCAAAATTAAGAGTCAGGTGCTCAACTGCCTGAGCCACCCAGGTGCCTCCAAAATGATAAAATTTAAAACTACATGTGCCATTGAATTATTTATTCATAGTTGTGTTGCCTCTGTCGGTTATCAAGGTCAGTATACCCTGATAGTTCTTAAGCTTTCTTGTGCACAATAATTCCCTGGGGAATTGCTTTATATGATTAATTCTTGTGCTTCATTTACAATCATTGATTAGAATCATAAGGTGTTGTCTAGGAATCTAATTTGTAATAAGTTACATTGGAAATTCCACTTCAGATGATTAGGAGATCACACTCGGGTAGTTACTAACATCATCCCATTTTGTATTTTGAGTTGAGATCTACCCATTTAGAAGTCTCATAAATCACCCACAAAAAATATCTTCACCATGAATCATCTTGTGCATTAGTTTAAACATTTTAAATTTAAATCTTTGTCCTTTCTTATTGTGATCCCAGTAAGCTGTAGTCGTTTCCATCCGTCTATTTTGTAGTTAACATCTGTGTAAAAGGCTTCTTCCCACATGAGCAGCTTGTATGCCAGCCAGTCACAGAACTACCAAGTTTGGAATGCTATTCTTATATAATTGCTGCCTGTGGAAGATGGTACTGCTGTGCAGAATGCTAGTTCATTACTTATGAGTTAGATGGAACTTGAGGATTGAAACAAGAAACTCTTCATTTCCTTCAATTCAACCAGAGCCTCCACTGCTCTTATATAGGAGGCTGGTGCCAATTGCAAAATCAGGTGAGCACACCCACACAGAGTGCATCATTCACTAGCAGCAGGTCATCTCCTTTTCTCCCTGCAGTTTAGCTCCATGGGACTGCCAGCTGCAGAGCAAATGTAGAACAGCCCCCTTGCATGGAAGACTGATTTCTACTGAGTGGGAAATTGATGAAGATTGTGTGATTCTAGTCAATTTCACTCACAATGGGTAAGAAGTGCCTGTGCACAAGCTGGTGTGACACTTTGAGAGCAGCTGCTGCCCTTTACCTGAGCCTAGTGCACACAAAGGAAAATGGAGCAGATAAGAAACAGGGAGGCAAATATGCAAGCCTATCTTCTTTTCTTTTTTTTTTTTTAATGTTTATTCATTTTTGAGAGACAGAGAGAGACAGAGTGTGAATGGCGGAGGGGCAGAGAGCGAGGGAGACACAGAATCCAAAGCAAGCCTATCTTGTTTTCTGTCTTTTCGCACTAAGAATTTCTCGTGTGGTCATAGTTTTACCTATGGTGAGCCCTCAAATGTTTCATAAAGTTTCAAATAATACAGGATTTATTTTCAGTATATTGCACAAAGGGACACATTTTGTTTATTTTTTTGTTATTTTTAAAAATTTCTTTTCAGAATAACAGGCCAGCAGTGAATCATGTGCTTTTGCAAGGGTGGTAGATAAACATTTACTTCAGTGCAAACACTGTTAGAAGTTGGCAGAATTAAATGTCTAACTTGACAGTGTCACCTCAGATTTGGAATAAGAAAGATAATAGCATTATAAAGTATGATTTCTGCTGTTCTCCGTCAACCCTCCATACCATCTTCAATTAACACAGTTATCTATCTACACACAGAGCTAACCAGTTATCCAGAGTCCCAGGAAGGGAGTAGTCCCTGAGGCCCCTCTCTTTTCCCCAGGGATCTACCATCATTTCTGCATCTGCATTCTTACTCATGATACGTGCTCTCTTCCCCTAGACTACAAATGTGCTCAAATCTATTTTGAAACAATACACGCATATACTCACTTGTATTTTCCTCTCCAGCTACAACTTGCTTGCTCACCTATGTGCATTCTCTCTCCCTCCCTCTCCCTCTCTCTCTCTCTTTTTCTCTTTCTCTCTCTGTCTTTCCCATTTTGCAACTAAATTCCTTCAGAGTTTTTCGGTATATTGTCTTTAACCCATTAACATCTATATATGTTCCTCTGACTCTACTAAAATTTCTCTGAAAAAGCAATTCACTGGTACATTCTATATTTTGAAAAATAAATATATTTTATTTATTCTTGGAAGAGTAAATATATTTTATTTTGATTCACTTCATTCAGTATTGTTAACCATAATTTTTTCTTTGTAAATTTGCCTACTGAATTATGTGACACCACTCATTCTGCATTCTTCTCTATTTAGAAATTACTATTTCCTTACTCTTCTGGACTCCTCTTTTTTTCTATTAATTAAATAATTAAATTCTGGTATTTCCTGGAGTTCTTACCTTAGCTCTTTCCTCTCTGCAATTATTCTTATAGTCTTACTATAAGCTCTATCTTATTGACAATAAATATGCTATGGCAGGCACCAAATTCCACATTTGTAGAATACCAAGCGGGCCTATCCCTTCTTTTCCATTTGACACTATTTAAAATGTGTCCCCCTCATTATTTTTTAATCTCTCAGAAAATATCAGCACCAGCCTTTCACTCACCAAACCTAGAAATCTCAAAAGCAGTCTTGATTTCTGTCTTTCCCTCAGCATCTCTGTTTAAAGATAAAATCCTGTCAATTTGGTCTCAATGTTTTCTTGACTCTCTTACTCTCTCTTTCTTCCTGTTTCCACTATAGTCCTTTAGGCCCTCATTCTGTTACATCATCTTGGTATAAGCTCCTCTTTGCCTACAGAATTGAATCAAAATTCCTTAACATGTTCCTTAAAAGTTTCATGACAGATCCCTGACTGTACTCTTTTCCTGCCTGTTTTTCACTTTCATACTCTAGTAGGAACAATCTTTTGATGTTTTTAGGAAACATCATGTTATTTCTTGCTTTTAAAATATATCAATTTTTCCCTTTGGTGGTAAACCATTCTTTCCATATATTGTTCCTCTTTTTTTAGTTAGCGATTCCCAACTTTTCAGCTGTTCATCTCCAGAAAAATTTCCTGAATTCCAAGCTAGATTGAATCCTGATTCATGACTAAACAATAAAGATGGATAACATTATGAATATTTTCCCCCAAGAAACTCAAAGTGATTTATTAAAATATTCATATTTTTACTAAATATGTCTATAGGAGAAAAGCAAATGTCATCATTAACATTAAAAAATTTTCGTAGCCGTAAAACCTGCCTTCCTTTCTGTAGAATTATATTACCCTAAGATTTTGTAAGATTTTTCCGTAGTATAAATGGGCATTTCTCTTTCTCTGGAAAATACCTGAGAGTCTGTGTTACCTTTATGGACCTGGGTAAAATCATGTAACACTAATCTGTGTTCATGTTCTGCGGGCTGGGATGGGGCTGTGGATCTGGAAGAAAACCAAAACAAAACATAAGCTACATGAGCCTATATGTTTTCCAACAACTGGAACTACTTAGTTGAAAATCTGCAAAATATGACCATTTCACTTATAACAAAGATTAGAGAATCAGGATTCATTGATCAGCTGACAACTGAAATTTTAGGAAAACAAATAATTTTGCTAAATCTATTTTCAAAAAAATAAATCTTTGTGCATCCAAATATTTTCATGAAGGGTATTTGGTAATCACCAAATGTTTTTTTTTTCCACTATGATCCACAACCACAATCTGATTTTGTAAATTGGAAAATATAAAAGTCTATAAAGGAGACTTTTAGTATTAGATCTGACATGTAATGAACTTGGCAGACATTACTCCTGTTCTTACAACAAGAAGGAGATGGACAGACTAAAAATAAATGGCTCTACTTGGATCCATCAGAGGCAAACCATCACATCAAAATCTGTAGAGATGTGCTCATCCAAAGACCCATAGTTAAGATTTGCTTTACCTGGAGCAGAAGCTGTTGGAACAATAAACTGATGGGAAAACTTAATTGGTAATTTTGACAAATTACTCTAGACTGGTAGAGAAAAACTTGTGAAAGTCACAGTTCTGTGACACAGGCTACTAAAAACAATGAGACTTAATTAGGTTTTAGAGAGATTCCTCTCTCCCAGCACCTTTCCACCATTCCAACATGGCTCCAACATAATATTAAGCATTATAGCTGAAGGACCTGTAAGACATAGACTTTCTAGGGAGGAGTACTTAGAAGTGCCCTACAATGGCTGAGAAATTTCCAAAACTGGCAACAAACACTGAACCACAGTTTCACAATGCTCAGAGAATAAGCAGTGCAATATTAAACAAAAACAAATAAAATTAAAACAGTAACAACAAAAACCTCCATATGAATGTAAAACAAAAACTATGTATAAAAAACAAAAACAAAAGGAAACTGAAAAGAAGCTAAGATAAATCAAAACAAAATACCTTACCTATATAGAAGCATGGATATGATTATAGTGGATTTCTTTTCAGAAATGTGCAAGAAATAAGAGAGCCATATGCTATATGTAAAATTTAAAACAAAGAAACAATCCCAGCAACCTAGAATTACATATACAGAAAAAAATATTCTTTAAAAACAAAGGAAGAATAAATATTTTCTCAAAAAAAAAAAAACTGAAAGAATTTATTACCACTAGACCTTCCTTCCCTGCAAGAAATGATAAGTTACTCAGGAGGAAGGAAAATATTACAGGTTCAAACCTTGGTTTAAAGAAAGAAAGCATGCCAGAGAAGGAACAAAAAAAGTTAAAAAAAGCTTTCAAATTACTATTCTTAACTGCTGATAAAGATATTATTTAATGTAATGATAGTAGCAATGTATTTAATGATAATACCATATGGGTAAATGAAATGAATAACAGTGGATCATAGGAATAGGAAGATTTTGGAAATACTCTGTAATAAAATGCCTGTCCTACACATGAAGCAATATAGGGCAATTAGAAACTATATTTAGATTAGATAAAATGTATTTATAAATATTAGAGAAATAACCAAAAAAAAAGTTTTAAAGAACTATAGACTTCTGGCTTCATCTTTGATATGAAAAGAGATTGGAAATCATAACTCATCCTTTCAACAAGAAACGCTCAACAAATCAGAAATCAATGAACAAATTGGAAATACATTAGGAGATAAAATTTTGTTAAACTGATCAGAAAATTGGGGTCACATAGCAAAATCTCCATTCCCAAATCTAGAAATACATAGGAAAATCAGAGTTGCAAGTCAGAGCTGCTAATCTAGAACCTATGCACACGGAGCTATAAACTGATAAGAATATTTAAAAGGTATTGTTAATTACTTGCTGAAGGATGAGTGTGGACTAGTGTGAGTGAGAATCTCTTGTGGGAAACAGTAATCATTGTAAAATATACTCAAAGCGTTCTCCATAGCAATGCCCTATCTCAAGGGAAAGGGCTTTTCTAGAGATTTATCTCAGTGTAGGAAATAATCTTTCCACTTCAGTACTCTCTAACCTTTCAAAAAGAAGTGCTATACTATTTGCAAAATACTTGTGAGGGTCACAACTAGAGACAAAAGTCAGTCAACAATAATCCAGAGGTTTAATCATAAGGTTAAACCCTCTTAACACCTATTTATGGTTACCTACAGGACTCCAGAATAAAAAGAGTAGATCACAACTGAAAGAACTATAAATCACAGTCTTTTTCTTCCAAAGTCAGAGTCAAGAGAGAAGAGGAAAGCAAGGACGCTGGAAGAATTTGAAGCCTCTGGTGCCTGTAGGTAGTGCAAACATTCCACACAAGCCAGTTCATAGCCAGATTAACATAAATCCTCACCCTAAAGGTGTATTTAACTCAGTTCCTGTATACTTAAAACTACATGTACCAAGCAGAAGAAATCTTTGAAATTAGAGTAGCTGACATGACAGGATGCTCAACATCACTCATCATCAGGGCAGTACAAATCAAAACCACAATGAGATACCACCTCATACCTATCAGAATGGCTAAAATTAACAACACACAAAACAACAGATGTTCGCAAGGATGCAGAGAAAGGGGATCTCTCCTACACTATGGGTGGGAATGCAAACCTGTGTAGTCACTCTGGAAAATAGTATGGAGGTTCCTCAAAAAGTTAAAAATAGAACTACCCTTGGGGCCCCTTGATTGCTCAAATGGTTAAGTGTCCGACTCTTTGTTTAGGCTCAGGTCATGATTTCATGGTTCATGGGTTTGAGCCCCACATCAGGCTCTGCACTGACAGCACGGGAACCTGCTTGGGATTTTCTCTCCCTATCTCTCTGCCCCTCCCCTACTCATACTTGTTCACTCTCTCAAAAGAAATAAACTTAAAAAAAATAGAACTATCCTATGACCCAGCAATTACACTACTAGATATTTACTCAAAGGATACAAAGATACTGATTTGAAGGGGCACATGCACTTCAATATTTATAGCAGCATTATCAAGAATAGCCAAACTATGGAGAGAACCCAAATGTCCACCAACTGATGAATGGATAAAGAAGATGTGAGAATAAAAATATTACCTAGCCATCAAAAAGGATGAAATCTTGCCATTTGCAACAACATGGATGGAGCTAGAGTGTATTAAAGGAAAATAAATTAGTCAGAGAAAGACATATACCATATGATTTCACTCATATGTGGAATTTAAGAAACAAAACAGATGGACACAGGGGAAGGAAGAAAAAAAAGACAGGGAGGCAAACCATAAGAGACTATTAACTATAGAAAGCAAACAGAGGGTTGCTGGAGGGAAGGTGAGTGGAGGATGGGCTAAATGGATGATGAATATTAAGGAAGACACTTGTGATGCTAACTAGGTGTTATATGAAAGTGATGAATCACTAAATTCTACACCTGAAACCAATATTACACTCTATGTTAACTTAGATTTAAATTAAAAAAAAACATAATAAATATATGTAATGTAATATTGGTTTCAGGACTAGAATTTAGTGGATCATCACTTATATACAACACCCAGTGCTCATCCCAGCCTGCTCCCTCCTTAATGCCCATCACCCATTTAACCCATACCCCAACCCAACACCCGTCCAGCAACTCTCAATTTATTCTCTGTATTTAAGAATCTCTTGTGATTTGCCTCCTGTTCTCTTTTTATCTTAATTTCCCTCTCTTTCCCTATGTTCATATGTTGTGTTTCTTACATTCCACATATTAGTGAAATCATATGATATTTATCTTCCTCTGACTGCTTTTGCTTAGCATAATACATTCTAGTTCCATCCATGTTTTTGAAAATGGCAAGATTTCATTCTTTTTGATTGCTGAGTAATATCCCATTGTGTATGTGTGTGTGTGTGTATGTGTGTATGTGTGTGTGTGTGTGTGTGTGTGTGTGTGGGTTTATATAATCCATTCATCAGTCGATGGACATTTGGACCCTTTCCATAATTTGGCTATTGTTGATAGCACTGCTATAAACATTGGGGTGCATGTGCCCCTTTGAATCAGCATTTTTGTAAATGTTGATACTACCGAAAGAAATCTACACTTTCAATGCAATCCCTATCAAAATAACACCAGCATTCTTCACAGAGCTAGAACAATCCTAAAACCAGAGCTGGAGGCATCACAATTCTGGACTTCAAGCTGTATTACAAAACTGTAATCATCAAGAGAGTATGGTACTGGCACAAAAACAGACACATTGATCAAGGGATCAGAATAAGGAACCCAGAAATGGATACACAGTTGTATGGCCAACCAATCTTCAACAAATCAGGAAAGAATATCCAGTGGAAAAAAAGTCTTTTCAGCAAAAGGTGCTGGGAAAACCAGACAGCGACATGCGGAAAAATGAACCTGGACCACTTTATTTCACAATACACAAAAATCAACTCAAAATGGATGAAAGACCTAAACGTAAGACAGGAAACCATCAAAATCCTAGAGGAGAAAACAGGCAACAACGTCTTTGACTTTGGGCGCAGCAACTTCTTACCAGACATGTCTCCCAAAGCAAGAGAAACAAGAGCAAAAATGAACTATTGGGACCTCATCAAGGTAAAAATCTTCTGCAACAGCAAAGGAAACAATCAACAAAACTAAAAGACAACCAACAGAATGAAAAAAGATACTTGAAAATGACATATCAGTTAAAGTATTAGTATCCAAAATCTATAGCAAACTCTCACCTGTCAGAATAGCTAAAATTAACAACTCAGGAAACAACAGATTTTGGTGAGGATGCAGACAAAGAGGAACCCTTTTACACTGCTGGTGGAAATGCAAAATGGTGCGGCCACTCTGGAAAACAGTATGGAGTTTCCTCAAAATATTAAAAGTAGAGTTACCCTACAACCCAACAATTGCACTACTAGATATTTATCCAAAGGATACTATATATATTAAGAGAGAGAGAGAGAAAGGCTGAGAAGTTTCCAAAGTGAATAATAGAAACTCACAGGTTAAGGAAATTCACTAAACATCAAACAGGATAAATACAAACTAACAAACATACAAACAAACAAAAGAATATAAGCATGTTTAAACAGCAAGAAATCAAAGACAAAGGGAAGATATTGAAAGAATAATGGGAGAAAACTCAAGGATAAAAAAATAAATTAGATTCCTCAACAGTAACCATATGGACAAGAAAAGAGTAGAAAGAAATTTTTAAAGTGTTGGAAGAAAGAAACCAGCAACCTAGAAATCTATGCCAGAGAAATTTTCCTCTTAAAATGAAGGAGAAAGAAAACTTTTCTGACCAAGAAAACCTGAGGAAATTCATCTCCAACAGACTTGACTTGCAATAAATATTAAAAGGAGGTCTTCATGGAGAAGGAAAATAGGTCAGCTACATCAATTCATACAAAGACAAGATTATTTGATAATGAATATATGAAATTAAAATAATAGATATTTTAATTTTTACTGTTTTTAATGTTTATTTATTTATTTTGAGAGGGAGAGAGAGCAAATAGGGGAGGTACAGAGAGAGAAGGAGAGAGAGAATCCCAAGCAGGTTCTGGGCTGTCAGGACAGAGCCATATGTGAGGCTCAATCCCACAAATCCTGAGATCATATTCTGAGCCAAAATCAAGAGTCTGACACTTAATGACTGAGCCACCCAGTCGCCCCTTAATTTTTATTTTTTTTTAAATTTTTTTATTTTTTTAAAAATTTTTTTTCTTAATTTTTATTCTTAATGAATGTAAAGATTTACTGAGTACAGTATTTGAAATAACAATAGTAATGATGTGTTGGACATTTAAAGCATAGAGTTAAGTGAGTTAAATGACAAGAGTCCACAAAGAATGGGAAAGAAGAATCAAGAATGATCCGTTATAAGGTACCTGCACTACACATGAACTGGTATAGTGTTATTTGAAGATTGACTTCTACTAGTTCAAATTTATATTGAAAATTCCAGGGCAACCCTTAAAATTTTTTTAAGTAGAGCAAGGAAAATGGCAGGAAAAAAAGAACCAAGGATCAAATGCCAATAACAGAAAACAGTTACAAGCAAGGTAGCTATTAACTGAATTATGTCACTGATCACGTTAAATGTTAGTGATCAACATACACCCATTAAAAGACAGAGATTGTCAGAGTAAATAAAAAAAACTGAAACTAAATTTATGTTGAATACAAAAAATGTACCTAAACTGTAAAGATTCAGATGGGTTCATTGTAAATGTATGGAGAGAGGTATACCACGCTAACAGTAATCAAAGGACTTATGGTTACTAACAATTCGTATCAAGAAAATTGTCAGAGATAACAAGGGCATTACATAATTAAAAAGCAGTCAGTTTTCTAAGAAATCATAACAATCCAGATATGTATGCACATAACAAAAGTGGCAAAGGATATGAGACCCAAACTATGGAACAGAAAAGAAAAACCAAACTACATCGTTAATTATATAATTATATATAATATAATATATTACATAAATATATATTATTATATTTAATTGGTAACTTTAGTGCACTATTTAAGTAATTATAGATCAAGCAAGAAACTATTCAGTAAGGACATAGATGACCTGAATATACCATTAATTAATTTGGCCTAATTGACATTTATGCAATACTGTATCACAACAGAATACCTTCTCCACAGGTTAACATGGAACATTCATGAAAATACACCAAACTCCAGACTATGAAACACACTGTAAAAAATTAAAATGGATGGAGATTTTGCAAAGTATGTTTTTAGATCAAAACTGATTAAACTAGAAATCAATAATAAAAAGATAAAATAGACCCAAATATTGGGGCGCCTGGGTGGCTAAGTCAATTAACTCTCTGACTTCTGGTTCAGGTCATGAAATTGCTTTCGTGAGTCTGAGTTCCCCAACGGGCTCTGTGCTGACAGCTCAGAACCTGGAGTCTGCTTCAGATTCTGTGTCTCCCTCTCTCTCTGCTCCTCCCCTGCTCGCACTCTGTCTCTCTCCCAAAAATAAAAAAAAGATTAAAAAAATTAAAAAAACAAATATTTAGAAATTAAACAATACACTTGTAACATATGGATCAAAGATGCATATATTTGAACTAAATGAAAATAAAAGTAGTATATGCTTCTTGTCACTGAAATGTACACTTAAAAATTATAAAAATGGTAAATTTTATGTTATGTTTATATTTCTACAATTTAAGAAGCCATATGAAAGTGTCAACTGTTAAAAAGAACAAAACAACATTACTGGTTAAAAAAAATAAATAGAGTAAAGACCAGTCATTCATTGTAACAAAAATGTAATAATAAATGTAATATAAAATCAAGTTTCTCATTCACAATAACAAGTTGGAATAAAGAGAAAACAACATAAATAGATATTTACAGAATTATATTCACATAGGAAGTAATATGCAGTAATCAAATAATTCAGAGCTACATATATTTGTATGGATAATCTAAACAAATCTAATGGTAACATGAATAATCAAATTTCAAGGCATAATATTGGTTGAAAAAATCAAGTGGCTGAATTATATGAACTGAAGGGTGTCATTTATGCTCTGTATCATTATAAATTATACAATGACTTTGTTGCTGTATAACCATGTAGAAATAAGACCAAAATGCAAAACAAATATAACATCAGTGACTGGAAATGTGAGTACAGCCTTGTGGAGCAGGGAGAATGGAAAGAAATATGAAATCTATTATATTCATACCTGTAATGCATTTTATGTATACCCATATTTTAGAAAGATGAATATGACTAGCAGAATATTAGAATTTGAAAGAATTGAATGGCTGGTAAATTGATATTTGCCATATTATCATATAAGCTTATCTCTATGTTTGGGACATTTCATAAATTAATAAAAATAATTTTTAAAAAAGTAGGTAGCCACAAACAGGATAATTGAATACACACAAAGACACACCACCCACAGCCAGCACTAAAATCCATGGGATAAATATAGCTTTTCTATTAACAAAAATTAGAAGAAATTTAATCTTCACAAATAGTAAGAACAATTTCAAACATTATATTTATTTTTAAAGTTTACTTATTTATTTGGAGAGAGAAAAACATACTGCAAGTGGGAGAGGGGCAGAGAGAGAGGGAGAGAGAGAATTCCAAGCAGGCTTCACGCTGCCAGCACAGAGCCTGATGTGGGGCTCCAACTCGCAAAACCATGATGTCATGACCTGAGCCAAAACCAAAAGTCGGACACTTAACCTACTGAGGCACCCAGGTGCCCCTCAAACATTATATTTAAATATGCCTATCACAGTATATGCTATAAAAAGTTTTGTTCCCCAAAAATATAACTTTAATTTTTAGTAAAGAATTTGACAGTATCCTAAGTTAATTTTGTGTTGATAGTTTTTCAATAACAGGTTGTAAGATCACAAAAGACCCTGAATAGCCCAAGAAATCTTGAGTAAGAGGAACAAAGGTGGAGGCATCACACTTTCTGATTTCAATCTGTATTACAGAGTTATAGAAATCAAGCAATATGGTATTGACATTAAAACAGACAGATAGATGGGAACAGAAATAAACCTACACATATCATATATGGTCTATGTCAAAGGAGCTAGCAACATACAATGGAGAAGGGGTAGTCTCTTCAGTAAACAGTGTTGGAAAAAACTGGACAGCCAGATGCAAAAGAATAAAGCTGGACACCTATTTTATACTATACACAAAAGTCAACTCAAAATGCATAAACATTTGAATGTGAGACCTGAACCATGAAACTCCTAGAAGAAAACATAAGAGGTAATCTCTTTGAAGAGGATCCTAGCAATGATTTTTTTGCATTCGACATCAAAAGCAAAGGCAACGAAGGCAAAAATAAACAAGTGGAAATACCATGAACTAAAAAGCTTCTGCACAGGAAAAGAAACTATCGAGAAAATGAAAAGACAACCTACCAAATGGGAAAAAATATTTGCAAATCATCTATCTGATAAGGGATTAACATCCAAAATATGTAAGGAATACATGTAGCTCAATAGCAACAACTAAACAAAAAACCAATTCGATTAAACAATGGGCAGAATAACTGAATAGACATTTTCTCAAATATGAAATATAAATGGCCAATAGATACATGAAAAGGTACTAAAAATCACCAGTCATCAGGGAAATGCATTTCAAAACCACAGTGATATTACCTCATACCTGTTAGGATGTCTACTACCAAGAAGGGAAGAGATAGTGCATGCTGTTGAGGATGTAGAGAAAAGGGAATTCTTGTACACTATTGGAGGGAATGTAAATTGGTATATCCAATATAGAATACAAAAAGAAAAATCAAAAATATCAGGCTCATAAGCAAAGAATGAAAATGTTGTGTCTGGAGAGAATTGTTACATCAAATATGCCAGAAGAAGTCATAAATGAAGTGCTGCAAAATATAAAAAGTATGACTTTTCTGGGGCATAATGAAGTTATAAAAATATTTTTAGTTTTTAAATAGGATTTCATTTAATATTGAATAGATCCTTACATAAGACTTCAATAAGTTGAGGAATTGATAAACTTTTGATAGAGTTTGTTCTTGTTCGCATATAACTTGTATATTACAATTCTTTGGCAATTTTCTCTAAAAATAAATTCATAGTTTTCATTATGTATTACGTATTTTTCAAATTCTTCTATATAGTTTCACCATGTCAAATTGTTTGAAATTTTCTGAACTCATATTGCAATACCAATTATTTTGTGGGTTTTTTTTCCTTGTAAAGCTCTTCATCTACTCACTGAGAATTAGTAACAGTTACATGATGGTTGAATATCATGAACAATATAAATTCAGCCACTTTGCATAGTTCCTGGAATTTTATCATTATAGCCTATTTTTTATTAAGTTGTTTTGTCATTGCTCCAGATATCTTATTTAATATTTATTCATTAAGTTTTAATATCCTCATACTATGTGCCACCCCTGTTAATAACCATTATTGTGGATTCATCTTAAACAGTACTTTATTATCAGTATAAATTATATTTTATTGAGAGCTTTTGTGTGCACCACTTAATGGAATAAGGAACATGAACTTAGGACAGTTGTTATGGTCTAGTAGGTGCTTGGTAACCAGAGGATTAAGCAGCCTACAGGGAGCTTTCAAAAATGCATTCCCACTTTAAAGAACAGTGGGTGCTGCTTTACCAGTGTTTATATTGTTAAAATATAACTGATATTTAAAAAATAGTCTGATTTTTTAGATGGTTGTCTGTAGGATTTTAGCTTGCTCTTTACTACTTCGTTGTCTGTAGTAAGGAAATTTGATGGCAAAATCTCTGAAGTTGCAGATGCAGCCCAACAGGATTTAATATCACAAGTGTTGGGCCAATCATTTTTCTAGTTAGCAGGGTGTTACCTAGTGTCTCCAGTCTACAAAGATATTTACACATCATTTTCTAAGCTTTTTGTGGGACCAGGTATTTGGATATTGGGTGAAAACAGAAAAATTGAGATTCTGCTTACAAACTTGTGAATGCTGTAACAGGATAGTAGTTGTTTAAAATGCTACAAAAATGTCATATTTTGGCCATATTTCAGTGTCCTTTTTATTTGTAGATTGGAAGAGTAGAGTGGTATTTTCCATAAATTTTGAAAATATTGCTTAATCGATTAGAAATATCTATAACTACAAATGCACTGCATAGGGGTTCAAAAGAAGGATAGAAAAGTCATCAGAAAGAAAGTCTAGTCCCTAGACCTATAGTAACACTGTCAACTGATTATGTTAACATGTCTACAGGCAGAATTATTAGCCATAGCTAGTAATAGTGCACTCAATAAACCTAAAATATCTAATTCCAAATCGCCGTATGCCAAGATACAAATAGATAAGTGCTAGTATGTTATGGACTTGTGGATGGAGTTGGTTGTTCCTGCAAAGAATTTTAAAATATTTTTTTCCTTTTATTTAAATATTATTTGGGAGTGGGGAAAAAGCTGAATGTAGTTCCAAAGATATATTTTGTTGGACCTTCAAAGATTTTTAAGATTTTAATTGAAGTTCTTTTAAATATTCTTTGACTCATAGGAGTTTCAACCTGCTATCTTAGAGCTGAGTAGATGAATTCATCTCTTTTTGTTGCTTTATAGTAAGGTCATCTCTATGGTGACAGAATTGCATCATTTAATATTTAACTTCCTTAGTTTTTCCCATAATTTTATTAATGTTTGCCAAGCAACCTTTCAATTCCTCTCTGAAGGAAGGGTCTATGCTAACCATGGGTCCTTACAGGATCCTGGGTCTCTGTGACAGGTTATTGTAAATTATTCCCAATTATGGTTTAGCATCCCTACACAGGTGTGCTGAGGTACAGAGGATTTCTTCATTCACCAGACTTCAGTTGTCCTGAAATGGAGCATTTCCAGTTCTTTTAATAGTTATATCCTGAAAATGAACACATGTGTATTCTCGTGGACTTCTTTTCACTAGTAAGGGCTATTCTTTCCAGGACTAGTCCTATCTGGGGAAGTCAAGAAACAGTACTTTAGCTAAGTTCTTAGAAAAAGAAAGCCAGATATCATCTTTGACCCCTTGGAGTGGCACTACTACCTTTCCAGCTTTTGCAACTTTGACATAATTTCCATCTTTTTATTTCAAATTTTCTATACTTTGCACTGACTTAAGGAAAGAGGACTGCTGGGTATGGAAAAGGGCATTATACCAGAAAGGTCTGCAGAGCCAAGATATGCAATAAGATACTCTCTAAATGGACTCTTCTGCATACTCAGCCACCTCTGTCTAAGGCACATTTCTACATATATTCTATGTAAATCTGATCCTTCAAGTGAAAATAGGAATTGTAGTTTGTATTTTTCAAGGCTGATGATTAAATAACTGTATGAGTAATTTACGGTATTCAGCAGTGCTCTGAGAAAACATATGAGATATAGGCAGAAAAAATATGGTGGCTATAAATAAAAGCTAGAAACAAAATGAAATGTCTCTTCTCTTAATAGTTTCTTTAGGAGTAGGTCCTCTATTTTCCTGGGAGGTTGTCCAGTCAAACACAATTTGGAAATCCCTGTTTCTAACGAAATGTGTTTCAACCACAAGAACTTTCAGTTACTGAGTCTTGGGGAGAACATCAATTTTGGTTGCCTCACCAGAGGAAATATCACAGTGACCCACCAGCCCTTGTTTGTATCAAAATCATTATTAGTAGCGAGAAGTTACTTCAGGGTGATTATACCACAGTATAAATTCAAGAATCTTTTCTCTTAACTAAATTTCTTATATGCAGAAAAAACTGAAGATTACAAAAGAGAAAAAAATTATATTGACATTACTGGCTAGTTTTGAATATAACTTATTAAGGAAAATATTTTCTATTCTGGTTAATCTTTCCTCAGTAGTACTAATAATCTTTAGCAGAAAATCATTTTAGTTGCCTTGTAATTAAAAATAAGACTACTAAGTGAAAAGCAATGTACCACATAAATTACAGTATTTTTTACTTTTTATTAGAATATTTGAAAAGAATTATGTAAACTCTGAGCTTCTTACTTCAAACATGAGATGTTAGGGAGTTTAGGGATGTAATTAACATAAGTCTAAGGAGATTTCAGCAACTTTTTCCTCCCAGAAATCTTTTTCTATGACTAGGACTACACACATTTTATGAAGGGAGATGTCAGAAGAATAACAGTATTGAGCCAAGAAATCATAGAATACCTATTTTGAGTGAGCTTCTGTAAATGTGAGAATAAAATTGAAAGTTTATTTATTAATATATTCATTAATTTAAAATATATTTATTGAAAACTATTTTGTGCAAGCAATGAATCGTGATCTGGAAATGCCTCTGATTATTTAAAATTAGGTCAAAATGTGTTTTGTTCATGGCAGTCTATTCAATAACCTTTATTGAATAGCTACTTAAGGTTAAGTATCATTATATTGAGATTATAAATAAAAATTAGGGGATTGTTAAGACCCTCAACTTTATTCATAAGATTTTTAAAAAGACTTTTTTTTTAGAGCAGTTTTAGATTTACATCAAAATTCAGAGGGAAGTATAGAGACTTCCCATAGCCCCTGCTCTCACACACGTAAGGCCTTCCTTATTATTAACATCACTATACAGAATGACATTTTTATTTTTTCCTACCAGGAATGAACCTACATTGACACATCATTATCACTAAAAGTCCATAGTTTACATTATAGTTCATTGCTGGTATTATACATTGTATGGATGCAGACTAATGTATAATGACAAATACCATCATTATAATATTTTACAGAGCATTTTTACTGCCCTTAAAAATCTTTTGTGCTCTGTGCATTCAACTTTTCCCACTAGCCCCCATCCCACCTCACAACCCTGATCTTTTGTATTGTCTCTATAGTTTAACCTTTTTCAGAGGACCATATAGTTGGAATCATGCCACATTTAATCTTTAGAGACTTTTTTTTTCAGTTGCTAATATGCATATAAGGTTTCTCTATGTCTTTCATGGCTCAGATCTCATTTTTTTTTAGTACTGAATAATATTCTATTGTCTGTGTGTACCACTGTATCATCATTATCTAATATCATTCTCTAATAAAATGAGTCATAGCCTCTGAAATATGACTCATTAAAAAAAAAAAGAAAAATGACCGAGTGTATGACTCAGGGAAAAAAATTACAAGATAACCCAGGATCATCTATAGTACCAGAAAGTAAGAAAGTGTTCAAAGGAAAAACAGGTAATTTATTAATGGGATTGTGTTGTAGAGGGGTATGTGAGCCAACTGAAAGTGTTGCCAATGGCCAAATCTGGAACAATTTGAATTTTTTTAATGTTTTTTTTTTTAATTTATTTTTGAGAGAGAGAGAAAGAGAGAGAGAGCAGGGGAGGGTCAGAGAGAGAGGGAGACACAGAATCCGAAGACAAGCTTCAGGCTCTGAGCTGTCAGCACAGAACCCGACGCGGGGCTGGAACCCACGAACTGCGAGATCATGACCTCAGCCGAAGTTGGACGCCTAACCGACTGAGCCACCCAGGCGCCTCTGGAACAATTTGAAAAACAAAAGGAATAAAATAGTATAAATTTTATGTGAAAAGGAATTCCAAATAATTTATATAGAGATACTGCTCTTGACCAGGAGAGCATAATTTAATTAAATTTAACCTGTGCATATTGAATTACTTTAGAATACAGTGTGAAAAGGAGGGGAAGAGATTCCAGATCAGCATTGAAAAATAATGGTTACAGTATGTAATCTTAGGATTAATGTGACAAAAACAACATTTCATTTTTGTTACCTTCCTCCCAAAGACCTATAACATTAGTCTATTTATGAGAAAACACCAGACAAATTTCAAGCATCCTCTAAAGTCCCTACCTAATCAGTATTCCTCAAAGCTGTCAAAGTCATCAAAAACAAGAAAATCTTAGAAACTATTATAGACAAGAGGAGCTATGTTAGTTTGCTATAGCTGTCAAAACAAAGTGGCACAAACTGAGTGATGTAAACAACAGAAATTTATTGTCTCACAACTCTGGAGATTAGAACTCAAGATCAAGATGTCAGCAGGATTGGTTCCTTGAGAGGCCTATGAGGAAAAGTCAGTTCCATGGTTCTCTCATAAATTCTATTGGTTTCCTGACAATCTTTGGCATTCCTTGGCTTGTAGAAGCATAACCTTGATTTTTGCTGTTTTAAAAATAAGGATACCAGTCATATTGGATTAGGACCCACTCTAATGACTTCATTTTAATTGGATTGCCTTTGTAAAGACCCTAACTTTCTTAAGTGTTGGGTGTTAGGATTTCAACAATTTTTTTGGGGGGAGGGGCACAATTCAACTGATTACAGGAGCCTAGGGATAAATGACAACTAAGTTAATATAGTTAGTTAATATATCTCATAGTCCTGAATTAACTAAGTTAATATAGTAAGTTAATATATCTCATAGTCCTGAATGAGATACTGGAACATAAAATAGACATTAGGTAAAAACTAAGGAAATCTCTATGACTATAAAGAGAACTATAATATGGACTTTTGTTACTATTAAGATATCAGTATTACATTACATTACATTACATTAATTGTACATTAATTGTAACAAACATACTAATGTAAGATGTTAGTTATGGAGAAAAAGTCTGTGTGGGATAGATGTAAACTCTCTGTGCTATCTTTCCAGTTTTCCTGGAAACTAAAACTCTTCTAAAAAGTAAAGTATACTTTTAAAAATGTATGAATGAGATATACAAATTCTAAGGATCTCAATTATTCTTTTTTGCTTCAAATATCAAAAATAATCCTGATATTAGGTACTGATCCAGAGACTAAAGTTCAGTAGAACTGGTTAAGCTTCAATTAAAAATGCCTGGCTTCAATCATTGATGATTAAAATAATACTAAAGGATTTATCAGCCATTACTTCAGATTTATAGCATTTTTCATACTTTCTAATTTAATGATGTCTGAAAAATTTGGCAGGAAATCTAATAAGAATGAGATATTTTTAAAGATGCCTACCATCTGATTTTTGAAATGTTTTAATTTTAGAAATGATAAATTGGACCTCAAAGGACGATTGTTTATTATTTTTGATGCACTGAATGTAACAATTGCAACTTATCAAAAATGTTATTAGTGCACTTATGAGAGATAATTTATACTTATTTTTAAATAAAAATGAATGGGAATGAGCATATTATTAAGCTTGTGAAGGTTTTAATGAGGATTAAAGTAAGATACATGCCATTAATATAGAGAATAACCTCAGTAGTATTTAGCTACAGTTATGATATAGGTTTGATTCTCCTCATTTTGTGGTTGAGGAAACTAAAACTCAATTATGTTAACTTGCTAGGAATTCTAGTGTATTTTCAAATTTCAGTATTTAAACTCTAATGATAATGTATGTCCTTCAGTGGATCATCAGAAAAAAGAATCCAAATAAAGTGGTTATGAATACTCACATCTATACAATATTTTTAGATACACAAAAGTAAAATAATTAAGAATATAAGACAATATTTAATCTGCATAATATCAGGTTTCTCATAGTTGCTATATTGAAAAATATAGCAGGGAAAATAGATAATCTTTAATATTAAGTTTTGAATTGACAAAGAGACAGAAAACATAGCCTTTGACTACTGCACTAAAAGCTAAGCCATGGCCTTGTTGAATTGGACTATTTTCTCTGGAGACAATTTCAGTAGGGCCACTCTGATCATGGTGGATCAGTAGACAAAACAAAACAAAAAAACAAAACAGGGCCAATCTTTAATCTTGTTTGAGCACATACAAAAACAACCACAGACAAAAGCAACAGCATTGTCCAGACCACAAAAATGATTAAACACTACTCTTTCTCAGGTACCATGGGTGACTATTTTTCTTTTATCATTTAAAGAATTAGCCCTTCTTCATTCCTCCTACTTCTAGGTATACAAAAATATATATATTGTGATCCATATTAGTAAATGGGCTTGATCCAAATACATCACCAGTCAGAAGCTCCCAACTGAAAACTCCCTACTATCTATAAAACTTGTATCAATCTTTTGCTTGTCTATATCTGAAATTTTTTTCTGTATCTAGGCCTAGCATTTATACATTTATGTCATTAAGTTCTAGGTCATCCTGTTTCATTAGAAGTACTTCTCTGACATCGTTCCCATCCCACAAATATAGGTTTTTGTCTTTCCCCTGCCAGGTAGAAATGAACGTTCCATTTCTGACCCATTCTGCAAATGGTTAAATTTCAGAAAACAGTATCTCAACTAGAAATATATTTTAGACACAGCAGAGGAAATATTTTAAAAATACGGTTATTTGGGGGCACCTTAGTGGCTCAGTCATTGAACATCCAATTCCTGATTTCGACTCAGGTCATGATCTCATGGTCATGAGATGGAGCCCTGCTTTGGGCTCCTCACTGAGCCTGTTTGGGATTCTCTCTCTCCCTCTTTGTCTGCCCCTCCCCACTGTTGCACTTCCTATCTCAAAATAAATAAATAAACATTAAAAAAAAAAAAAGAGGGGCACCTGGATGGCTCAGTTGGTTAAGCAACTTACTCTTGGTTTTGGCTCAGGTCGTAGTCTCACAGTTTTATGAGTTTGGGCCCTGGCGGGTTGGAGGTGGGGGTTCTCTGTGGGGGTTCTCTGTGCTGGCAGCACTAAGCCTGCTTGGGATTCTCTCCCTTCTTCTCTCTCTATGCCCCTTAGTTTATAATTAAGTTAATAAATAAGATTAATTTTAAAAAATTTTTAAAAGAAATAGAGTTGCCTTATCCTCACAAACTATAATTGTATAGATCTAGGACAATGCTACTTCATTTGTACATATCTCCACAGGATCAAGATCCATTACATTTAAATATGCCCATACCAATCATTAAAGTGAATATAAGAATATATTTGTAGAGTTTGATCAATTTAAAAATTTATATCTCATGGGGTGCTTGGGTGGCTCAGTTGGTTGTGTCCAACTTTGGTTCAGGTCATGATCTGGTGGTCTGTGATTTAGAGCCCTTCATTGGGCTCTGTGCTGACAGCTCAGAGCTTGAAGCCTTCTACGGATTCTGTGTCTCCCTCTCTTTCTGCCCCTTCCCTGTTCATGCTCTGTCTCTATCTCTAACAAAAATAAATAAAAATTAAAATTTTTGAAAAAGTAAATAAATAAATAAAAATTTTACATTTTCGTTGAAATGTATATATAAGTTTTACCCTTGCTTATAATATTGTATTCTTTGATAAAACACTTCTACTGTCTTAGTTACTTCATAAAAGAATGATTTTCAAGTACTATGTTTATTACCCCAGGGAACTAGATCTAATTTAAGAAAAAAAAAAATACTGTCCTGGAAGGGTTAAAATACCTACTTAGTAGAAAACAACTTCTACATTTAGGTGGGTTATTAACTATTCAGCAACAACTGGAGAGATACACATTTAGAAGTATTCTTGAACACTATGTAATTGAGCTATGGCTTAAATTGCATAATTTTCCTTAAAAAGGAAGATCTTAAAAGAAGATTTGCAACTGATAACAACCTAAATTTCTTTAAAATCCCTTTTTGCCCACCTGAGTACTAATAATATATTGTAAAAGAGTGGCATTATTCTTTCATGTGATATTAGGTGATAAATAATAAAAATAGATGATCATTAAAAGGTGCTTAATAATACTTCGTTAGGGTACTCCTGGATACTTCTGGATTACTAAACCTGTTTAAAATAGGATCTATAAATTATGGTGAAGTATCTTAAGAATGTTCAGAGTGTTTTAGAATTTTTCACTCAGGATATTTAATTGCTTATTGTTTTAAATGGAATATAGAAACATTTCTAATCAATGCATATAATAAAACTACATATATGTATTTAATACCTACTACTGTGTGCCAGTAGGCACAAAATAAAACATAGAATATTCATATCACTTTAGATAAGATTAAATCCTTATTATTATTTATTTATGTAAGGCCCCTTATATTGCTTCAGTTAAGGAGAGAAAATAAGCAAATATAAATACAAATTTATAATATTAAACATACAATAAGAAATTTAGCAAATGATAATGTGCAGATCAATTGTGATATTAATGACAGAGTATTGGATAACAATAGAGATGATATAGTATGTCGTATCAAAGCACATAGACTACTTTATGGTACAGTAACATATCACCCATTTTGGTGGCTTATTCATTTCATATTACATATCCATTGTTCGTTTTCAGTGGTTCTGCTCCAGGTTGATTTTACTCCTAGACCTATGGAGGCTTCAGTGATAAGTTGTTACTTCAGCAAATTTCAAAATGATGTCACAGAGCAAGTCAGGAATAAGGAAAAGCAAATCAAAGGGCCTGAGGAGGGCCTTTTGATATTTCTAGTCAACTTCCAGGAAGTTTGTTTGACTAAAATTCCAAAAGAAGAATAATACTAGAAAATGAAATCTGAGTGCTAACTCTGTGCTGATTTATGAGAGTTTTATAAACCATGTTTGGGGATGGGAGGGTGAGGCAGGAGGTTTTATTTTGAGCAATATGAGAACTTACTAGGTTTTAAGTACAATACAAATTTCATTTTTCTTTTACAGTTTTTATTGAATCCAAGTTAGTTAACATACAGTGTAATATTAGTTCCAGGTGTACAATAATGTTCAACACTTTAACACCTGGTTCTCATCACAGCAAGTGCATGCCTTAATCTCCATCACCTATTTAACCCACTCCCCCACCCTCTTCCCCTCTGGTAACAGTTTGTTCTCTATTGTTAAGAGCCTGTTTCTTGGTTTCCTCTCTCTCTCTCTCTCTCTCTCTCCTTTCGCTTGTTTTTTTGTCTGTTACATTCCACATATAAGTGAAATCATATGGTGTTTGTCTTTCTCTGACTGGCTTATTTTGCTTAGCAAAATACTCTGTGGCTTCATCCATGTCCTTGAAAATGGCAAGACATCATTCTTTTTATATGGCTGAATAATATTCCATTATAAATGTGTGTGTGTGTGTGTGTGTGTATTTATACACACACACACCACATCTTCTTCATCCACTCATCAGTCATTGGACACTGGGCTATTTCCATAATTTTGCCATTGTAGATAACTGCTATAAACATTGGGGTGCATGTGTTCCTTTGAATTAATATTTTTGTATTCTTTGGGTAATACCTAGTAGTGCAATTGCTGTATCATAGAGTTGTTCTATTTTTAACTTTTCCCTGATGCAAGGGAAACAAAAGAAAAATAAACCAGTGGGACTTCATCAAAATAAAAACTTTTGTACAGTGAAGGAAAAAATCAGCAAGACTAAAGGCAGCCTATGGAATGGGAGAGGATATTTGCAAGTACCATACTTGATAAAGGGTTAATATCCGAAATATATAAAGAAATTATAAAACTCAACACCCAAAAAAGGAATAATCCAACTAAAAATGGGCTGAGGCATGAATAGACATTTTTCCAAAGAAGTCATGCAGATGTCCAACAGACACATGAAAAGGTGCTCAACATTACTGATCATTAGGAAAATTCAAGTAAAAACTACAATGAGATATCACTTACACCTTTCAGAATGGCTAAAATCAACAACACAAAAACCAACAGGTGTTGGCAAGGAGGTAGACAAAGAGGAGCCCTCTTGCACTGTTGGCGGGAATGCAAACTAGTGTAGCCACTCTGGGATTCTTCAAGAAGAATTTAATCTCATTTGTCAGTTTTAAATATTTATCCTAGCTGTAGTTTTGAGAATACTATATTAGAGTAAGATATTCATTGGAAGGCTAGTCCTAGAAAGTACTGATATTGCCTTAGGCAAAAGTAATAACCATAGATACAGTGAAAGGGAATCATATTTTGTATCTTAATTGATAGATTTTCGATGGATAGGATGTGAGTTTGAGACAAAGGGGACTGCAGTATAATTCCGCAGTTTTTGATTGAAGAAACATGGACGAGTTAATTTCTCACTTATCTTAAGGTGTAGACAAACGGAAGATCAAAAGGTTGGGGGTTGAAATCAATAGTTAAGATTTGATTATACTCATATTTCTATTAAGCTTCTATATGGAAATGTTATGAAGGATATTGGATGTAAAATTTTGGAGTTCAAGGAAATGTTCTGGACTGAAGGCGTAATTTAGGAATACCGAAGCTATAAAAAAAAATTCAAGTCTTGGTGTTGGATGGGTGTAATTTTATATCAAGTGAAAAATGCTTTCTCAAGAACTGGTCTCTAAAGTTAGAAATATGGAAAAGAATGAGGAAAGGACACTGAAAAAAATAACAGGAAGGTGAAAGGAGAAACAGGAGAGTCTGCATTCCCAGAGACAAAAGAAGAAGATGTTTCAAGAGAGTGTCTCATGTACTTTGAATAAGTCCGTAAAATATGGACAGAGAATTTTACATTTCATTGACAGTGGTAATTAGTTAATTCTGGATAAATGCATATCTACAAAATACTCAAAATTCTAGCCTATTATACCCTGTAGGGTAAAGTAATTAAAGTATGTGAGAAACCATAACAGGCAGTATAATTTTTCAATAGATAAAATACATTACATAGAGTGATGTTTTAAAAATATTTTGCTTCAATTTAATTTGGTCTGCCATGTTAATAGACAGTTTCCAACCAAATCAGCTATTTAGAAAGTAGTCAGTTTAAGAGAGAAAAATAATTTACCATATATTTTGTGCATCATGATTAGTAAGGTGTTATGAACAAAGGAATAAAGTCTTTGATTAATGGATCTCATAATTCTTTTTTCACAGAAGGTTGTCTTGCTTTCCATTATACATATTCTGATAAAAGAATACATTTTTTATATACCATTTAAATTAAAAGGAGAACTTAAATGCGTTATATCTTTAAACAGAGTTTGTTTTAAATACACTTTTAGGGGGTGCCTGGGTGGCTCAGTCAGGTAAGCAACCAACTTCGGCTCAGGTCATAATCTCACAGTTCGTCAGTTCAAGCCCTGCATCAGGCTCTGTGCTGACGGCTCAGAGCCTGGAGCTTGCTTTGGATTCTGTGTCTCCCTCTCTTTCTGCCCATCCCCTGCTCATGCTCTCTCTCTCTCTCTCTCTCTCTCTCTCAAAAATAAACATTAAAAATTTTTTAAAATTTAAACTTTTAGGTTTACAGCAAAATTGAGTGGAGAGTACAGAGATTTTCCATACACTCCTTGCCCCCACACATACACAACCTTCCCTATTATCAACTTCCCTTATCAGAGTGGTACATTTGTCACAATTGATAAACCTACACTGACACATTTGTAATCACTCAAAGTTCATAGTTTACATTATGCTTCACTCTTAACATTATACATTCTATGAGTTTGGATGAATGTATCATGACATATATCCATTGCTATAATATCATACATACTAGTTGCACTGTCTTAAAAATAATATTTGCTCTATCTATCCCTCTCCTCTGCTCCACAACCTCTAGCAACCACTGATGTTTTTACAATCTCCATGGCTTTCCCTTTTTAAAAATGTCATATAGTTAGAATCATACAGTATGTAGACTTTTCAGATTGGTTTCTTTCACTTGGAAATAACCATTTAAGTTTCCTTAAGAGTTGATAGCTCATTTTGTTTTAGTGCTGAGTCATATTACAGTACCTTGATGTCTTGGTTGTCTTATTTATCTATTCACCTGCTAAAGAATATTTTGGGGGGCACCTGGGTGGCTCAGTCACTTAAGTGTCAGACTCCTGATCTTGGCTCAGGTCATGATCTCACTCTTCATGAGAGTGAACAGTTCAATCCCCACATTGGATTCTGCACTGACAGCACAGAGCCTGCTTGGGATTCTCTCTCTCCCCCCCTCTCTCTGCCCCTCCTCCACTTGCGCGTGTGCGCGCGTGCTTGTGTGTGCGTGCGCGCGCACGCGCACTCTCTCTCTCTCTCTCTCTCTCTCAAAATAAATAAACTTAAAAAAAGAATATTTTGGTTGCTTCCAAGTTTGGAAAATTATGAATAAAGCTGCTTAAATGTCTATATGCAGGTTTGTGTGTGGACATAAGTTTTCAGCTCCTTTGGATAAATATCGAAGAATACAGTTACTATATTGTATGGCAAGACTATGTTTAGTTTCTTATAAAGGAAACTGCTGAACTATCTTCCAAAGAGGCCATGAGATTTTTGCCTTTTCACCATCAGTGAATGATAATTCCTGTTGTTCCACAGTCTCACCAGCGTTTGGTTCTGTCAGTGTTCTAGACTTCAGCTATTCTAATAGGTGTGTAGTGGTATCTCATTGTTTTAATTTACATTTCCTGATGACATGTAATTTAAAATATCTTTTCCATATGCATATCTTCTTTGGTGAGATATCTTTTAAGGTCTTTGGCCCATTTTTTAATCACAGTTTTTGTTTTCATATTGTTGAGTTTAAAGTGTTCCTTGCGTATTTTGGATATTACTCCTTTATCAGATGTGTCATTTGCAAATATTTTCTCCCAGAGTTTGGAACATATTTTCATTGAAAATGTCTTTTTTAAACCACAAATTTTTGATTTAATGAAGTCTAGCCTATTCTTTTTTTATTTCATGGATTGTGCCTTTGTTGTTGCATCCAAAGAGTCAACACCAAACCGAGATCATCCAGATTTTCTCATCTGTCATCTTGTAGGACTTTTATAGTTTTGCATTTTACGTTAAAAAAATTTTTTTAATGTTTATTATTTTTGAGAGAGAAAGAGAAAGAGCATGAGCAGGGGAGAGGCAAAGAGAGAGAGGGTGACACAGAATCCAGAGCAGTCTCCAGACTCTGAGCTGTCAGCACAGAGCCCGACGCAGGGCTCAAATCCATGAACTGTGAGATCATGACCTGAGCTGAAGTCGGACACTTAACCAACTGAGCCACCCAGGTGCCCCTGAATTTTACATTTAGATCTGTGATCTACTTTGAGTTAATTTTTGTGAAATGTATAAGGTCTGTATCTTATTCACTTTTTAGCATGTGCATGTCTAGTCATTCTAGTACCATTTGTGAAAAGACTTTCTTTGTATCATTGTATTGCCCGTTCTCCTCTACCAAATACCATTTGAGTTGACCACAGGTATATGAATCTATTTCTTGGCTCACTATGCTGTTTCATTAATCTGTTTGGTTGCAATGTTTTGATTATGTAGCTTTATAGTAAATGTTGATATCTAGTAATATCAATCTTCCAACTTTGTTTTTACTTTCAAAATTGTGTTGGCTTTTCTGTATTTTGTTTTTTGTTTTTTGTTTTTGTCTCTCCATATAATCTTTAGAATCAGTTTGTCCACATACCAAAATAACTCGCTGGGATTTTATATTAGGGATTGCATTGACTATATAGACCAAATAGGGAAAAACTCCTGTCTTCATACTATGGAGTCTTCCTGTCTATGAACATGGAATATCTCTCCATTTAATTAGTAATTCATTGATTTTTTAAATCAGAGTCATGCATTTTTTACAAATAGATCTGTGCATATTTTGTTAGACTTATACCTAAGTATTTCATTTTAGGGGGTATTAATATAAATGGGATCATGTTTTTTTTAGGATTTTATTTTTTAGTACTTGAACCTACAACCCCGAGATCGAGTCACATGCCCTACCAACTGAGCCAGCCAAGTACTGCTAAATGTATTGTGTGTTTAATTTCACATTCCACTTATTCATGCTGGTATATAGGAAAGCTGTTGACTTTTGTATATTAACTTTGTATCCTGCAATCTTACTATAATTGCTTATTCCAGGAATTTTCTTGTTAATTCTTTTGGATTTTCTACATAAATGATTATGACATTTGTGAGCAAAGACAGTTGTAGTTCTTCCCTGCCAATCCATATACCTTTTATTTCCCTTAGTGTTTTATTGCATTAGCTAGAACTTCCAGTACGGTGTTTAAAAGAAGCAGTGAGGGGGACATCTTTGCCTTGTATCTCTTTATAAGGAGAAAGCTTCAAATTTCTCACTGTTAAGTGTATGTTAGCTGTAGGTTTTTTGTGGGTATTATTTATCAAATAGAGATGTTCCATTCCATTCCTAATTTACTGAGATTTTTTAATCATGAATAGATGTTAGATAATGTCAAATGTTATTTCTGCATCTATGGATATGACTGTGTTTTTTTTTAGCCTGTTCTTGTGATAGATTATGTTCATTGATTTTCAGATGTTGATTCAGCCTTCCATAAATCTCACTTGATTGTAGTAAATAATTCTTTTTATACATTGTTGGCTTAGATTTGATAATAATTTGTTGAGAATTTTTGTATCTTTGACCATAAGAGATTAATATTAGATTGTAGTTTTCTTTTAAGGTTTTTGTCTCATTTTGGTATTAGAGCAATTC
Organism: Cryptoprocta ferox; assembly: GCA_028646485.1. NCBI lineage: Eukaryota > Metazoa > Chordata > Mammalia > Carnivora > Eupleridae > Cryptoprocta > Cryptoprocta ferox. The sequence continues at coordinate 41,571,847 of CM053571.1, forward strand.
TGGCCTCATAACATGACTTTCAAAGTGTTTCCACTGGCTTTATCTTTTGAAAGAGACTGCAGAGAATTGGTGTAATTTCTCCCTTAAAGCTTTGGTAGAATTTACTAGTGAACCCATCTGGACCTGGTGCTTTCTGTTTTGGAAAGTTATTAATTATTGATTCAATTTGATTCAATACATATATAGGCCTATTCAAGTTGTCTATTTATTTTTGTTTGAGTTTTGGCAGGTTTTATCTTACAAGGAATTGATCCATTTCATCTTGGTTATCAAATTTGGGGGCATAGAGTTGTTCATAGTATCCCTTTATTATCTTTTTAATGTCCATGGCATTTGCAGTGTTGCTCTCTTTTTTTCCTTTATGATATTAGTAATCTATGTACTTTTTTTAATCCTTAATTATCTTGGCCAGAAGCTTATTGATTTTATTGATCTTTTAATTTTTTTTTGTTTTCTTGATATTTATAATTGAACTACTGGATATAATTTCATTGGTTTTTAGTCTAATTTTAATTATTTCTTGCTTGGGATTTAATTTGCTCTTCTTTTTCTAGTATTCTAAGGTGAAAGTTCTGGCAATTGATTTTAGATCTTTTTCTTCTCTAATATATCCATTTAATGTTACAACTTTTTCCTCCAGCCAATGGTTTTGCTGCATCCCACAAAGTTTCATAAGATGTGCTTAAATATTTGGGGGCGCCTGGGTGGCTAATTCGGTTAAGCGTCTGACTTCAGCTCAGGTCATGATCTCACGGTTCATGGGTTCAAGCCCCGCATCGGGCTCTGTGCTGACAACAAGTTCAGAGCCTAGAGCCTGTCTTTGGATTCTGTATCTCCCTCTCTCTCTGACCCTCCCCTGCTTGCGCTGTCTCTCTCTGTCGCTCAAAAATAAATAAGACAAAAAAAATAAAATAAATATTTTAAAATTTTTATTGAGATATGTTTTGTGACTCATATTTTGTTTAGAAGTATCTTGTTTAATCTCCAAGTATTTTGTTATTTTCAATTATCTTTTTGTTTCTGATTTCTAGTTTAATTTCATTGTAGTCTGAGAGAAGACATTACCTGATTCTTATTCTTTAAATGTGTTAAGGTGTGTTTTATGGCCCAGAATGTAGTCTTTTTTGGTGACTATTGCATGGGAAAATGTGTACTCTGTTTTGTTAGACCAAGTAGTTAATAGATGTCATATCCAATTGATTTGTGTTGTTCCTGAGTTGAACTATGTTCTTAATGATTTTCTACCTATTTGATCTGTTCTTTTCTCTTAGAAGGGTATTGAAGTCTCCAAGTATGGTATATTCATCTCTTTCTCCTTGTGGTCCTATGAGTTTTTGCCTCACATATTTTATGCTCTGTTTTAGGCTCAAACACATTAAGGATTGTTGTTTTCGTGGAGAATTAACCCCTTTAGCATTATGTAATGACCCTTTATATTCCTGATAACTACTTGCTCTGAATTAGGCTGTCTGGAATTAATATGTCTACTCCTACTGTTTTTAAATTAATAATATTTTAAATTAATAGTATATCTTTCTCCATCCCTTTGCTTCTAGTCTCATTTGTATTATATATAAAGTGGGTTTCTAATAGACAATACATAGTTTCCTTGCTAGTAGTGTACCTGGAAAGGACAAATGCAAGGAAATTCAGCCTTAACTCAACTCATCTGTTATTAATTTCCAGAGTTTAACATCTGCTAAATAGAATTAATTATATAAACATGAAAAATCACAAGAAGATAATCCCCAGGTGTCAGCAGAGACATTAGTCAGAAGAATTAGGCCCTAGTATTCAGTTACAGAAATGGCAGATTTATAATATGAGCAGAGTCTATTTCAAATGTTTTAAGTGATAAAAGAATTAATTGATAACACACACAATTATAAAAATGACTAAGTGGATTTTATAATAGCATAAATTTTAATATCTAGATATTAAAATACAAAAATTTAAAATGAATGAGTTAAATTACATATTCCACCCCAGGTAAAGTAGAATTCATGATTAGAATTTGGGGAAATTACTTATAATGTAATAAAATGAGACAAACTTTTGGAATAAAAGGTAATAAAGATAGAGGCATGAGGATAGAGAGGAGTCTAACAAAGATAATTATTGCATCTCAGCCTTTTGGGTAACATTAAGTGTAACATAAAAGCAATTAGATGAATTAATTAAGTGCTAAAGGATAAGGCAAAGTAAGGAGAGAAGAGGCAATGTAATAGGAAATAATAGCTTAGAACTTCATAGAATTGATGACAAATATGAAATCTCATATAGCAAACAAAGTAAGATTCCAAGAGCAAGCTTAAAATGTTGGGGTGCCACATCGTCATCATTAAGAGAGTGAAACAGAAGAGATTAGAGAAAGACAGTTTATTACAAAAGACAGCAAGAGTTTCACTATGGTGGCTCTGCTTCTCTGACTCACAAATACCAGTCAGAGGGTATGCAGTCAATGACTTGAACCACACTTGAGGAACATGAGGCAAAAGGCTCAGAACCTTTGGTACCTGACAATGAAGAACCAGTACCCCTTCCTGGGTAGCAAGAAGTTACAAACAATCATTCTATGGTCACCTTGATCTACTTAGTTGCCTATGTAACTCATTACAGAAATAGCTCAGCATCAAAAGACAAATAAGCCTGGAGTTTGGAACAATGTGCAAGGACGTGGAGGCTGCTACGGGACCATGGAAGACTGCCTCTTCTAGCATGGGAAGCCAGAGAATTGAACTAACACAAATTATTGTGCAGCAAATGCTGTAATCCATAAGACAATGGAATGGTTTATTGATATTGTGTAAAAAAAGTGCCTCTAGAATTCTAAACCCAGTATAACATCTTTCAAGAATAAGAAGTAAATAAGATTTTCAGATAAATGAAAACCTACATATTTCATTAGTAACATAAGTTCATTTGGTAACTTTCTAGAAGTTTAAATTTCAGGAAAAGAAATAAGTTAAGAAATACAAGTAACTGGTAGATTTTTGTTTAAACAAAGATTTACATAAAACAATAATAATATATAACTTTGAATTAAATATGTGGAGTTATTATCAAATAACAATATATAAAAAGAGGAGAATGTTTGGAAATTGCCAAGGAAAAGTCATAGCCTTTCAAAAATTCTAGACCCATGGAAAATACATCAACATTTTGGGTGAAATATAGACATTGGGGCAAACAAACATGATATCCCAAAGATACTACTAAAAAGTGTTCTTTAAGCAAAAGAAACTTCTCTAAGATGGAAGGTTAGAGATGCAAGAAATAGAGCACAATGAACATGGCAAGTATATTGGTTATACTGACTGTATAAAACAAAAGTAGTAATGTTTCTGAGACTTAATACACTTATAAACATACATAAAAATATGGCCATGCGGAGCAATAAATGTAGTTAAGGTATGCTAAGTTCCCTAGAGTATCTATCTATGGCTGGGAGGCATAATAAAATTACCATATGTTTTTAGATTTTGATAAATCAAAGATACATGTTGTAAATTAGAATAATCACTATGAACAGTATTATAAACAGTACTATAACCACTAAAAATAGTTTCCTTTCAAAAACTATGGAGGGGAGACTTTTAGTAAAGTATTCTTAAAATACAAATTAAGATAAAGAAATAGAATTAAATGAACATAAAAAGTGAGGAAATTATGAATATACAGTAAGATCCTTCTTATTTAAACTTTATTCTTTTTAACTTTTTAATTTTTAATTTTTTTTTAATTTTAGAGAGAAAGAGAGAGAGTTGGGGGAGAGGCGAAGAGGGGGAAGAGACTAAAAAGAGAGAAAGAAGATCTTAAGCAGGCTCCACGCCCAGGAGGAAGCCCAATACAGGGCTCAATTCCATGACCCTGGGATCATGACCTGAGCTTAAATCAGGAGTCAGATGCCCAATCAACTGAGCCACCCAGGTGTCCCTATCTTTTATTCTTATACAATGATATTAGTACTATACAAAATGGATTGGACCTTTTGATTAATATGTAAAGGGCTTTAATGGAAATAGACAACATATATAAACATATGGATAATATAAACAATAGAAAATTCTAAATAAGAATCCACAGGAAATGTTCGCAATAAATGAAAAAAATATTGTAACATAATTGAAGACTCTTTTATGGTTTCATCAGTAGACTGGACACAGTTGAGAAAATAACCAGTGAGCTTGAAGATATGCCAATACTCATTTCTCAATTTGAAATTCAAAGAGAGAAAAAAAGGAAGAATGAGAAAAAGAAGGACAGAACATCCACAAACTGGGACAATTTCAAAGATGTAACATATGCATAATTGGAATAACAGGAGAAGAAACAGGTGAGGAAGCAGAAGAATTATTTGAAGTAATAATGGCCAAGAATTTTCCAAAATTAATGGCAGACATCAAACAACAGATCCAGGAAGCTCAAAGAACGCCAAACAATAAATACCAAAATCTACACCTGGACATATCAAGGTCAAACTGCAGAAAACCAAAGGCAAAGAGAACATATTGGCAGAGGCCAGAAGGACAACTGTAGAGAAAAAAAGATCAGAGCTACTGTGGACTCCTGTCTTACCATGCACATTAGAAGAGAGTAGAGTGAAACATTTTAAGCACTGGAAGCAAAAGAATCATTAAACAAATTCTATATTCTGTGAAAATATTCTCCTATCATGGAGGAGAAAAAAGACTTTCTCAGAGAAACAAAATTTGAGGGAAAATATGGACAGCTGTTACCAAAAAATGTTCCTCCTTCAGTAAGAAGGAAATGATGTAGTTCAGAAACTTGTGTTACATAAAGAATGAAAGAGCATTGGAGAAGGAATAGATCAAGGTAAAGTAAAATCTTTTATTTTTTTAAGATTTTTAATAGATTTAAAAGATAAGGATCTGTTAAGGTAATGATAGTAACAATATATTGGGTGATTATAGTATATGAATTAGTGGAATGAATGACAGCAAAGTCCTAAGGAATGGAAAGAGGTGGTGAATTATCTGTTATGAGGTAGCTCCCTAATGCAATGTGGTATAGTGTTATTTGAAAGTGATTTCAAATTATTTGTAAAAATATATTGCAAACCTTAGGCAACCAATAAAAATCTTTATTAAAAAATATAATTAGTCTCCTTGCTAGGAGGAGATAAAATGGAATCACATAAAAAATTTCAATTAAAATCAAAGACAACCAGAGACTGTTTTTTGTTTAAGTGGATAAAACATACACGTAATAATAAACAAAAACAAAGACTTGACTCCCTATTGTCTACAAGAAGTCCACTAATCATATAAAACACAAATAAGTTAAAAGGACAAGGAAAAAGGTATACCATACAAACCCTAATCCAAAGAAATCTGGAGTATTAGTATTCATTTTAGAAAGAAGCAGATATAGAACAACAGCAAAATTATTGCTGATAAAGGAAAGAATTACATAGTGATAAAGTGCTCGATTCTCTAAGAAGAATTAGCACATATATACCTAATAGAAGAGCATCAAAATATGTGACGCAAAAACTGCTAGATCTTCATGGAGAAGCAGACAAATCCACTGTTATACTTGGAGACTTCATCACTCCTGTATAATTAACAGACATAGCAGGCAGAAAATCCATGATACAGCTGATCTAAATAGTATTATCAAACAACTTGATCTAATTGACATTTATAGAATCCTCCATTTAACAACAGCAGAATTTGTATTCTTCTGATCCTCACGTAGAACGTTCATCAATACAGACCAGAAAAACATACTATGGCAAAAAAAAAAAAAAAAACCAAAAAAAACAGACAAGTAAAAACCACCTAACAAATGGAAGCTTATGCAGTGGTATTTAATAGAAAACAGCCTCTAACAGAAAATCTATAACTAGAGATTAAAAAAGATACTTTATAAGGAAAAGCATATGAATACACAATTAGGGAATATTTATACAATTCTTTCAGCAACTGATAGAACATTGATGTAATATCAATGACAATTTAGAATATTTAGGAAGTACAGTAAACAGTTAACTAATTGTGTATAAGAAGCTTCACTTAAAATATATATAATATATTTTTCAGCAAACAGAAATATAGACATATTGATGACATGCTGGAATTTTGGGGAAGAAAATTTATAGCCTCAAGTACATACTTTAGGAAACTAAGACTGAAGAGAAAGCAAAATGAACACAAATAAAATAGAAGGAAAGAAATAAAAAGCAATAGATGATATAAAATATTGAATTGGACAACAACCATACTATAGGAAGTCTTATTAAGACACATATCAATAATTTTAAAAGGCTGATAAAATTTATCAATCTCTTGTGAGACTAATCAATGATCAAGAAAAAAAGAAAGAAAATACACAAATAATCAGTTTTTAGTATGTAAAAGGAAACATTTTTATATTCTGCAAATGTTAATAAGATAAAAGTAGTGAAGGCTTTATGAAATAAATTAGGCTATATAATTAAATGGACAAATTGTTAAGAAAATACACTTGGGGCACCTGGGTGGCTCAGTCAGTTAAGCGACCTACTCTTAATTTCAGATCAGGTCATGATCTCACGGAATCGTGAGTTCAAGCCCCATGTCAGACTCGGCACTGGATTTTCTCTCTCTTTCTCTCTCTCTCTCTCTCTCTCTCTCCTCTCTCTCTCTCTCAAAAATAAATAAATAAATGAACTTTAAAAAAATACACTTTACCAGAACCAAAAAAGTACAAAATAGAAAATGTTTATTACTCTGTAAATACTGAAATGTCAGATTGTATTTCAAAAATACTACATAACAAATTGCTGCCTAATATCAATGACTTAAAACAACATTTTATTTTTCATTCACAGTTGTGCAAGTCAGTTCTGGCTCCACCGCACACAGTTTGGATTGACTGGGCCTAAATGTACACTGTGTATTAGGTCTGTTCTGCAAGTATCTCCCCATTCTAGGACCAGTGAATATCTGAGGCATGTTGTTCAGATCAAAGATGGTGCTAGTGCAAGATGCCAGCCCAAACAATGATAGCATGCTTAAAGTTTCTGCTCCATCTTGTCTGCCAGCATTCCATTGTATGACTATATAATAACATAGTCATTCATGACCATGTCAGTTGATTCTAGTTTTTTTAAATTTTTATAAATAAGGCTGCTCTGAAAATTCTTATATATGTCTTTAGTGAATAAAAGTACCTCACAGTAAACAAGAAATTTATTTTGTCTTCTACAAAACTCCACCTAATCTAGCTTATATTGTTTGAGTGCACACATACACTCACACACATGCATATGCATCAATAACTACACACTCCTGGATTGTGGAATTGGTAAAAAATGCAGAGTATGATATAACTGTCTATATGCGCATGTCTATTTGAATGCAAAACAGATGTTTGTAGGTTAGCATTTGCTTTTATTACCCCAAATCATTTCGACCAGCTTTAACACTGGCTTATTATTTAAGATTCATGTATAACATTCCCAACTTGGCTTGGACACTCAGTCTTGGACACTCAGTTTTTCAAGTTCACATTATAGTAGTGATCTAATGTAGAGTTGGCCACCTGCCTACAGCTAAGTGGCTAAGAAATATTAAATTAACATGCCACAGATAGTGGATAAAAAGAGAACTACTCAGAACTACTCTTTTCCTTTCAATTAATAGATGAAAGTCAAGAATTGCAAAGTGAAATATGTTCTCTCAGTCTTTAAAAAAAAGTGCCTTAATACTGACAAATTAAGAAAATGCCAACATCTCCTTTTTTTTCTCTTTTAGTATCTAAAGAGTAATTAAAATCTCTCTTAGAGGACAGATTAAAAAATCAAGATAATTGTTCTATAGTACCTTTAAAAATATCTTTACTATAAAACTGAATTTACTGATTTTAGTAAAATACCCTTATTATAAATCTGTATATACTGATTCGAATGCTATAATACCTTAATTTCATTTGTTAATAAATAATATATGATCATATTTTGAAGAGGGCTATTAATTGGCTCAAATTTCATTATTTTATGATCTCTATAATTTTAATTAAATCAAGTATACATTTTAATGTAATAGGTTTATTTTTATATTGAAAAATGGAATAATCTATTTCAACAGCAATATATATTTCCAAAATATTTAATGTCATTTGGTAATCATATTCTATAACACTATTATATATATTAGTCTATCCTTTTCCATTTTCCAAAGGAAAATAAGGTTAAAACAGCAAGCTCGAACTAGCTTATCACCTTCCTGGGATATAGTAAACCCTTGAGTATCTAATAAATGATTGATAGGGAAATTAAAAACTCATTCTCCTTTGTGTTAATATGAAATTCTTCTTTTAATTTTTTTTTTAAAAAATTTTTATTTATTTATTTATTTTGAGAGAGAGAGAGAGCAGGAGGGGCAGAAAGAGAGGGAGAGAGAATCCCAAGCAGACTCTGAGCTGTTAGTACAGAGCCTGTCATGGGGCTCAATCCCACAAACCATGAGATCATGACCTAAGCCAAAATCAAGTGGCTTAACCAACTGAACCACCCAAGTGCCCCTGAAATTCTTTTTAATTCAGTGTTTCAGCTGCAAGAACCTCAATATAAGATACATTAGTTATACCAAAATGTGGTTCTAAAAGGATAGAATGTTTACTTATTTCCCAGCCCATGCCCATATGTAGTTTAGGGGGATAGAAGGATTAATTCATGTGGCAACCCAGGGATGCAGATTTTCTTTCTTGGAATTTTTACTTGCCTTCCCAGTTCCAAGCTTGAACTATATAACCACCATCATGTTACAGGCCATGTAAAGCTGGAGAGCCATTCAGTAGAGAAAATCAAGTTCCTTTTAAGCATGTTACTCAGAAGTTGTGTACATCCTTTCTCTTTAGATAGGACTTTGTCATCTGGTTGTAATTATTTGCAAAAGAGCCTGGGACATGTGTTTTCTAGATGTGCTATGTACAAGCTAAAACACAAGGGATGAGGCACCTGGGTAGCTCAGTCAGTTGAGCGTCCAACTCTTGATTTTGGTTCAAGTCATGATCCCAGGGTTGTGAGATTGAGCCCCAAGTCTGTCTCCAGGCTGAGCTTGGTACCTGCTTAAGATTCTCTCTCTCCCTCTGCCCTTTCTCCTCCCCATGCTCATGCCCTCTCTCTCTCTATCTAAAATGAATAAATTAAAAACAAACCACAAGGGACTCTATTACCAAAATGATGAAAATAAAATCGGCAATTAACAATTCATGTCTCATGTGAGTGTTTTAATGACACTAAATATAATCTTTTTCTTTTTTGTTGTTTTTGATTCATAAGAAATATGAGGGCATTTTTTTCATTAGTTTCATTGTGTATTAATTTATATTTCCTTTTCTTTGAAGTTACTATACTTTTAGTTCCTAGGGGATTTTATATTTATTTTTAGATTTTGACAACATGGTAATAAGCCATTTTTTTTCAAATATACTAATCTTTCTCATAAATTTTTGATCTTTATACAATAGACTTTCAAGACCATATGCCTATTTCAGTAAAAACAGTAGAATTTGCTTTGATGTACCCTAGTGTTATCCATCATCACAAAGGCATCAGGTTGTGAAAGTAAACTGGTCTGCTGAAGAACTTTGCAAAGTTTTAAGCCTAAGGCAAATACAGGGAAAAAATAAAAAAGAAATGAGGCTGGAAAGGTGGGTAAAGACTAAGGGTTAAGGATTCTGAACATCAGCATGTATCTTCAAAACACTCTCATGTAGTTGGGAGATGAGATCGCCAAAACATTTTATTGCATATACCTGTCAATAAAAATTATTGAGCATGTAACCCAAATATGTATATTTAGAGTATATGTATTACTCTACTGATATATGTGCATTATAAGGTATACACTATATAGAGCCTAAAGAGATAAGGAAAATATAAACAGTACTTTAAATATTTACTTTATATGGTCAAAAAAAGACTCTTGCTCTCCATTTATAAGGTTTATCTTCTTATGCTGGATATTCAGTTTTTAAAAATCTTACAACATGAAAATCATAATATAACAAGTTATATTTCAAGCTGCAGCTTTATTCAGGGTAAAGTTCAACATTAGTCTTAGTTTCACGTAGTCACACATGAAATCTCTATTTAATAAAATTTTCTTGTTAACGATGAAAACAAAGAATTTCTCTCCAGTGAGAGGCAATGTAAACCAGAGCTGACTGCTGACAGTTCTCTCTCTATTTATCCTTGCAAAACCGATTCAGGGCAGAGGGAAGAATCCACAAGTGTAGGGCAGTTAGCCCTTACCTTCCTAGACACCAGTCCCTACCTCCTTAATATAAGCAATCCCTCAGAAAGGTGCACTTTTTCTCATTCTGTTCAATAAAATCCCAGAATTTGAAGCTTCCTTAAAAATTCCTAACTATGGTCAAGGGCGTGCTTTGATGGAAATATTGTGTGTATAAGTGCAATTCTCTCTCCCTGGGCTAGAAACACAATCTGCATCTTTATTTCCAATATCTAACTGCAGGTTGCCATTCATGGAGTTATTAGTTGTAAGCTCCAATTAGAATTATTCCTTTTCTTCTTCTTTTTTTTTAAACATGTGATATGGGTAGAAATTAGTTCATGTAAGAAATATGAGAATTATTTGGCATGTTTAAATTACACAGCCATGTTCTCTCTGCTTGCTGGTATTATTTTTATCTGGTATTTTAATTTTACTGGTACTATTTTTATTTGTCATTCATGGGAATAAATATAATTTAAAATGAAAATGAAGTCAACTTAGACATGAATAAACTTTGAGGGCATCACTGTCAAGCTTACCCATTGTGAAATTCCCACATTTCTCAGGGTAACTCAATTGCCTAAATACAGGCTGTTTCAAATAAGTAAAGGAGCCTTACGATTCTTGTAATACATATTATTACATCGTAGTATTTTTCTTATTATCTTACAGTCTTTAGTTTTAAAAATAAATACAAATAAAAGTGTTAGCACTTTTGCTTATCCTTCCATAGATTTCATACTGACTTCTTTGGAAACCACTGATCTAAGTAAAAGTTGTTGTCTGTTTGTTAAACACTTTGGTTTGAATGAGATACTGCCTGTTTGAATACTTTAGGTATTAAGAATCTCCGCCTAGGTAAAATAGTTATACCAAGTCTCTGATTTTTAAGGGATAAGATGTATGTTCTATCTAACTCTGATAGTAACCTGACTTAGCCGTAAATTTATTTGGGAATATCAAATCCAAATGTTAGCTGCAGTAAATTCCAAGATAGTTACAAGTTATTGACACTGATATTGTATAGACTTAAATCAACAGCAAATGGCATCTCATAAAGCAATACCTATTTATATTACTTAGTAGATTTAATTTATATTGCCTCCTGATAACTACTCAATAACACAAGAGAAGATAATTTCCATAGTTAAACACAGAGACATTTAGTTCTCTAAGTATGGATAAATTCGTGATCTATGTATTTTCTGAGCCTGGTTTCATGATAGACTGTTGATGCAGTAAGTAATTCTCAGCCAAGCCTCTGTTCCCGTTTCTTGGCTACAACAGCCTCTGATCAGCCATCAGAACAGAACAATTTTAGTCACTTCTGTCCCCCTGCATCTGTTCCAAGGGACATCATGCACAGCAAATTAGTGATCTCAAATACCAATCTGGCACAGGTGTTTGGGTCATAAGCTTTCATTTTAAACAAGTTATTGAAAAACAATCTATACCTGGTCAGAACAGAAATGAACTAAAATGCTTTGTGCCACATTTGTTTATTTTCACAGAGGATTCTATTATTAGGTTATTTATCTTATAATCTTTTCTAATAGAATAATTATATTTTTTGTTTTGCCCCTAACCTTTCCACTTCGGAAAAAAATAGAGGAAATACAGCATATTTTATTAAGATTCTTATTGCAGTCTTAAAGATATAAATAATTCTGTATTCCTGATTTAGAGAATAGGAAGATAAGTAGGTATGCAAAGTCCCACTAAAAATTCTATTCACCATAAAATTTTAAATAATTCCTTTTAGCTAGAAATTTTTTTTTAGGGGCACCTGGGTGGCTGTTGGTTACGTGCCCGACTTCGGCTCAGGTCATGATCTCACAGCTTGTGGGTTCAGCCCTTCGTTGGGCTCTGTGCTGACAGCTTGGAGCCTGGAGCCTTCTTCAGATTCTGTCTCTCTCTTTCCGTCCTCCACTCACACACACTCTCTCTCTTTTTCTCTCTCTCTCTCTCTCAAAAATAAATGAATAAGCATTAAAAATTTTTTTAAAAGAAAGTTTTTTTTTTTTAAATGTTTATTTTTGAGAGAGAGAGAGAGAGAGGGAGAAAGAGATAGAGAGCGTGAGCAGAGGAGGGGCAGAGGCTCTAAGCTCGGAGCTGTCAGCACAGACCCCGAGGCAGGGCTGAACCCATGAACCATGAGATCATGACCTGAGCCAAGAACTGTGAGATCATGGCCTGGGCCAAAGTCAGATGCTTAACTGACTGAGCCACCCAGGTGCCCCTAGTTAGAAAGTTTTAAACTTCAGTTTAGTTGACAGATTTTAATTTAAAAAATTAAAATTTTTTAATGATGACACACAAATTTGAAAAGGACATCAGTAGAAAAAATCATAGAACATCTTTGCTTTTTGGTATGAGATTCTCAGGACTCATTTCTATACCAAGTATCACTTTAATATCATATCTTCTACTCTTTCAAACAGGTTATTGATTTTTCATGGTTTCATTTCTCAATCAAAGCCTAACACGAAAACTTGTTTGTTGACTTGAGCCTTGATGTAAAATTTAGTTTAACTCTCTTTTCTGGTGGTATGTCTGTCAGTGGCATAGCAATTTTCCTGTCACTGAAACAAGTGGACCCTCTAAATGCTTTGCTCACCAGAGTATAAAATTATTGTTTTCTTCATCTTGATTGTTCAAGTCAACAAATACTAATTAAAAAAAAACTAACCGTTCCAAACTAATACATTTCATGCAGTTGAAACTGTTTTCTCTTCTGCAGTGCTGGTTCTTTCACAGTTTTTGAAGCTAAGACTCTAATGCAGTTGCAGGAAAAGAAACATCGAGGGCTACTTTAAGCATTGGTGTTGCCTTTACATCTCCCAGAGGAGACACAAAACTCTGAGATGTTGTCCTGGAGGTTGTGCATTTCTCTGCTATTTTTTATGCACCTAATGGAGGAACTAAAGTGATACCTGGGACTGAGAGTAAGAAATTTTACCCATGAGTTTTTTAAATATGCAGTTTTTATCACATGAATTTTAAGTCAGTCCTTTTACTTCAGATGACACTGTCAACTAAAGGAAAAGAAGAACTGTAGATGAAACAAATCAGTTTCTGCAGTAAGGTTGATGGATACAGCTTTTATTAACTTACCAAACTTGGGTACCTCTCTATAAGCACAATTATTTTATTAAATGACATTTCATAATGCATCCACATTTGGTTAATATTTTCTAAAGTGTTTAAATGGATGCTTTGAGTTTAAAATGATAATTGGGGTGTTTGTAAAGTGCCAAATTGAATTCGATATATAATTATTATCTTATTGCATTTTTTTAATTTCAACTTAACCACTATAGAAACATAAAAATTAGAGTTAACTGTTAAAAAAAAGGAAAAAGATCTCTGCTCTTTCGTTCCGTTTTAATTTTCTCCATTTTATGTAATATGATGAAATGGAGCTTTTCTCATACCACACCTGTTATCTTGTTTGGCCAAAAAGCCTTTTGATGCTATCTATCTATTGCCCCATTTATGTTTTCCCCTTTTCATTTCATTCTCAGAATCTTATTTATAGAAAGAATTATTCTTCATACTTCGAGTTTTAATAGTTGTTATGTTTTGATGGCTGCTAGCACATTTTTGATTGGGCTACCAAAATTTAACAGTTGGTAACCCCACTTATTTCGAACCAGAGGGAGCCATTAGTTTTAATGAGGCAGCCATCCTCACATACTTGAATCAGATTGGCAATCAGCTTCCTGGTAATTGGATTAGTAGAATACTATGAGTTTCAAGTTTCTATGCAATTTGCATATTCATACAAGTCCTGCTTCATTCTGATTTATAACTCTTTTATATATATTTACATGACAGTCTTTCAAATTCTAAGTGAATGGCCATTTAAAAGAGAATTTGATTGATTTGAGCTAGCTCATAGTTACACGAATATTTAAAATTCCTAAAGTTTAGAGAGATTGATAAATGTGATTTCTTATTTTTATGAGTTTATGAAAATAAGGTATATTTTCTATCCAAACACTACTCTTATTCTATATGCCTTTAATTCTATGGTAGACCAGATTGTTCTAATGCAGTCTAATTGCTTAATATGTATATTCCATAAATCTATGGTTCTATGTATTGCTCTGGAATTTTAAAAGCAGCTTCTAGCATTTTCTGTAGTAAGTTATTAATTTGTGTGATTGTAATCCATTACATTAAAAGGGTGGTAATCTTCTGTATTCTGTGACATGCTTCCACACTTTTCCCTCCTTCAATTGCCTGAAATATTCTGAAGTAATAATTTCTTTTAACAGCTAGTAGGAGAGGCAACTATGATAAAGTGAAAGCATCTGAGAATGGGCATCACTTAACCTTTACTGTAAGATTCACATTCTTACTCAAAAAAGGAGACATGATAATTCCCCACAAGTTATTGAAAGTATTAAATGAGTTAATATATTGGGAATGTGTTATGCGTTATATGAGTAATATATTTGCTGTCTGTTTCTACATAATAAATTATCCCCACACATAGCTGTTTAAAACAAACAAACAAACAAACAAAACATTTATTATCTCACACAATTTCTTAGGATCAGGAATCTGGGAGTATCCTGTCCGGGTTGGCCTGGTTTAGGGTTCTTCCTGAGGTTGTAATCAAGATGTCAGGTGGGGCTGTTGTCATTTGAAAGCTTTACTGGGCTGGAGAATCCACATCCAACCTTCAGTTCACCACTTGGGTTTCTCCAGAGAGTTGCTCATAATATGAGCTAACTTATCCCAGAGAAAGTGATTGGAGAAAGAGTGCATTACCAAACTGCTCTTTGTGAATTTGTCTCCAAAAGTCACACATTATCACTTCTACTTCATTCATTCTGTTACTTAGAAACTGGCCACTAAATCCAGCCTAAATTTAATGGGAGACAAGTAAGTGAATACTAAGAGGAAAGATCATTGGAGGCTAGCTACCACAGGTAAGGTGCCATTATCTACTCTATTTAACACACTATCATAAGGTGGCACAAATATAAAACTACTTCTTCCTTCTTCTTTAAGGAATGCAGTACAAGAGAGAAATAAAGTTAAGAAAAATTATTGTGTATTTATAAAATTAACATAATTATATAATATTAAAATAAATATAAAACATTTTATATTAAAATTTATATAAAATATCTTAGTATTAATAGTATTAAACAAAAACTTAAAGCTATATATATTAAGCTTATTTAACTTAATTACTTAATTAAACTTGAGGTATCATGGATAAACCTATTGGTTATTATTTGGGCACACATGATGAAAGGTTGTCAGTGATGGGGATACTTATCAAGGGTGAAAGTTAAGTTGGGCTAGGAAAATGAATAAATTTAGGATGATAAAGTAAAGTTAAATAATGGTGGGTGGAAGACAAAGCAATTTCTATACATTGTGGCAGCATGAACAAAATTAGTGAAAAATAAAAGATTGTGGCTTATTTATGAAACTGAAAATTTTATTATAACATAACATAGAAGGATGCTCTGAATGGGGTAAGTAGGGTTAAAGACAGGGCATCAATCATGGAATATATTTAACAATGCTATCTTAGTTGAAGGAAAAAGAAAGGTTTAATGGTGAGGAATATGAATGATAGGATTATATATATATCTATATCTCTCTATCTCTTATTCCTATCTTATCTATATCAATTTGGAGACAAAGAGATAAGTCATCAGACTATGTCAGTTGTCCACATGATTGATGATAAAGACTTGGCCAAAAGGATAGCACTGATTATTAAAATCAGAAGACAAAAGCAATGCATTTTAAGAAAGAGACTTAGGGGTGCCTGAGTAGCTCAGTCAATTGGGTGTCCGACTTCAGCTCTGGTCATGATCTTGTGGTTTGTGAGTTCATGCCCTGCATCAGGCTCTGTGCTGACAGCTTAGAGCCGGGAGCCTGCTTCTGATTCTGTGTCTCCCTCTTTCTCTGCTCCTCCCCTGCTCACGCTCTCTTTCTATCTCTCAAAAATGAATAAACATTAAAAAAAATTTTTTTAAAGAAAGAGACTTACACTTTTTGTTGTGATCTTATCAACTTTAGGTTGTAGCTTATGTCATACAGATTTTCCCTCTGAGAGCAGATTTGAAGATAGATAAAATCAGAAATTGAAGAGAACCAAGGCAACAAGAACTAAAAGGGCCACAATCTTAAAGATGAGGGAAAGACATGGATATGAGATCTATATCTCCATGCCTTTTCCCTTTAAGGTATTGGACAGCTCTTATGCTGCAATAATTAAATGCCAAGAAGGGAAAAAGAGGCAACAGATCAAACTAAGCTGAACTTTGAGCATGCCCACAGGATTGGAGTGACAAAAATTAGAGATTTGTAATTTGTTAAAAAGGAGAGCCCTGATAAGCATTCATCAATTTCAGTTAAAAATTATGACACAATGTTATCTAAGAATAAGAACTAATAAAAAATAGACTGGAAATCTCTAACTTTGAATTTACTCATTTCCTGACTTGATCAACTTGAAGTTCCTCTATGTGAAGTACCTTCCAAAGGAAAAATATTGACTTTCTTCAGGAACAGGTTAAAGTCATCATCCTGAACTCCTGCAATTTTTTAAATGTGTATTTATTTATTTTAAGAGGGGTACATGGAGGGGCAAAGAGAGGGAAGAGAGAGAGAATTCCCTGCCTGCTCCAT
Organism: Cryptoprocta ferox; assembly: GCA_028646485.1. NCBI lineage: Eukaryota > Metazoa > Chordata > Mammalia > Carnivora > Eupleridae > Cryptoprocta > Cryptoprocta ferox. The sequence continues at coordinate 41,588,757 of CM053571.1, forward strand.
GTTGTCAGCACAGAGCCCGACATAGAGCTCCAACTCACTGACCATGAGATCATGACCTGAGCTGAAGTCGAATGCCTAACAGACTGAGCCACCCAGGTGCGCCTTCTGCAATTTTTATACACAATTTTAGATAGTTAATCAGTAATCACTAGTTATACCTCTTTGGCCAAGATGGAGAACAGAGACTACATTTAATCTTTTACCTAAAACACAGGAGACAAAATAAGAACTGGTTTTCAAGATATTGGTATCTGGCAATGAAAGTTAGTAATTACTGAAAGATGGAAGACCAGTGAGGCAAGTCTTAAGATGGCACCAATTTATTATTCTGGCAAAGTGTTGAGGCCACAGCAAAGAGAGAAGAGAACCCAGGTGGAGCCTGGTACAACTCTTAAGTTGAAGAGATAGAGATGAGATAAGAGATCAGTGAAACAGAAAATCAGCTAGAGTTCACAGGACAAAATTATGGAGACAAGAAACCCATACAAAGATAGAATTCAGGAGACTTGCTGGAGATCTGCTTGAGTAGTTATCAAAGAACTGATTAATGTATACATGACAGGAAACTTCCTGAAGCCAAGGAAAGGACATGCAGAAGGATTAGCGGGAATAGAACCTAGTACTCACACAGGGCTAGGGAGTGAATGTTACACCAGCCAGATTGAAAAATGAGATAATTCATGAGGCATTCAATAAGGTACTTAGTAAGGTATTGCCTCAGTAGAATGGGATAATTATCACTAGAGTAAATGCTGCTCAGTCACACCTAACAAATCTTAAGACTCAAAAGGATCAAATGGATTTCATTAACTTAATTACATCATAGAACAAATCTCAAGAATATTTGTAAGTCACACCTAACAAATCTTAAGACTCAAAGGTATCAAATGGATTTCATTTAATTTAAATACATTATAGAACAAATCTCAAGAATATTTGTAAAAAAAAAGCAGAAGTATATGCCATCCAAAACATTAAAATTCACAATGACTGGCATTCAAAGATTACTAAGCATGAAAAAGAAGCAGGAATGTGAGGCCATAATGAGAAGAAGCATTAATAAATAAATACCATCACAGAAGAAACACAAATGTTAGAATAAGCAGTGAGATTAAAATAACTATTCTAACAATATTTTTTAAATGCTAGAGAAAGTAGGATATACAAAAGACCTAAAGTGAATCTAGAGAAGAAAACAATAATGTCTGAAATTAAAAATACAGAATGAACCAAACAATGTAACAATGAACTAAAGGCTGATAAGATACCAAAAAAGAAAATGTTAGTAAACTTGCAAATATAGCAATAGGAACTTCCAAAATTAAATACCAGAAAATAAATTGATTAAAAGAAAAGAAAAGAAAATGACCTGTGAACTTTGGAATAACTTCATGTGGCCCAATACACGTGTATTTGGAGTCCCCAAAAGGGCAGAAAGAAAGGAGATGTAGAGATAGAAAAAATACGTATTTAAGGAAAATAATGATAAAAGTATCACTCACTAGAAAAATATAACAATTCTAAATTTTTATTTGCTAAATAATGTAGCTTCATAATATACCAAAACTTTCCATTAGCTTAAAGAAGGACTACATAAATCCAAAATAAAAGAGGGGTATTTAAAATGCATGTTTCCTATTACTGATAGAACAAATCATTAATATTTAACATAATTTTAACAAATGAGTTAATTGATATATATATCAATTATATATATATATTTAAATTAATATAATCTATTTTGGAACAATTTTAAGTTTATAAAAAATTGAGCGCACATTACCGAGAATTCCCATAAACCTCCCAAACTTTCTTCACACAAGTAGTTTCTTCCATTACTAACATTTTTTCATTGGTGTGCTACATTTGCTATAATTAATAAAATAATGTTGATAGGTTATGATTAACAAAGCATTAAGGTTCATGCTTTGTGTTATATAGTTTCATGAGTTTTGACACAAGATGACAGAAAATTCTAATACTAAAAAATATGCCAATAAGTCAATTGATCTGTAACTAAAAACCTTTCTCCAAAGAAAACATCCATCTCTACCTTGTAAAACATTCCAAAAGTTATAATGTACTTTATTGAGATATAATTTACATACAATAATAGCTCTGTGAATTTTGTGTGTAAAATTCAATAAATTTGACAAATAAATAGTTATATAACCATCATCACAATTATGATACAGAAAAGAATTTGGAAAGCTTTTGTAAAGGTTAAGGTAGTATATATTATAAGCTCTGGAGGCCATGAGGCAAAAATAGGGAAATTCTGTAGGCATTTATATAAGAAAGATAGAACACAATTTTCAAAACAAATTTGAATGAGTTCAAATTATGATGACGGTTGAGTACAATATTTTTGTACTATGGGATATTTAATAAGAATGCAAATCTTTCTGATGAACAACTTTTCACTTAATGGACTTTAAAATTATTGTTTTCATTTGTCAAGAATGGCTGGAAATGTTTAAGCAATAATACCAGACTCTCATGGAATTTTATGTATTTTACCTTTGATGGTGTCTTCACGTAGATTAGCACTGCCATATACTGATATCAGTCCACTAGCATATACTTTATTTGAACATATTCATCACTCTTAAAGCACCTAGAAAATTGCATTGGATCCTTCTCTTATATTTTCCTTTTTATCACGTCATACATTGCAGGTGAATCACCTCCAAATGAGGAATAGGTGGAAACTCTTCAACTACACAGCTAAATGGGTTTTAAAATATGAAATTTCAATTGTACTTGGACCAAGATAAATATATATATATTGCAGTTTGAATTCAGAAAGTATGACTCCTCCAAATTAATGTGGCAATAGAGACCTTGTTTCTTATTTTAATATTTGATAGCATAGGACATATATAAAATAATTTGACATTACCTGGGACACAAATGAAATCAGTTGTCATCGAAATGACTTTCCCCAGTATAGCATTGTTTTTCCTTGTAATTTTAGGCCGACCAAGTAAGAGACATTATAAATTATGCAATAAAACCTATTTTGCAAAGACATTTGCCCAATTTTTTTCTAAAAATTATAATTTTTTGAGTTTAGGCATTTTTTGCTAGCCCATAGAATTTCTGTATGGTAAGGCATGTTAGCATGCCACAAAACCGATAACGCTTAATTCTAAGAGCAATGAAGTTCACTTTTTACAGTACTGGTTCAATAACACACAGTGGTTTTAAATATTATCATTAAAGTTTTTGCTGGTGAATAATGTAATAAATTACCGCATATTTTCAAAAGCTTTGTAATTTTGTTCAAATAAACCTTTGTCTACTCCACACAAATTTTTAACTTCATTCAGTGTAACACATCTTAGCAGATTCCATCTCAGGTTGTACTAAACTGTGTTTTCTCAACTTCTTTGAAACTAACCTCCCCTGTACTTGTTCAAAGCAGACCATTGATAGAAGATAATTTTACAACACTTCAAACTCAGCATCAGTTCCTTGAATAAACAATAACTGAAAAGGATCTGTAACAATTATTGGCTCATCAAGAGCCAAGAAAAGCCATTCTAAATCATTTGTCTTGGTTTTTGATGATATAGGTTCCTTAGAAAAATCAATCATCAAATGTTCTAAAAAAAATTGCATAGCACCAAATTAATAAATTTTACAATTTTTAGTATTAGATGGGTCAACTAGTTGAAATAGTATCAGCATAAATTATCATGTTCTAATGAATTCATTAAAACCCCATAAAAATTTTACAGTAAAGACCCACATGTTGGAGCGAAACAAGATATTCAAAATAGGTGGAGACAGGGGCGCCTGGGTGGGTCAGTGGGTTAAACGTCTGACGTCAGCTCAGGTCATGATCTTGTGGTTTGTGGGTTTGAGCTCTGCGTCGGGGTCTGTACTGACAGCTCAGAGCCTAGAGCCTGCTTCTGTTGTGTCTCCTTCTCTGTCTCTGCCCCTCCTCTGCTCGCACTCTGTCTTTCTCTCAAAAATAAATAAACATTTAAAAAATAAAAACAAAATAGGTGAAGACAACTATTTCTTTCTCTTAGAAACCCTTTTACAGAAAATCTATTTCTCAGGCTGCAGGAGTTTTTTTTTTTTTTTCTTTTAAAAAATGTTACCTACTGCTATTTTCTCTAATGTAATGTAATAAGTGGTGATTAATCTTAATATCCACCAAAGGACTTAAGCCTATTAACTATATAATTGAGCCAATATTAAGAATGTTCCCAGATAGTCATTTTATAACATAGTACACATTTATTTTAAATATCAAGATATAAAAATGCCTTCATCGCTTGTGTTAATGTAATGTCAGTAAGGACAGAAGAACATAGACAAACATTGGTATTTTTGATGTGTTCATTGGAAATATTTGATTACCAACTCACAGAAACAGATCTTAACAAGATTCAGCAATATTTTAATAATAAAGTTCATATTTCATTCAGTTAAAAGTGCATATTTAAAGAATGACCATATTTTTGCTAAATGAATGAGTATACATTTATATAGCCAGCTCTTGCTTTCCATACAAAGTCATTTAATGTCATAAGGATTTAATCATATCAGGAACACAGTGTAATCCTGTAGGAAAAAAATGTGGATCGTACACATGCACACACATAAAAACACACATGCTTTTTCAGTTTCTTACACAGAAGAGAGAAGAAGCTAGGACAGGGAACCTTGACAAACAAAATGAACAAAATATAATTGTTTAAATATTTAAAGTGTCCCTTCTTGTCTATATATTTATATCAATATTCTGAGCCTGAAAAGTCTTTTAATATTGAAATTCATCATTATTTTCTAAATCTTTAATCTTCTGACTATTTTAACTGTTTATTCTCAGGTACAAAGCCCAAATATGAGAGAACTTAAATAACAAGAGAAAGAGAAGAAATGTGACTCGAAACAATATCAGGTTGTCACAAAGGTAGCAGATGACATTATGCATAAAAGGAAAGGCCTATTTCCTAATTTTCTTCATCACTAGCATTTTTCCTTTTTCCCCCCATTTACAGAGAACCTCATTTTTTTTATTCATAACACTTTCAGAGTAAATTTAAAAGTGCTTTACTGTCATTAAACTTAACAACATCCATGAGAATTAAATCATTTTTCATTTTGCAGATGAGTAAAATGATCTGAGAAATTAATTTGCATCTCCAAATAAACTGCATGACTATTGGTATTCACAGCTATAACATTTGGTGCACTTTATTAAAAGTATGCATCTTAAAAAGTAATTTTAAATTTGTCATTTGTTTACCTCCTGAATAGACTCTAACATACAGGTTTCTTATACACACACTTATAAGGCAAGTATATTAAAGAGGTCTTCATAGATCTTTAAAATTTAATTTATATGCATATGGTTATATCTAGAAGTTATAAGTTTCTATATAATTCATGGATGGTGAAAAACAACTCATAATTTATGTGGAGATTGAAAAAGAGACAAGTATAATACTCCATGTTATTAAAATATATTAAAACCAGAGCAACTGAGAAGATACAGCTTGCACTGAGCTTTTGGTATTATACAACTTAGCATAAAGGAAGACATACATATATGTTTGAGAGAGGAAAGTTTTGAACCTTAATACAAAGAAGGAAAAAATAAAACAACCTGCCAAATGAAAAGATTCTCTGTGACACTAAAACTTAAGCCTACTTTGAATCTCTTTTTTCTAGCTCTGAAAATCACCATTTGTTGCCCTCTAAAAATCTTGATTTCACAACTGGTGAAAACTACTATAGAGTAACTTTGATTATGATTCTATAAATCAAGCAACATGTAATTCATGTGGTTCAGTTACAAGAATCATTCAGTGCTTAGAAAAAGAAAGAGAGGCTAAGTTAACTTGGACAGGACAGTTTTAAATGAAAAGATACCAAATTTTACTTGTAATTATAACCTTGCTTATCTATTTATTCATTTGTTGATTTGTTGTTATTCCCTACTGAGCAGGAATATAGACTCCAGAAAAATACATTATCTACTGAAGAAAATAGAGCTACATATTTTTGTTAATCTGAGTAGCACACAGATGTTGAACCCCAAGTAAAATAATTTTTTAAATCCTAGGAAAAATAGTATAGGCAATGCATGATAGGATTTGATACTAGAAGAAATTCTTCTAGAACAGGATGAACCTGAATTTCTTTATCACACAGAATTCACTTCAAGTGACTTTCAAAGAATGTGGTTAGCTGGTAGATAGATGAAAGAAGGCATTTTGGTTGAATGATATAGCCTGAGCAAAACCTTTGACTGAAGTAATTGACAGAAGTTTGAGAACACCAGAATCTCGACTTTGTAAATAAATGATGATGGTCTGATCACAATTTCTAGGCAGGGTGATTCTAACACTGAGAATCGTATTTCTTAAATGACATTTCATATGGAAAAGATTTGTTTTTCTTCTACCTGCTTTGACATTGTAATTCTTTGTGGCTAAATTTATCTAAAATTCTTTTGGCATACTGTAAAAGATAAGTCGATATTCTCAAATCTCTAGTCTCTGTATGGAATGGAGGGTGCCCTCATGAACTCTATAAATAGGAAGCACGCTTAAAACTTGTTTTTATTTCTCTAACTTGTTTCTGCTTAGAATTTAAATAACTTATTTTTCTTGCTTATTGTTCTTTTACCCACATTTTATTGCAATTTTTAAATGATCTGTTAGTATTGATCATTTCCCAAGAGCAATTCTGAAATGGCTTACTTGTTTATAAACCAAAAATGAATTTTAAGAAGTGAACAAACTTCTGTTATCAATGTGGTAAGACTTTATAGCATCTCTACAGTTTTAGAAAGTACATTTGTGCCAGCAAGTTATTTTATTGAAAATGAAAATTTCAAATGCAAATAATACTTCAACAAGCTTGACATTCTACAACTGAGATTGTTGGGAGTGAAATAAAGTGGTTAATTTAATTAATGCTTAATATAAATCAAACTGACCAGTAATAGAGTCTAGTTTTGTCAATGGAAACTCTGTGATTTTGAGCAATTCTTTAACTACTCTGGGCCTCTTCCTAGGCCTTAATGAGGCGATTAATACTTTTTCTCTAGGTTGTGGACAAGTTTAAGAATTTCCTAATGGCCTCCTAAATTATATGCAAAAGATCACAGTAGCTACATTTTAGTATTATAGAACATTCCATAGCATGAAAGCATGAAAGAAGACTTAAGGAAATATACTGATAATACAGAATTTTCCTGGGATAAAGACTTGTAGTTGGGGCAGCAAGTAAACTTGTTGCTTACCTCTCCCTATTATCATGTCTCATAATTTTAGCTTTGCGCTTTAAAAACAACTTGTAATTAATCTTCCATTTAAATTGTAACTTCTTTAGGGATTAGAGTGGAACAATAATGCAAATAAAAAAAATCAGAAAAGAGAGGTTCTTCTGTACCATTTTTACTTTTCCAACTTTAGAAATTTGCCCAGGCCAGATCAAACAGTAAGAACCTGGAGAGGCATAAATAGCTTTAGATGTGGCACTGCAAGACACAGTGCAAGTCCAAGAATTTTACAGTCAGAGAGATCAGTGTTCTCTTACGTACTAGTTATTACCCCTGGTGAGTTACTTTCTTTATGTAAGCCTCAGTTTCTACATCTGAAAAACAGGAAGTGTCTGTGTGATGTATGCAATGTTCCTAACACCTAAAAGGCACTCAGCCCTTGAAAATCTCATATTACATAGAAATGAAGGCTCTATCAAAACCAAAATTAATGGAAAGAAATATTAAAGTACGGGTACTGATATTTCATGTAAGCCATATGTTTAGATGCCAATATGGGTGAGATATCAATTCATATAATGATATGATATTCACTTATTACACAAGTCCTAAAATAACCTCAGTTATACACACTAGTGTATCTAGTCACAACTCTCATTTTACTAAAAGACTTTTAAGAAAATATAAAGTAACAAAATCCTCTTATGTATTATCCACGTATGTATTATTTTATTTTTATTTATTTATTTAAAGTTTATGTATTTATTTTGAGTGCAAGCAAGGGAGGGGCAGAGAGAGATGCAGAGAGAGAGAATCCCAAGCAAGCTTCATCCACACTGGCAGCATGGGACTCGATATCACGAAGGGGCTTGATCTAACAAACCGTGATACCATGACCTGAACCGAAATCAAGAGTGGGATGTTTAACCAACTGAGCCACCCAGACATCCCTACATTTAAAAATGTATTATTTTTAAGAAGTTGTTCAGGTATGGAGCACCTGAGTGGCTCACTCGGTTTAACATCCGACTCTTGATTACGACTCAGGTCATGATTTCAGGTTCATGAGATCAAGCCCCTTGTTGGGATCTGTACAGGCTGCTGATGTGGAGCCTGCTTGGGATTCTCTCTCCTTCTATTTCTGCCCCTCTCCCGCTCACGCTTGTGTGCAGATGCTCTCTCTGCCTCTCTCAAAATAAATAAGTAAACTTAAAAAACTAATAAAAAGTTCAGTTTTATTTTAGTGATGTAATAATATTATTTAATGAAATTTATATAAAAGCTATGTAGCCATGTAGTTGTAAGGTGTGTATGTATGTATGTATGTATGTATTTTTACCTTTGACTTCTTAGATACCCATCTTGCCAGGAATTTGAATAAAATAAGGACTGATATTTGCTCATATGTTTCTGTTTTGTTTTTGGTAAATATTCAGGATACCCAGCAGCAGCAGTAGGCTCTCTGCATATGCTTAACTGGGTGTTAAGCATACATATCCTCACTCTATGAGCGTTATGCATAAAAAGGCTTTTAGTCTAATGAATAACATACCAATTGGCTACTAAGCCAAATTTTAGACATGGCTTAATTTCAAATGATTAACCCATTGAGTGCTACCTTGAAGCCTGTGATATTTTGAGAACATTATTTTGTGACTACCACCTAAAACAAATACAAAAATAAAAGTTGAAAAAAATAGGTAAAATAGAAGACTGTATTTTATAAAAGGAAGAGAACTAGATTAAAAACTTAGAGAATTGGGTTGAAATTTTGACTCTTATACTTACAAGCTAGTCAATTTAGGACAAATTCATTAGTTTTGCCCTGTGAGCCTCATGTTCTATTAAAATCGAATTAGCAATACTTGTTGTCATTTAATGAGAGTTGTGAGAACAAATTAAAATAATGTCTGTAAAACTGTATTTTATAATAGAGAATGCATTACAAATATGGGTATTAAAATTATCATAAATTTAAAACAAGATATAATTATTTCATGATAATCTGGGTTCTTTTTTCTGAGTCTTTCATGCATGTAAGGGAAAGAAAAAATCAACTGTGCTGCTGATACTTTTAGTTAGAAAGTGCAAAAATAGATAGAATGAGACTTGAAGTCTTAGGGAGTAAGAAGCAGTACATTTCATGACTCTCTGGAATTACAGGTAATGCTATTCTGAAACCTGGTAATGGATCCATGAGTTTTGAAATGTAATGCCCTGTCAGTTTCAAAGTAGAATGAAAACCTGTAAAATGGCACATGCCTTCTGCTATTTTTTTTAATTACTTAAGTTTATAATAAATATAACACTCATCTCAGGATGAGGAAGCAACTAAGACTCCTAAATTATGGTGATTATCATGTTTCAGTCCCCTGAAGAAGTCATGGCATGAGTGGTTTGTACTTGTTACTTTTATTTATTAATGTATGCTAGGTTCAAAATAATAATGCAGAAAGAAGTATGGATTCCACTCAGAAAACGTATAACTAATGCAAAACAGAAAGTTGGTTCATGAAAATGATAACTATATAGGAAATTCTATGATGAAAATTGTGCAGAATTGATCCTTTACCAGTCTAAAATGCTGAATACCTGAGAAATTAATATTAACTGGCACAGATAAAAGTGTCTTTTATTTATGTTTATTTATTTTGGAGAGACAGAGAGTGATCAGGGGAGGGGCAGGGAGAGGGGGAGACACAGAATCCAATGCAGGCTGAAGGCTCTGAGCTGTCAGCACAGAGCCTGATGTGGGGCTTGAACTCACAAACAGATCATGATCTGAGCTGCCGCTTAACCGGCTGAGCCATCCAGGCACCCCTATAATAGTGTCTTTACATCTGTAAATTGTTTACTGCAAATTTTATTTACTTAACAAATGCAGATGAATTATACTAGATGGCAGTCAAAATCATATCAAACTCTGAGCTGTGTTTCAGTATTGATGAATTTGATATATTATTTTCTTGATATGTTAACTTTTTTATGCTCAATCATCAATACATCAGTAACATTAGCAGAAAAATCACATAAATATTTCTTCTTTAAAAATTTTTTAATGTTTATTTCGTTATTTTTAATTTTTTAAATGTTTATTTTTGAGAGAGAGGAACAGAATGTGAGGAGGGTAGGGGCAGAGGGAGAGGGAGACAGAATCTGAAGGAGGCTTCAGGCTCTGAACTGAAATTTACAATACAATTAATTCCAATGATAGGTCAAATGTATTGCTGTTTATTTGTATTTCTTTTTTTTAAGTTGCTTTTAGAATTGTCTTGCCTGGAATATAGCTTGAATAGAAAATTATCTAATCATTTATTTTAGTTTATGAAGACATTTCTTTTGGTAGTGTTATTTACCACAAAAGGATTCATACTGTAGTGTTGTCAGAAAATATATATTTGAATAAAATGGAACTTAGAATTTAGGAAAAGAAGATGAACTACTAATTTCCAAACACTGTAAATGGCAATGGATACACGGTTCTTTGAGCTTTTTCTCTGTGCATCAAACACTGAAAATAGAGATGAAAGTTGAATTAAATTCCTACCAGTTTCTTAAAGAAACTTTATAGTTAGAGTGGTTGACTAATATCAATATGGAGCATTTGACTTCATCTTTCTCCACTTCCTCATATGTGTTCTATGCATCAATTAAATTGGGTTTCTTGCAGTTTACCAAAGTCATACTCTCTCCAACTTTCAACTCTTTGAAAATGCCATTCTGTCTAATTGAAACTCAATATTGAACTCCACATACCACAAGCTGAAGACATGAGACTGCACAATCGTTTCATTGTGATTTGTTTAACAATTGTTAAACTGTTAGTATCTGTTTAACCAAATGCTACAAATGTATGTGTATGAGTCAGGATTCTTCAGAAAAACAAAACCAATAGGGTGTGTGTGTGTGTGTGTGTGTGTGCATACACATGTATATGTATATGTATATATGTATGTTGGAAGAGGGAGAGATAGAGAGATTGACTGATTACAAGGACTGGGATTACACAATTATGGAGACTAGCAAGTCCCAAAATCTGCAGGGTGAGATGGCAAGTTGGGGACCCAGGAGAGCCAATGGTGTAGTTCCAGTCTAAAGGCTGGCATCCCCCAGAAAGGGTGACTTTTCAGTTGAAGTCTAAAGGCTGGAAAGAAGCAGATATTCTACTCATACCATAAGGCAGGAAGAATTTTCTCTTACTTAGAGGTGGGTTAGCCTTTTTGTTCTAATGAGGCCTTCTACTAATTAGATGAATCCTACCACATTAAAGAGGGCAATCTCCTTTACTCAGTCTGCCTATTTAAGTGTTAAACTCTTCCCAAAACACCTTCACATAAATATCCAGATCATTTGACCAAATATCTGAGAACCCCATGGCCCAGTAAGGCTGACATATAAAATTAACCATCACCATATGCTTGGACAGCAAGTGAATTCTGTGTGAAGTTCTTTTATGTCCATTATGAACACTGTGAGTAAATGCACGTGGGATAAAGTAATACCCAATAAATGCTGAATGAGTAACAGAGGGACCAAATGAATGAATGAACTAATGAATGGACCTACAAATTCATTCAAATTATACACCAAATAGGAACATGTAATTCTAAATTCAACTGGTGGATCTGTCACAACTATTTTTTCATAGTAACTCAGGCTCTTCATATTAGATACAATTATGTAAAGGAATCTCATGTATATAGATACAATGACAATAACTGGAGGAGAGCAGAGGATATAAACTAAGTTTACACCTTATATTTTATTACTAACAGAAAATGTGTTCATCAGCATTAGGATTTATAATTTTAGGGATGAAGGTTTCTGCCATGTTTTAAAGGAAAAATAATTGTTCTTAAGTTTTATCAACCACCCTAAGATCATAGTATAATCACAGACTATCTCTTCATATGACATTATTCTTGGTATTGTTAATTTATATTACTGCTTTCTACTGAAGTAACATATTTTAAACACATTTTGAAAATACTCCTGATTCAATGCAAGGTACCATCTCTGTTAAAAACAACTTTCTACCTGAAGAGTGATCCGGAGAACAGTAGTGTGAAGGCTGAAGATCATTTGAGGAAATATTTATAATTAATAACAGTGTGTCCTAGTACTCAATTAAAAGAATCCCTTATAAGCCATTCATTCATTATAATTCTTCACAGTTTCCTTTTCATAAATACTTTCAGTGAATCTTTATATCTCTAAAATATTATTTACATTGCAATATATAAATTTCATTGAATTGAAAGTTAATTGAAGTCAATGAACTGGTATTATAAACTACTTCACTCTAACTTTATTGAACATGACGGCTTTCATGTTCAGAACCACCATTGTTCACTTCCTTTGTTATAAGTTCAAGGTTCACAGTCACGTCATTTTCTATACTTTCTTTTTGTTTTGTTTTCTGTTGTAAGAATGACTAAGCTATGTTATTAAAAGTGTATATAACTGATTAGAAAAAGCAATATTGGGGCACCTGGGTGGCTCAGTCATCTGTGGTGACAGCTCGGAGCCTGGAGCCCGCTTTGGATTCTGTGTCTCCCTCTCTCTCTGCCCCTCCCCTGCCCCTCCCCTGCTGCTTACTCTCTCTCTCTCTCTCTCTCTCTCTCTCTCTCTCTCCTCTTTTTCTCGCTCTCTCTCAAAAAATAAATAAACATTTGGGGCACCTGGGTGGTTTAGTTGGTTAAGCGTCCTACTTCGGGTGAGGTCACGATTTCAGCGCTTGTTAAATTTGAGCCCTGCATCAGGCTCTGTGTTGACAGCTAGAACCTGGAGCCTTCTTCAGATTCTGTCTCCCTCTCCCTCAGCCTCTCCCCCACTCTCTCTCTCTCTCATCCTCTCTCTCTCTCTCTCTCTCTCTCAAAAGTAAACATTTTTTTTAATTAAAAATAAATAAATATTTAAAACTTTTAAAAAAGGAGCAGCAATATTTATGTCATTTTTCTGCTGTTACTGCTGTGTTGGTGATTGAGCATAAAAAAGCTAACATATCAAGAAAAAATATATCAAATTCATCAATACTGACACACAGCTCAGAGTTTGATATGATTTTGACTGCCATCTAGTATAATTCATCTGCATTTGTTAAGTAAGTAAAATTTGCAGTAAACAATTTTCTCCCATAAGTGAAAAGATTAATTGCAGTGTTAACCAAATCTCTTCCATATACAGGATGACTCGTTTTTTTCTTTTGTTAAGAGTGCATTAATCATTGCAGATAAGGCTTGTGCTAGAGTCTAATTAGTAACTAGTTAATGCTTATAATGTGTTTTCTTCAGAGTCACGCTGCTTAGTTTTCTACCTCGATCCTGCCATGTGTGTATCTCATTGTAAAAAAGTAAACAGGGTGAACTAGATGAAAAAAAAAAGAAGCTTACAGCAAGTGTTAACTATTAATATAAATGTCCAGCTAATTAAATATCACAGACCTATACTCTTTATATGTATTATAGAAGTCTGCCACACTAAATGGAAATAATTCACCTTTTCAACAGAAAGAAGGCTAAGGATAATAGTTTGAGGATAATAGTTTGAATTCTATAAGGAACATTTTTAGTAGTGTAATTCCAATCCCCTGGTTACAGATGCAAAGACATTATTATAGGAGCTTAATGGGGAAAAACTGAGAGCTTTCCCCCTAAGGTAAGGAACACGACAGGGATGTCCATGCTCACCACTGTTGCTCATCATAATGTTGGAAGTCCTATCCTCAGTAATCAGATAACAAAATGACATTTCACTTCAATATGAGTTTCTATTTTTACTTTTATGTGGGTCTCATTAATGTTAGGGTTGTGATTCCATAGAGGAAAAAAAATAATTGCAGAATCTGAGCTACCCTGTATTAACTGGTTCATGTCTGATTTATTATTAAATTATTGAATGGTTGTGCCCAGAAATTCAACATACAGGATTAGGCTCAGGCAACCACTGAAACCACAAGTGAGTAATGTAATTTGTGACTCATTTCTCAGTGGATCTACTCTTGTCACATTCTATTTGCTTTTCATCCTATTTCATAGGAAGTTCCCCATGATTCACTGACTAATTTATAAAGTTTTTTTTATATGATCTCTCCCTCCCTCTCTCTCTCTCTCTCTCTCTCTCTTTCTCTTTCTCTCCCTCCCTCTCTGTAGCTGTAGCTATAGGAACTGGACTCATGCAGCGTTATAACTTCACTCTGAAAGATACTGGGGAAGAAAAATTCTCCTGTCATTGGTACAGATCAAGAGGTCAAGAACGGATACCTCATGATCTATTTTGCCTGGTTGGAGATATCTGCCAGAGTTAAAAGTCTACACTAATGGAGAGTGGTTAATATAGGGCCACCTATCTGAGAACTTGGAATAATTGAGGCAGTAGTATTGATGACAAGGAGGTTTGGAAAAATGGTATGTGGCTGAAGAACTTTTCATTATAGATTCATACAGAGAATATATACATTTTTCCAAGTGAATGATCATCAAAATGATTTGACAAAATGATTTACCCTGTAGTTATCACTGAGAATTTTCTCCAGATACCACATGGCTTGCCAAATGGGCTAATGAACAAACCAGACGTAGCAATAATGGAAGCAATACATTAGGTCATTAATATGTTTTTTATTCCTACATCAAGGTCAAATGGCATGTACTATAAATCGATGCTCACCAGGAGCTAGCTATCAGTAATTCAGAGCTTTTCACATGGTGCCATATCTTGGAGGGATCACCCTGCCTACCAATGGCAGTTGATTATATTTAATATCTTCCATCATGGAAGGAGCAGATTAGCCTGTATGAGAATATGGATTTGTTATGGAGGTATATTTTCCTTTTTTGTCTGCCATTCTGTCACCAATTGTATCTTTACTGAATCTTCATTCATTTACATGTCTCACTGATTGTGTCTTTGATCAATAAACTATTCTTAAAGCAAGAAAAGAAAGAAAATCAGCTTATCCTTAGAAGAATATCAGTTTGCCATATTTCTCATGACTCAAAAACAGCTGGCCTTAAAGAAGAGTGGAATATTCTATAGAATACTCAGGTAAGATGCTATAAAGGGGACAATATCTTTGGGTTTGGGATATGGTATAGGCTGTGACCAAAAGATCAATATGTAGTGCTATTTCTCTGAGAGTTAGAAATATGGACCTACCACAAGACCAACGATTAGAAGCTAAAGTTATAGCTTCCAATCAGAATCCCTGACCAACTTTCAAAATATTGATTTCCTTACACACAGCAAACAGATTTCCACTATTTTAGAGGTTTTAAAATAATAGGAGAAAAATACCCTCCATCAAAGGATCCCAAACATGTCTCCTTTGAATTTATAACTGTGACTAGTAAATGGCTAGATTAGTGAGAGTTTAATAGATAAACATAATCAAAAGGATAGATAGACAACAGATTTATTATCGGAATTGGCTCATGCAGTTATGGGGGTCAAGACATGCTACAATCTGCCAGCTGAAGAATTAGGAAAGCTAGTATTATAATTCAGTTCAAACCTAAAGGCTTGAGAACCAGGGAGTTTGATGATGTATATCCCAATCTGAGTCCAAAGGCCCAAGAACCAGGAGCTTAGATGTCCAAGACCAAGAAAAAATAGAAGTCAAGAAAAGAGAGAGTTCACCTTTACTTCACCTTTTGTTCTATCCAAGCCTAGATAGTGCCCACACACATTGGTGAGGGTGGATCTTTTTTTCTCTATTTAGTATACTCAACCAACTGCCAGTCTCCTCCAGGAACACTCTTCACAGGCGCACCTAGAAGCAATGCTTGCCCAGATATCTGGCAATCCTTAGCCCTGTCAAATTGATACATAAAATTAACCATTAAAATGGCTATTTTGGGCTCCCTGTGTCATTGAGGAAAGACAGGAAAAGAGAGGTTTATCATGTTGTCTGGAATGATTGTTCCTGCCTAACAAATAGTAATACTATCGCTGTTACAAGATGTAAGTATGAAAGATATAAGGCACCTCCAGGAAATGCTATGTTCAGTGGATAAAGTTAATGCATGGTAACATCTTTACAATATAATAGTATTAAGAGAGGTTTGTAATCTTTAAGAAAGTTTAGACATCAAATCAATTAAATATCCCTGCCAATTGAGGTGCTAACTGAAAGAAAAGGGTGTATAAACCAGAAATCAAGAAAAGTTTCTGTAAATAATAATTTTGGCCTTGTGAACAGTTGAATAAATGAAAATCATAAAAATAGCCCATGGGTTATTTTTTTAAGCTTATTTTCCCCAACACACTATTCCACTTTTATTTATATAGCATATACTGGTTGGGGTATTTAAAACAATATTTTAATTTTATTTAAATACCATTTAGATAACATATAGTGTAATAATGACTTCAGGAGTAGAGTTTAGTGATTCACCACTTACATACAATGCCCAGTGCTCATCCCTACAAGTACCCTCCTTAATGCCCATCATCCACTTAGGCCATCCCCCTCCTACCCAAAATTCCACAAGCAATCCTCAGTTTGTTCTCTGTATGTAAGAGTCTCTTAGGGTTTGCCTCCCTCCCTCTTTTTATCTAATTTTTCCTTCCCTTCCTCTATGTTTATCTGTTTTGTTTCTTTAATTTCACACCTGAGTGAAATCATATGATATTTTCCATTATCTGACTTATTTTGCTTAGCGTAATACATATTAGTTCCATCCACTTTATTCCAAATGGCAAGATTTCATTCTTATTGATCAACGAGTAATATTGCATTGTGTGTATGTATATCTTTTACCTCTTTGGTTAAGTATATTAGTAGGTACTTTTTTGTTTGTTTGTTTTTAGTGCAGTTGTAAATGGGATAGATTCCTTGATTTCTCTTTCTCCTGCTTCATTATTGGTATATAGAAATGTCACAGATTTCTGGACATTGGTTTTATAGCCTGTGGCTTTGCTGAATTCATGTTATCAGTTCTAGCAGTTTTTTGGTGGAGTCTTTCAGGATTTCTACATAGACTATCGTGTCGTCTGTGAAGAGAAAATGTTTGACTTCTTCCATGGTAATTTGAATGCCTTTTATTTCTTTTTGTTGTCTGATTACTGAGGATAGTAATACTTAGAACACTACATTGAGCAGCAGTGGTAAGCATGGACATCCCTGTTGTGTTCCTTACCTTAGGGGGAAAGTTCTCAGTTTCCCCCATTGAGGATGATATTAGCTGTGGGTCTTTTGTTATATGGCCTTTATGATGTTGAGGTATGTTCCTTCTATCCCTACTTTTTTTGAGGGTTTTTATCAAGAAAGGAAGCTGTATTTTGTCAAATGCTTTTTCTGCATCTATTGAGAGGATCATGTGGTCTAACCCTTTCTTTTATTAATGTAATGTATCATGCTGATTGATTTGTGGGTATTGAACCAGCCCTGTGGCTCAGGAATAAATCCCACTTGATCGTGGTGACTAATTATTTCAATGTATTCTTGGATTTGGTTTGCTAGTATCTTACTGAGAATTTTTGCACCCATGTTCATCAGGGAAATTGGTTCATAGTTCTCCTTTTTACTGGGTCTTTGTCTGGTTTCAGGTTGGGGCATTAGTAAATATACAGTTTACAGATTATTGAGGTATATCTGTGAATACATTAGAGAGGACAGGCCATTAGTTAAACATTTTAAATTTGTAGCTATATTCAATAATTGATGAAACTGGGAATGTTGCCTTTGGGGGAAGGATGAAGGTATTACTTGTATGTAGGCAGCTGTAATATATTATGTTCAGGGGTACAGTTACTGTTGTTTTGATATTGTTAGTCAAAGGTGTTAATTGTGGTGAACATCTGTTTTGATGACCATCTAATCTGTGAAGACTGTAATTGCCTCCATATCTTGGTCACTCTACATTTTACTTGTTCACATTTTACTTGCCTTTCCAATATAGAATCATCCAAACCGCTTCTCTATACTCACAGAAAAAATCATTTTTCTCTACTAAAGCTTATATATGAAATTTAGATTCCACCATTTATAGGCAACCAAAGGAGATTTTGATTAGTTTCATGGCAAAAGAGGTAAGAGACCGGGTATATCTTGTGCTGGAGCCAATTTTAACCAAGATCTGATATTGTCAGAATGGGATAGCTTCCTGATTTGTGGTTTTATGATCATAGCAGAGTTAATAGCTCTTTTAATTAGCCACTTCTATAGTGTGGAGTGGAAAGTCATTTCTAGAATCTCAGTCTAGAATTTGTTTCCTTAGAATGAAAAATTCTGTGAAATATTTCTAATTTCAACTTCTTTTTGTTATAGTGTTGTTGCTGTTGATTTGTAACAAGGATTCTGACCAATTATGGTCATATATGTCAATTTCAAGTTTGGTTTTATTTTTTTAAAATCCCAGAGAATAATAGTATGTAAATTAGTATCTTGAAAATTAAAGTAAGCCTAAGATATGGGCCCTCTAGGAAAATAATTCAGCTGGGAAATTTAACCTGCAAAATTAAAATTAAAATTTGTTTTACCATTTTTTGTTAGTAAAGATTAGTGAATATGCTGGAATTCTCACCTTCACTTGGTGGTCAGATAGGATGTTAGAAGACTTTATAGAACAATTTGGACTTTAATAGGTTAGAAACCTTAGGAGCATAGTAAAGATGGTTTCAATAAGTACCAGATGAAATCCTTATTACTCTGTGACATAGTATCATCCTAAGTAGCAGGTTGCAGGAGTCTGAATGATAGGAAAATATGAGTACTCAATTGGGATTGCTTTTATGTCTTTTGTTCTTTGTAGCCTTTTCTATTCAGCAATATTAAAGGGCACAGAATGTTTTTTTTCTTTTTTACTGTGACACTTAGTATCATTTCTCAAACACCATTATCATTGGAACTCCTCATATTAATAGCAGATTATGATATTGGCCTACCTAATAGTTCAGATGATTTTTATGGTGACAATAGAATGTCAAAGGGAAGCAACTTTATGTTAGATTACCAGAATGTTTTCCCAGATTATCCTTGGTACATTACTCTAAATGTGTTGGGAGTTGAAAACTGGAGGATTTTCTTTTCCCCAGTGGAATATGCTAGGTGATTCCTACACTTCAAAGGGATTAGTGTATAAAGAGGACTCATTTATACTCCTATGGTTAATTTTATGAAATTTGGCTTATATTATAGGGATGATAAATCTATAGAAACATAACAGAGAATAATTAGAAGGGATATCCAACTGATAAGGTAAACTGGAATTGAAACCCAGGATTACAACACTTAAGGGAGTGTTGCCTGGGTGGTGACTGAGAATGCAGAGATACTGGGATCTCTGTGGGTCTGGAGTGTCAGTCAGCAACTACCCAGCTAATTCGTTGTTTGTACAAGTGAGTAGAACTGAGAAATTCTTTAATCCTCAGGCAGGTATCTTTTGCTTTAGAAGTGGTAAGAGAAACAGTATCTGCACATTTTTAGATGCAGTATGGAGCAATACAAATAGCAACAGTCAAAAAAATATTCTTTACATACTCATTTTGAAAAAAAAAAAGGTATAGGTTAAAGGATTTAACTGTCAATAATGCTGATCTAAAATGTGTTCATTTAAACTTTCTTTTAGGCAGTTATAACTACAGGATGAAATAATGTTAAGGGGGTTCAGAAATTACTGTCTTAGGCTATTGACTTAGAGATTCTAAGTTGAAAAATAAAAGTACAAAATTGAAGCACAAAATTTTCAATAAAGTGTACCGTAAGCAATTCACTGCTTGCACACTATTTCTGGCATGAGAAAATACAGTAGTCCCCCTTTATCTGCAGAAGATACACTGCAAGAGCCTAGTGGATGCCTGAAGCCATGGATAGCATGGAACCCTGTATATATTGCTTTTTCCCCCTTTACATACATACCTATGAAAAAAGTTTAACTTATAAATTAGGCCCTAATAACAAAACAGAATGATTACAACAATATACCATAATAAACATTATTTGAATGAGATTTTCTTTCTTTCTATAAAATAATCTTACTGTACTATATCCACCCTTCTTGTGATGATGTCAGAGGCCTACGTGATGAGATGAAGTGAGGTGAATGACATAGGCATTGTGATGTTGTGTTAGGCTACCACTGACCTTTCTGATCAGGAGTCTACAAGGACTGTCTGCTTAGGTAGGTGGTTGACTTTAGGTAACTGAAACCTGGGAAGGGAAACTGGGCAGTGAGTGCTACTGTGTATCTAATAATATAATGTGCACTTATCCATTTTAAGAAATAAAGTAGAATTGAAGCCTCCAGTTTATTCCTTCCAGATCATCTTCAATGTCCCTACTTGTAGGTAACCTTTACTCTGCATTTGGCATTTAAATCCTCATACAAATTATTATGTTTTATCTTCTATGGAGTTATTTCCAAAGAGCATGTAATTTATTTTGCATGAATTAAAATTGTATTAAAGATATTATACTTTATGATCATCTGGAACTTCTAAAAATATTTTAAAAATAAATTATCCATGTTATTACAAGAGGCTCTTGTTCCTTCATTTTAATGACTATAAATCGATGTGCTGTGTGAATAATACAACTTCTTGATTTATTCTCCTGACTGGAAATTCAGATTGTTTTCAATTTGTCAATATTACAAACAATGCTATAATGAACATTCTTGTACACATCTCTCTGGTCACATGTGACTATCTCTTGGGGAAATATAATTGCAGAGTTATTTGTGCATCTTCCCCTTCACTAGAAAATGTGAAATTCCTCTCTAAAGGGACTGGGCCAATTTACAAATCAGCTAGCAGTGAATAGGAGTTCCCTTTGCCCCACACCTTACCATCAGTTATTGCTATTTTTTTTCATTTTTGACAATGCAGTGAGTGTGAAATTATAGGAATTATTGTTTTAATTTGCATTTTCCCAATTACTAATGAGTTTGAGCATTTGTATATGATTATTGACTTTGCAAGTCTCCTCTTATGTGATTTACCTTAGTTTATTATGAGCTCAGCCAGATATTTTAATGACTATTTGTTTTACATTATTCAAAACTTTTAAATGTTTTACAACAGAAAATTTTTCAGTATTTAGCTTGAAACATTACTTTGCAATACTAATGCCTGGTTCTCCCCATCAGACGTTCTAATTTAGTTGTTACATGCTTCATCCTAGATTGCTATCATTCCAAAATAAAACCACCAGAGTCATTTTTATTTTTCTTGTTTTTAAATTTATTTATTTTGAAAGAGATGGGGGGGGGAAGAGAGAGAGAGAGAGAGAAGGAGAAGGACAGAGAGAGAGGGAGAGAAAGAATCCCAAGCAGGCTCCATGAACAGTGCAAGCCTGGCCAGGCTCGATCCCATGACTATCATTATCATGACCTGAGCTAAAATCAAGAGACAGATGCTTAACCAGCTGAGCCACCCAGGTGCCCGTTTTGGTGTCATTTTTCACCCTAACCAGTAGGGATTGGATAAGAGAAGAAGAAATAGAAATCAAAAGAAGTTGAAATACTTGGATTTATTTTATTTGATAAAATATCCTATAATATTTGGGTAGATAAAGTATTTACTGCAATAATACCAAGGGGCATTTGTTTTGTTTTATGCCTAATATAGAAGACATGTTTAGGGAAGAGGAGAAGGATGAGCTGGCCAAGCAGTTACTGTAAGAATATTGAATATTATGATTGGACAATTACATGAACAGACTTTAGTCTAAAATTTGGATCTTCTATGGGAAACTACTTTTGAGAAATGGAATGTTTCTTCACCCAATCTGGCAGATAGAGTAAACATAAACTGGCACTGCTGACTGGAAATACTGGGTAGACATGCCCAAAGCCCAAGTCTCCAGAAAAGTTTTGGAGAGGAATTAAAGTCCACGTGAGAATGACAAGGGATCTTCTCAGAAGACCTATGGAAACCTCATCACTGTGCACCCCTACTCTCACCCTCCCAGTTTATGTCCATGGCAGCGGGCTCCTTCCTTGGCTTTGGGGAGGTTACAAACTCTGTTCATACTGAGATTGTTGCTATATAGTAATTTCTTAGTGTAGAAATGATGTTTAATAAATTGTAGCCATTGTTAATTTTAAAGGAATTCATATCCTTTGCCAGTGTCAAGTTGAGATACCACACACCTGGTGTTAGAGTGAACAGGACTGGCTTTTAGAACAAAATAAAATAGCTGTCACTAGTCTGCATAAGTAACACTAGTCCAATAGAGCAAAGAAGCTAGCATGTGGAGACCTGGCTAGTCTCACCCATTGACACCCAGGAAAGAGGTTAGCTTCTTGCTGTAATTTGTTCATTTCTTTTCTCTTTGTTGTTTTTGAAATTGTGGGTGTGCTTTACTTTCTTATCTCATAACATTAAGTGGCCCATAAGAACTTTAAAAAAAATGAAAATTCTGATCTGTATGGTTTTATATACATGACCTATATTATGACATTAAAATATAATACATCATATAATTTTTAATTTAAAAAACTTGGGGCTAATTATAAACTTACAGAAAAATTATAACAATAATATGAAGTTTCTTTATATCTATCTCATGTTTTCCTTACTATTAACAGCCTACATGACCATTCGTGAAAATACAACCTCCAGGAAAATAAAATTAACATTGCTACAATATTATGAACCAAACTGTAGGCCTTTTCAGATATCACCAGTTTTCCATTAATGTCCTTTTGCTCTCCTAGGATTTTTACCCACAATCTCACATTTCATTTAGTTATTTATCCTTAGTATCCTCCAGTATGTAACAGTTTCTCAGCATTTCCTTGTCTTTCCTTACCTTGACTGATTCTTTTGAAGAGTGCTTATCAGTTATTTTGTAAAATATCTCTCATCTAGGAGTTGTCCAATATTTTCTGCTAATTGCAGTGAGATTATGCATTTTGGCAAGAATACTACAAAAATGACTTCATGTCCTCAGTGCATCATATCAAGTTTGTGATGCTTAATGAGGAACATAGCTTGTTAAAAAAAAAAAAAAAGGAAGTTTGAAATTAGGGAAATGTGCAGGAGAGTTTGATTCTGTACCATATGAAAACACAAATACTATGACTGGTATAATGTTGATATGCCCACAATGAACCTGATAGTGAACAATATAATAACATTATCTCACCCATAACCAGTACACTAGTCAACAGCCGTGTCACTTAACATAATACAAAAGATGCAAGTAAAAGCTTCAAATATGGTTTTTAATTATTATTTTGAAATGCAAATTGGGCAAAAAAATCTGACATCTCTTTCACAAGAAAATTCCTGGCAAAACTACATGAAACTATCATTCTTGAAGTCATACTTCAAAACCAATCATGTAAATTGTGAAGGAAAACCACCAGAATGTTTTGCAACTTAAAAGAAAAGTCTTGGCTGGGAACAGTATAATAAAAAGTCAAAGAAGCAAGCAGATTGCTCAAAGCAACAATTCAGATCTGTTTTCAGAATTGCACTACAAGATGAAACTCATATAATTGAAGAAATTTAGTGACAGACTGCATTGCAGTTAAAGTGAACAGATTTTAGGGGCACCTGGGTGGCTCAGTCAAGCTTCTGACTCTTGATTTCAGCTCAGGTCATGATCTCAGGGTTCCCATGTTCAAGCCCTGCATCTGGTTCAATGCTGATGGTGAGGAGCCTGCTTGGGGTACTCACTGTCCCGTTCTCTCTGTGCCCTTCCCCTGCTCGTGTGCTCTCACTCTCTCTCTCTCTCTCTCTCTTTCTCAAAAATAAATAAACTTGAAAAATTAAAAGTGAACAGATTTTAGTTCAAAACCCAGTGGACACACAAATAACGTTTTTGAATGACATATTTTACTATACTAAAATGCATACTGAAATTAATATTTTTTCTTTTCATATTCTTGTTCTCTTACTTGCATGTTTTTTTCTTAAACATGAAGTTACATAAGTAAATAATTTTATGATTTTATTGCCTTTGTAAAACTATATCACAGCTCTCATTCTATCTTTTTAATCAGTTCCAAATTTTTCCTAGCAGGTAAAAAGTTTTATGAGTCCATTAATTCTAAATATAATTAACATAAAATGATAGTGTTTCTTTTAATGGAAAAGTAACCTCAAGCATTAGCTTAAAATATAAATAGTATGTATTTGTAATTTTACTAAGGATAATTGTAAGTTGTAAATTCTTTTCTTCCTACAAGTATCCTTTTAGCAGTGGCAAAAAGTTATCATTTATCTTTTTTTTTTCCGTCCTTCATAGGCTGTACATAGTAGCATGAACTGATGGTAACACAAAACAATTTAAGGTGAATTTTTATAAAAACCAATAATTGTAAAAGTACTTTAGTGATGAAACAATGCATGAAAACACCCCAGAAACATTTGACACAAAATAAAAAGAATTCAGAGAGAAATAAGTTTATTTGATGCCAAGCTGATTGTGGTTATTTTGATCTTATAAATGAATAAATAAATTGCATGGCAACATGTAACATAAAAGTAATTTGTATAAAGGCAATTAAAGTATTATTTCAGTTTTAGCTTTATTGAGGCATATTTGACAAATAAATTTACTATATTTAAAGTATAGAATGTAATGATTTGATATATGTGTACATTATGAAAGCAATCTTCCCATTGAAGAATTAATTAACACATTGATCACCTCATAGATTTTTCCTTTTATTTCCTTTTATTTTTTCTGGTGTGAACATTTAAGTTCTACTTTCTTATCAAATTTCAATTATACAATACAGTGTTAACAACTCTAGTCCCCATATTATGCATCATCTTCAGACTTTAATCACCTTATAACTGAAGGTTTGTGTCAAACTCTCCCTCTTTTCCCCATTCTTCATTCCCTGACAACCACTTTTCTTCTCTCCATTTCTATCTATGAGTTTATCCTTTTTTTTTTAAACATTTCTCATATAAGTGATACCATGCACTATTTGTCTTCCTTTGTCTGGATATTTCATTTAGCCAGTACCCTCCAGTTTTACCCAGGGTGCCATAAATGACAGGATTTCCTTCCTTTTTAAGGTTGAACAGTATTCCATTATATATATATATCACATTCTCTTTACCCATTTATTCCCTGATAGATACATAGGTTGTTTCTATTCATTGACTATTGTGAATATTGCTACAATGAAATTAGAGAACAAATATATCTCTTCGAGTTTATATGAAAGTTCTATTTTTAATTTCTTGAGGAAACTCCATGCAGTTTTCCATAGTGGCTGTACCAGTTTACATTCCCAGCAACAATGTACAAGGTTTTTCTTTTTTATCATCCTCCCCAGCATTTGTTTTATCTTCTTGTCAATAGAAATTTTAACAGAAACTTTTCATATACCTGTTGGCCACCTCACTATCTTCTTTAGAAAAATGTGTGTCTTTGCCCATTTTATTTTTCTTTCTCTTTTTGAAATTTAATTCAAATATATTACAATAATTTTGATAATGTGGTTAAAATAGAAAAGGATCAGAGGTCAGCTCCTTCTGCCATGAATTAATAAATCATGAGGGAATTAAATTCAGCCATATTTAAAAAAAATAAGAATTACTTCCCTGCTGCAAATAAGTAGAAAACTAGAAAGAAAAACAGAAAATGATTATTTTAATGCATTGGATAACAGTCTGCACAAGATTGTTAGCCTTTAGAAAAAGGAAACCAATTAAAGTAAACCCCATGATGCTTTCTGCGTGGGGCAATTCTAGAACTCAGTGCAGGGAAAACCCAATCAGAGCCTAAACAGTTTGCTTAGTTGGAGAGAGAGAGAGAGAGAGAGAGAGAGAGAGAGAGAGAGAGAGAGATCAGATATCAGGGATGTTAGAATTAACCAGAATAAACTGGACAGAATATACAAAAAAATCTTGGCCCATTTTCTACCTGGGTTATTTGTTTTTCAGATATTTTGTTTTCTTTTGTTTTGTTTTTGTTTGCTTGTTTTGCTATTGAGTTGTGGGATTTTCTTGCATGTTTTGGATAGTGGTAATGCCTTACCAAATATGTGATTTGCAAATATTTTCTCCTATTCTGTAGTTTGTCTTTTCATTTTGTTGACGGTTTCTTTTGGTGTACAGAAAGTTTTTAGTTGATTTTGGTAGCATTTGTTTATTTTTGCTTTTGTTGCCTTTGCTTTTGGTGTCCTAGCCAAAATTATCATTGCCAGACCAATGTCTAGGAGTTTAACCAGGAGTTAATCCAGGAGTTTTATAGTTTCAGGTTTTATAAGCTAGCTTATTCTAGGAGTTTTATAGTTTCAAGTCTTGTGTTCAAGTCTTTAATCCATTGAGTTGATTTTTCTATATATGTTGTAAGAAAGGGGTCCAGTTTCATTCTTTTGCATGTGGCTGTTCGGTTTTTCCAACACCATTTATTGAAAAGACATCCTTTTCCCATTGCATATTCTTGATTCCTTGTTGAAAATCAATTGCCCATATATATGCATGGGTTTATTTATGGGCTTTCCATTTTGTTCCATTAGTAGATGTATCTGTTTTATGACTTTCGATTACTATAACTTTCTAATATAAAATCAAGACATGTGATGCCCCCAGTTTTGTTCTCCTTTCCTAAGATCGTGTTAGATATTTGGGGATCTTTCATAGTTCCATTAAATTTTTATAATTTTTTTTTCTGTAAAACATGCCATTGGAATTTTGATAGGTATTCCATTGAATCTGTAGATCTCTTTGGGTATGAAGGCCATTTTGACAATATTAATTCTCCTAGTGCATGAGCATGGAATAATTTTCCCATATATTTGTGTCTTCAGTTCCTTTCATCAATATCTTAGAGATTTCACTGCACAGACCTTTCACTTCCTTGGTTAAATTTATTCCTAATTATTGTGATTTTTATGATATTGTAATGGAATTGTTTTCTAAATTCCTTTCTGACAGTTCTTAGTTTATAGAATAACAACTGAACTTGTATATTGATTTTTTATTCTTCGGACTTATTTAATTTCTTTATTAGTTCTAAAGTTCTTTTGGTGGAGTCTGTAAGCCTTTATATATATGAGATCATGCCATCTGCAAAAAAAAAAAAAACATTTTTATACCTTTTTGAGTTGGATACATTTCATTATTTATTTATTTATATTTTTCTATTTTTTTAAATTTGTTTTTCTTATGCCAAAATGCTCTGGCTGGGACTTCCAGTACTGTTTTGGCTGAAAGTGACAAGACTAGGCATCTTTGTCTTGGTTTAGAGTCAAAAGCAGATTTGGATAGTTCTATATTTATCAATTCTCTGTTTTTCTGTTTCTCTCCCCTCTCTCTCTCTTTCTCTTCCTGTGATTTTTTTTTTCATTCAAGTTTTGGTTTTCCTGGTTCTTGATATGGTGAGTGACTTTTGATTGAAACATAGACATTTTAGGTATTATATGATATGATTGTGGTTCTTATTTAAATTTCTGTTTGCTTATAAATAAGTGTTTCTGTCAACACTCCTGCAGGAAAGAGGGGGAAGTGGCTTATGAATACAAGGCATGGGTAGAAGTCCAGGTTCACCACTTGATCTCCATTGAATCTATGTAGGAAAGGGGCTCCTTGTTGTTGCTTGGTGGGGATGAGAGTTTTAATTCTTCTCTAGGCCTCTTTTGATACCAATCTGTTTGGGAGAAGTAGGAGTATCTCCTTACTGTTGCCTCTGTGACCTCCACTGCCACTAATTTCAGGGTGGTACCATTAGTACTGAGTAGTGGTGAAGGTCCTTACTCTCCATTTGGCCTCCTCTGACACCACCCCAATGGTCAGGTTGACTTGCCATATCACAGTCTAACAAGTATGGATGTCTAGTCTCACTACTTGGCTTTTGCTGGCATGAGTGGGTGAGGGACCACAATTACAATTTTTCCCCCCTGTGGTAATTGCCTGGAGTGTAGTAGTCACTAGTAGTCACTAGTCACTAACAAGTCTTGTTAGTCTGCCCTTTTCTTTGTCTTAGGTCTCTCCCCCCCACCCACCCACCCCCACCACCACTACTGGTGTTTCTGGTTTGCTGGCTTCCTTGGTTCTAAATCTGGCATATATTAGGCAGGAAGAAAACCCACGTAACTCATCATCATGTTGTTCCTAGGGCTCTGAAGTCTGTAGCTCGTCTGACTTCCCTAAACCTTTCAGTCTTCCTATGTTTGCTTTATATATAATTTCCATGGTTTTTAGTTGTACTTAG
>CM053571.1:41617229-41644079 GCA_028646485.1 Cryptoprocta ferox
TTACACAAATCCTGTTCTTGTCACTATATATTTTCCAAATTATAAATAAAACCTGACAGTTTCATACATGGACAAAGTACAGATTTTGGGGCCAATCCATTTACAGAATATTAATAAGTTTTGTTATTTTCTAAATTTTAACAAATATTAATGTAAGCTATAAGATTTTCTTTGACAACCAAGTGAATTTGACATTCCCAATTGGGTGCAAACTCCTTCTTTAAAAACTACTGTTTAAGAAAAATAAAATAAAATACAAAATAAAAACTATTATTTGATTTGGAATAAGAATAGGTTAAAACCAAGCAAAATTAGAGTTAAATTGGAAAAAAAATAGATAGGATTTCTCATGAAGGAGAAATATTGTTAACTGTTTGGGGTGTTAAGTCAGAAAGTGAGAGAGGTTTTGATGGTAAGCATTGCTCTGCAGAACAAACAGAATAAAGCTCAGTAACCTGCCAGGGGCTGAGAAGAACAAAGAGCACTTTTTACACCTTTCTGATAAGGGAGTGGGTTAATTAAAGACAAGCAATCTAGCGGCAAAAAAAAAAAAGAGAGAGAATTGCAAAGATTGTATTAATTCAAGAGCTTTTCAGCAGTGATTAGACCTTTTCAACTGAAGAAAATGTGGAAAGCAGAGGAGTCTCTGGGAGTGAAAGGATAACTGATCAACTTGCTATGACCCTGAGTATTACGTTTCTCGTTTTGTTTTTATGGTTTTGACCATAGTTTCTTCATCTCTAAAATGAGGATGTCCTGCAATATAATCATTCCAAAGTATCTGTTTCTTTTGTGTGCATAGATTCAGAGAAAGCTTTTCAGTAAACTCAAGTTTGGAAGTATTGAAGTGTGCTTTATATTTTACCCAGGTAATTTTCTTGCCAATAAATCCTGTGAAATGGTTATGCAATTGTATCAGAAATGACTGGACTTTAATAATAATAGCATGAAGTGTTATGTTTATATAGATTCTTCCATTTCTGAATCTCAAATGATTTAAACATACCTCATTAATCACCAAAACATTCTTGGAGGGAGGGAGGTGGTGTATTAAGCATTATTATCAACAATTAAATAATACCATAGAGATCAATCTTATCTTTTACAACATAAAGGAAGCATAATTTTTTTTACCTTCAAAAGGCTCATAATGAACTAAAGAAAAAGACATTTAAATATAAATATGCCCCTAAACACACGGTCAAATATCAGTGGGATAATTAAACAAAATGAATTTGAGATTCATAGTGAAGAAACTACTCTCTTTAGAATATATTAGATTTTTGTGAAAACAGAGTCAGTAGTTTGAGGCCTCAAGGATATGATTAAGTTCATTAGAACAGTAATTTAATTTATTTTTGATTCAAGTGTACTACCTGTTTCCCAGCAGTTCCATTTTTGAAAAGTTTGTATGAATTAAGTTTTTATTTAAAAAAAATAACGAAGAGAAAGATGTTTTTAGCTGAATAATCCATTTATGGATAAGTATAATTATCACTCATCTGTTGTTTTTGTGTTAAATATTCTGAATTTATTCATAAGATTTTTACATGTTTGTAATTCTTAAAAGTGAGGCTACACCTGTACACTAATGGGATGGAAGTGAAACAATTTTATTTTTTATTAATGTTTTATTATTATTATTATTTATTTTTGAGAGACAGAGAGACAGAGCAGGAGCAGGGGAGGGCAGAGAGAGAGAGATACACACAGAATCCGAAGCAGGCTCCAGGCTCTGAGCTGTCAGCACAGAGCTCGACGCGGGGCTCAAACCCACAAGCTGTGAGATCACGACTTGAGCCGCAGTGGGACTCTTAACCGACTGAGCCACCTAGGCGCCCAAAATTATATTTTCTAAAATATCCTAAAATATTCCTAGATAATAGTTTTTATATAGGGTGAATCTTGATTAGTAACATACTGCCATCAGCAAAACTGGTAAGGAAATCTGCATCAGCAATAACACTAAAAATCACTCGAAAATGTTCAAGATATTAGGTAAACACAGTTGCATGATTTTGATATTAAGCCTATCATTCTTTTTCTTAATATTTATTTTCGAGAGAGACAGAGAGAGACAGAGAGAGAGAGACAGAGAGAGAGACAGAGAGAGAGAGAAAGAGCTCAAGAGGGGGAGGGGCAGAGAGCGAGCGAGACAGAAACCAAAGCAGGCTCCAGGCTCTGAGCTGTCAGTACAGAGCCCAAGGCAGAGCTTGAACTCAGAAACCATGAGATCATGACCTGAGCCGAAGTTGAACACTTAACCGACTGAGCTACCCAGACACCCCAAGGCTATCATTCTCAAATTTGAATATTATCTAAATTATTTATAGATTACTTTTGTACTTTGCAAAAATATCATTCAGTCTATAAAAAACAGTATGACAGTAGTGAAATTTCCAATTTTATTTTAAAAACTGGCTTATATAAATACATAGTAAACATAATTATCCCAATATATTTACCTACATTCTCCTGAGATCTGAAGATGATTTACATTAAAGCTCGTAACAACAAATTGTTGAAAAATCGTATTTTCATTTTAAAATATTAAGAATTCATAAAATGTGACTTTTTTGGCTGCAGTTAAAATCTTCAAAACAGTGACATGCAATATTAAATGTTATTGAGAAGTGTAAATGTAGAACCACAAATGTGTGGCATAATATTTGTGTTATAAAATTCAAAGAATCATTTATTACTTAAGTGCCTCAGAAGAGTCAAAGGATTTTCAAGAGCAAACTGTATTAAATATGACTCTCCAGTACAATATTGCACTACAGTATACAGTAGAATTCTAATTTTTATTTCACAGTTTACCTCATAAGATGTACTCTGCATAAAAATGGACTTGCTAGTTTCCAGTATAGACATTTATTATTTGTACCACAGCCATTGATTTTCATGAACACTCTTGTGTGTGTGCATATAAACACATACATTTTAAAGGAAGTAAGCAAAAATCATATTTTAAGATAGAGCATGTTAAGTGGAAGCATCTGTAGAAATACATTTGGACTTTCATTGGAATAGTAAGTCACTCATAGTTTGCTTTTCCTCTTACAAAATGGATAATCTATTGTGCATGTCGAGTTGACAGACATGTTAAGAACAATTTAGGACTTTTAAAGGTGGTTAAGGACCTCCATTTTTGCTTAGCACTGTAATGCCTTTTAGCCAGTAATTCCAAATTTTTTCTCTTATTTGCTGCTTAATAGAAATAATAATCATAATGACAAAATTAAGCACATTTCCCTAATACATCCATACTCTTTACTTAGCAATGTTATGTTCATACAATTGTACTAATACATTATACACACAAGTGGACATCTAAATAGATAAAATAAGAAAGAAGGAAAGTTCTAGTATTTTTTTCCTGTACCTCTGTATGTAGCATGTCACTTTGGAGATTATTTCTCTGTTTTCCAAAAATTTTCTAAGTGTCATCCAAGAGGACCTATATCACATTAACTTAGCAGGCATCTGCCAGTTCTTCTATGTACCTGGCTTTTGTTTTACTAAATTACTTCATACTAGTATTTTCAGCTAGTATAGAGAGTAAGTTCACTTTCTATCAAAAATAATCTTAGAAAAAACACGTTAAGGACTGCTACCACCTGAGGATTTTAATCCATTTACCTCATTCTTGCTTCTGAGTTACCCTAAAGGTATGTACTTTATGTTTGCAGAAGGTGTGACCTTTGATGTGTATTTGCATATGCATATGCACACATGTTTATGAAGACACAGATAAATACACAAATAACTTATATAAAAACTTAAGTTGCTTTAACCTATATCCTTGGCAATTTAGTGTGATCTGCAGAATTCTTAATTGCACCTGCCATTCAATGATGTTATTACAGGTATATATTTATTCCGTTGAACCAATTACTATGTTTAATATGCTATTTTGGAGATAGGAGATGAGCAGGACTTTCTTTTTCCATTGAATAGAGGAAAAAGAATCTGAAGCTTCACAGGACAATCAGAATAAGGACGAAACAAGAAGGATTAGGAAAGCAAGTGGAGCTCAGGTTTTAGGGAGCTTTTGTTCACTTTAACAAAATATTCAAGAGTCAGGGGCCACCAGCTGACATATGGATTGCATTATTACCATTCATCCATAGAGATGAGGATTTCACATAAGTAAAGATGACTGAAGCAAAATATAGTTAAAGTGTAGAACTGCTAACATTTAGGGAACTCAAGTGGTCACAAAGGTGAACATCAAAGTTGAATGAGTGTTTAAATTGTTCTGATCTAGGGTAGGCACAGTTGGAAGAGGAGAGAGGTAACTGACTCAGAGCAATTAATACCTGGTGATGACTTTTGCCATATAAGTGCTGTCCCTATATATTGTAACTATTAAAGTTCTGCATAATTAAGAGTAATCATCATATTTCTGGTTGCATTTTGATTTGTGACAGAGTCTGATCAACAGTTTGTAAAATGGCTATACTATCTCCCAGACAAAAAAATTATGAAAACCTAAAGGCATACCTCTTAGATTATATCCTCTTTTATTATACAATAGAATATAAAGGTTTCCAGTCAATATCAGGTCATGGGCTGGAAATTTTTGTCAAAATTCCAGTAATTTCATGAGTTCACAGCCTTTCTATTGTCCCTTAAATATTTGATTTTTCTTTGCTGATAATCTATTAGTTATATTCCTGGAAAAGATCACAGTGGAAACCTTTATGGAAGCTAACCCTAACACTGCTCTTATATTGTAGAATGGCATCTAAAATTCCATAGAGGAGAATTATCCAGCCAAATGAATTAGAAAGCTTAGATGACCTATAGTCACACACCCTTGTGTAATAAGTTGTTAGCAGTGGAAAGCTGGTACCTTAACATAGAGCAAAAAATTTTCAAAATAACGATAATGCTCAAATATTATAAGTGTGAGATGTCCTGGAACCTTGGGACCAATGCAAAAAAGCAGCAATGTATGGTGCCATACATAGCTGTATAGTAATTTGGCTTCTTCCTCTGCTAATTGTGTGAGTTTAGGAAAAGTTTAGGAAACTATTTAAGATAACAATCACTGGGGTGCCTGGGTGACTCAGTCAGTTAAGCCTCTGACTTCAGCTCAAGTCATGATTTCACAGTTCATGGGTTCCGCCCGAGTTGAGCTCTGTGCTGACAGCTCAGAGCCTGGAGCATGCTTCCACTTCTGTGTCTCTCTCTCTGCCCCTCCCCGCGTGTGCTCTGTCTCTCTCTGTCTCTCAAAAATAACTAAATGTGAAAAAATAAAAATAAAAAAAATTGGTAAAATAGAAAGGACAGATAATCAGAGAAGTCAGCATTGCCAAACTAGGCAGGTGCTGTGTAAATTATGTCAAGATCAACTATGACCTAAAGAAACAGGCAACACATAGCAAAGAAGAAAAGGTCAGATGGTCAATAAGCTCTATTAAGCAAAGTTTAATTCTTAATTCTAGAACTTTAACTTTTGCTGATCCATAGGCTTGGGTAGTCATGGAGTAGTTGTGGATGAAGAATATGGTGGCTTGGCTGAACACTTCACAAGGGCTTTCCATTTGTAAATCAGTGACAAAGGTGGTTACTTCACATATCAGGTAAAATCCCAGCTCCTTGCAGAAATCCTGCCTGAGTAGTCCAGTTCAATGACTGTGCCTCACATTTATGTGAGTCTAGCAACCATTGTTCCTGATTGTCATGGATGTTTGATTCTAAAACTCATTGTTTACTGTCTCACCCTATTTTCATTAGAAGCTTCAGGAATACAGTCTGTTTTATATGGTGTTGTGCCCTGCACAGTAATTAACTTTTGATGAGGTACTCAACAAATATTTATGAAAGAAATGTATCAAATTGTAGTGCATATGTAACTGCAGGTTTGAATGACTTATCTGTCATTGCAGCATGTCTCATGAAGATAAAGGAAAAAATTGCATGAATACAACAAGATTAGCAAGCAAATAAATACTTTGGAGATTATTTTGAATGCACACTTGTGTTATTCACCTGTCAATTCTTGGCGTAGCAGTCAGAGAGCAGACTCATATCTGGTGACCACCTTGTGGAGACAGACATCCTAGATTCAAATCCTGTCTCTTCCACTGTCAGGTTAGAGATCTGGGGGCTGTCACTTATTACAACTTGTCTCTTAGAGGTGATAAGAATTCCTATTGTTATATAGTTGCTACGTGATTGAAAAGAATGATCATATCTGAACAACCTTACAATTGTAAGTACAAAGCAAGCATCAATAAATATTAGCTATTATTATCTGAACCACTATCAACTGAAAATTTCTCTGGACTTTGATGTTAAGTGTCTTAGCTCCTAGGATGTTTTATCATTCAAAGCTCTGTTTCATCATTCCCTTCTGTGTTGCGGAGAAGTTATAGATTCCTGAGGAGAGCATTTTTTTTTATGGCAGTGAGTTCTGCAGTGAAAGTGTTTTGTGGGTCCCCAAATTTGAAATATGAGTATTTCTAATTCTTCAAAGGCCTTTTGCTGAGAAACCACAAAACCTTATTCAGAGACATGGCATTTTCTGTGGCTAGATCTTATTCAGTATGAATCATGAGAAGCTACTTCCTGGAAATTCCTGTCCTGCATCAAATTCATAAGAAAAAGAGCCCCATTATTGTAGTGGTGACTTTTGGATGTATATTTCATACTATCCTCCCGCATGTATTACTTAAATGCTGCTACAATTACTTTAAATGGATGACACATCAATGATAGTATATGTTTCATCGTTTAGAGTCTTGCCTCATTAGCTATCCTCCCATATATCTTCTTACAGAAATGGGAAATTAGAAATGAAGTAGCACTGTCATTTAATTTCTATAACCAATATTTTAAACTAGTGGGACTATTAATCTTGATTCTCCTTTTATCTTCATGGTGAATTGTTTTAGTTGGGAAAATTTAGGGTCCAAAAGAAAGAAACCAATTGAAATTAGTTCCAGCAAAAGAGTGTTAGAATGAGAATATAGTGGTGACTTGCTGACTTACAGATCCTACATGGAAACATAGACAAGTCTCAGGAATTACTGAAACCACAAACAGGAAGTTGGGAACGTGATCTTTATTTTCTTCTGCACGTGTTCATGCTGTTTCTGGTTGACAGGCTTTCTCTGATATATAGTCTACATGAACATAAGGATCTTAAAATCCAGTATAAGGTCATTATTTACAGTCCTTTAAACCAATTTTTTTGGCTAGTGTCCACTGGCTTAATATAACTGCCATCTTACATTCATGGCATAGAAACATTCAGGAAGAATATTAATATATCAAATACTAATTGCAGATATCCAAATTTTAATTTTATTAAAACTAACAAGGATCACTAAATTACAAAGAATTTACAAATATATGCATATGTGTGTATGTGTGTACATATAGACATATATGATTATCTAAACACGAAAATACATACTTTGAACATGACAATTGAAGAAATAGTACTAATCGCCACATTTCCAAAATGCACGATTAGAAAGTTCTAGACAGTGAGAATATTAATTAAATAGTTTCACCTGGTAAGTAATATGATTAAAACAGGGACTGTAAGGTTAATTAGGAAAGAGTCCATATATTATTTTTTCATTTCAGGGCTGAGTATAAAGCCTATCATTTTTAATAGTTTCTGAAATAAACTCTAGGCTTCTTAAATATCAACAAAAGAAAAAAATGACAGAAACGATAGTATCACAAAACTAAAACACATCCAACCATGAGGACATACAATTTAGAGCATAGTACATTATGAGGTTTAAAGTCTAGTGGAATGACGAACACAATTTTAGAGAGTACTGATATGATCTAAATGTAAAAGATGACATAGTAGAATCAACGTCAAGAAAGATGTATGATTGTCTGTAAGCAGCACTTAAACATCATAAATTTTGTCTTGTGGCCTATTGGTTAGTGTCCATTTTCCAAAGTAAAACTTGTAAGGTTGGGTTTCTCAAGAACTCTTATGCTGTCATCAAAAGGCCTCCTATTTTCATTTGTTTATTGTTCAGTCTATGTTTTAATATAAATTATGTTCACTCATTATCCAAAGGAGAAGAGATATAAAAAAGTTAGAATACCTTTTTTTTAAGATTGTTTATTTTGAGAGAGAGAGAGAGAGAGAGAGAGAGAAAGAGAGAGAACAAGCAAGGGCGGGGCAGAGGGAGAAGGGAGGGAGAGAATCCCAAGCAGGCTCTGTACTATCAGCACAGAGCCTGATGCAGGGCTCAAACTCATGAACAGTGAGATCATGACCTGAATCAAAACCAAAAGTCGGACACTTAACTGACTGAGCCACCCAGGGTCCCTGTAAGAATAACATATTAATCAAATAAACGTTAGGCATCACAGAAGTTCTGGAATTAGCCCCTGTGATTGATAAACATTATTATTATCAACAACAATGTGATTGTAGGTAGAGGCATGACCTATAAAATACAAGGGAAAGATCAAAAGAAAAAAATATGTATGATTTAATTAAATGATTCTCTTAAAATTAGAATTTAATGGAATTGAGTAAGCAATATAAAATCTAAATAAACAATAATCACTAAATAAATTAGTAGAACAAGTATTTCAACACTTTTTTGACAAATAATCAGGATCACATGATTTTTATCAAATCTGTAAAGAAGAGGTAATGTACATTTTTTCTCAACAAATTTAATGAGGTAGTATAATCTTAATTCTAAAGTGGTCAAGTAGAGTACAATAAAATAAAATGATAAATTATTCTTGCTCATGAACATATATGCAAAAATCTTCAAACAAATCACATTTAGAATATATGAAAATATTGAATAATTAATAGAGTGTCCCTAGAATGCAATGTTGATTTACTTTAGGAAATTTATCCATGTATACTACCACGTTATGTAAAAACAGAGAAAAATTTATATGATTCTCTTAATAGATCCAGAAAGTTATTAAATAATATTTGGAAAAGGATATTAGTAGGAACTTTTACAATTTAAACATTTGTCTGCAGCCCTAGAACTGGGGACAATATTTTCTAAGTAGCCTCACTTTAAAAAAAAATTTTTAATATTTATTTATTTTTGAAAGAGAGAGAGACAGAGCACGAGCAAGGGAGGGGCAGAGGGGGAGGCACAGAATCTGAAACAGGCTCCAGGCTCTGAACTCTCAGCACAGCACCAAATGCAGGGTTCAAACCCACGAACCAAATTGTGAGATCATGATCTGAGCCAAAGTTGGACACTTAACCAACTGAGCCACTCAGGCATCCTTAAGTAGTCTGACTTTTTAAAGTAAGACAAGGTATGAGACAATTTAGTCATGTCATACAAATGGAGTTTGAGTCGATCTAGCCCAAAGAGATCACCCAGGCTTTCCTTTCTATGATGGTAGCCATCAGAGGCATGGCAAATTTAACTTTAATTTTAGTTACTTAAAATGAAACTTTAAGTTCTGCTTTCCAGTCATACCAGGTGCATTTCAATTTCAAGTCCTTAGTACTACATGTGGCTAATGACAACCACACTAGACAGCACAAAGAACATTTCCATTATATCAGAAAGCTCTATTGAAAGGCACTGCTGTAGGATGTGAAGAGAAGCACATGTGATTGGGGGACATATCTGATAAAGAGTATTCTTTTAAGAGAGTGCTAAAGTGATGTGCAACCCTTCTCCCACTCTCTAATATCTATATAGCTTGGGATGTTGGTACTTTTTGTCATCACCACAACCCAAGAAGTGAGTCCTTAAAATAAACACTGACACAGCAGGATGATTTTCAGGAGAAAAAAGATTGCCCTGATACTCTGGCATCAGTCACTAAGAAGGATATATCAGAGTACTGGAAGCACACCGCTGTCAGACACATCGTGGAAAACAAGTCTAAGTTCATTCAGATGGTCAGTGGACCCATGGACAATAACTAGACACAAGTATCTGCAAGTGTTTCATGTAAGATTTCATAGCTAAATAAATATGACTTTTAGATACAGAAACTGTGGGGAGTCAAATGTCCCTATCGTGTGAATCTGAAAAACCAGCAAAATTCATCGCAACAAGAGACGGGTTTAGTGTCTGACTATCTAAACAAAGCCAGTACTAGATTATAAGTGCATTGGTCAAGAAAGAGTTTTCTAGTCCTGGTCATCCCTTCCTTCTCTGTCCTTCCCACACCAATCCTATATAACCAGAGGAAGCATAATGAATTGGGAGAAGAGATATGGATGAGTGAAGTACAAACCCTTCAAGTAAGATTGTGCAATAAGCCTTTGCAATATGGGGCAAAGCTGCCCCATTTCAGAGGAAAGAGCACATCTTTTTTTGGAATCTGTCTTTCAGAAAGGGGAAAAGAGGGGTACATTTTTCTAATTAATATGATTATGGAAGACATATTTTTATAATGTGTATATAACCTCTATTTATGATAGCCATGACTCCAGCAACAGACAGAAATGGTAAACTTACTACTAAACTTTTTAAATAGTAAATATTAATCAACATCGACTTTTTCCCCATGTTTGTACATCTACCTTAGTCTAGATTTGAGCTTCATTAAGATGAGGAGACTCTTATGAAATAGCAATACTATTAAAAATGACGACAATTAAGGCTGTTATTAGTATGAAAATAATAAATATTATTTGGCAATGGAACAGAATAGAAAACTCAGATACAGGTAAGAGCTCTAAAGAAACTTAGACAATGCTGTAAGTGGTACAAATAAATAAAGATTTGCTAAACAGAATTTGAATCAATGAATACTGTCTACAAAGAAATGACACCTATAATTATTAGCTCCAGGGAAGGAGTTGCATGGCATTAAGTATAGCAAATAGCACAATAACCATTAATAAAGGAGTAGTAGTCCCCAGATATCAACCCACTCCATGGTTTGCAGGCAT
The DNA here is from genome assembly GCA_028646485.1 of Cryptoprocta ferox. NCBI lineage: Eukaryota > Metazoa > Chordata > Mammalia > Carnivora > Eupleridae > Cryptoprocta > Cryptoprocta ferox. Next base: position 41,628,115 of record CM053571.1, read on the forward strand.
CAGGTCTCCAAGAAAGAGAGCACTCACACAGCTACTAGATGGAACAATGCTTTATTTACATAAAGAAGAGACACAGCAAGATTAGCTTCTAGAGTAAACATTAGTCCCCCATGGCCATAAGGGCTCCTCCTATAGCTAAGCAAAGAGATGGTCTACATGCACCCCTCCCTGTGGAGAATGGTTATACCAGTGGGGTTGGCCAGATGCCACATGATGCACACACTTAAGGAAAACAAAGAAGCAACCATCAACATTAGAAGAGATAAAGACATTCCCAAAGAGATATGCTCAGCACAGGCTGTAAGTTTTTTTGTTTTTTTTTTTAATCTTTTTGTAAGGAGATGTCACATCCCAAAGAGCATTTCATGCAACTGTGCAGAGGTACAGAGACTGTCTTCACATGACTGCTTTTCCCAACAAGTATCCATTTAAAAAAAACATATTGTGTTCCTATGTCATCCAATAAACATAAATTAATATCTGATTAAAGATACAAAATTTACACCTTTATGAAGAAAATATGAAACATCCAAAATAAGATGTGGAAAACACAATGTATAAATAATGAAAGATTAATACATTATTTTATAATTGCATGTTCTATGCAGATAAAAAAGTAGGAAGATATACCTAAGACTTGAAAATATATTTTAAAACATAACAATATAGAATTGGTGTTAGCATACAGCATATTAAAATACCTAACTAAAAAGGAAAATAATATTAGTAAAATAGGCAAGGAATATGAATAGGCAACAGGAAACCTAAGTAATTTAGCAAAGAATCCTCAATGCCATTTTAAAAATATTCTTTTTTTTAGTTTTTTTAATTTATTTTGAGAGAGACAGAGAGGGAATGCAGGAGGGGTAAGAGAGAGAGGGAGAGAGAGAGAATTCCAAGCACGTTCTGTACTGACAGCACAGAGCCCTGCACTGACAGCACAGAGCCTAATGCAGGGCTTGATCCCAGGAACCATGAGATCATGACATGAGCCGAAATCAAGAGGTGGACACTTAACCAACTGAGCGACCCAGGTGCCCCAATAGAGAGATTCTTTAATACTCATCAACTTGAAAAAAATTTTTAGGTAAAAATTTAGAATATGTTATAATAAGTTAATTATATACATATATACACACATGTATCTTTTATGTTTGAAAAAATTATGGTTAAAATAAAATAATTTTTATAGCTCATGTTGCAAGGCAAGCATTCTTATTCCTTGTGGCAGAATGAGCAAAGAGATTATTTTGGAAAGCACTTGAAAAATTAGAATATTTAATGTCAAAAGTTCATATATTACACATAATTCAGGTTTGGATATCCTATAAAGTAATTCCAAGTGATTTAAAAAAAACCTGTAATAACTGAGATCTCTATCAATATGTTATTTGCAATTAAGAATTTGAAGTAATATATTCACTAATAAAAAGAGTACTATGTAAGTAATGGCCTAGTAGTCACCCTGTGGAAAAGCATTCTTAAAAATTGAACATATAAATGATTTATTACATTGAAAAATACTGGTGTTTTGTTAAACACCAAACTTAAATGTGAAATGTTCAAGCATTTTTCAAACACTTGTAGAGTTAATTATAAAAGTTTCACTAAAAAACAAATTTTTTCCCTAAGTGCATTTCACTGAATTGAGATGAGCTATTCTTAAAATGTGTTAAATTGGTTCTCTGTATCCAACATGAAAGATATTTAATACATTTTTAATTTATAATTTGTCAGTGTCATATTCTGAATTATGTATGCCTAGAAGAGATACAGACACTTTAACAGTTATTATTGATAGAAACATTTTCCTCTAATAGCATCCTGAGAAACAAATATATTTAAAAAAAAGTTAGAGAAAAAAGTAATATAAAGAAAAAATCGGAATGACACAGTCCAAAAAATATGCACACTACTTCTTTTAATAACTTCACTGATTGCTCTAAGACTTTTCAATTTTACACCATTAACTACAATGTTAATCTTTCTCACTAATGCCTTTTAAAAATAAGAAATTACTTCATTTGTTAAAAAGTCAGGTATTTAGTGTTACCGCAACAAAAAGGCAATGAAACTTCAGTGAGAATTTCTTCTATAAAATATTTATTTAACTGTACTTATTCTTTTATTTGATTATTATTTAAATGGTGAAGGGAGGACAAATATCTGATTTTTGTTATTTTTTTGTATGACAATCTGTATGTTTGCTTTCTATTTTATTTTACTCAATAGATTTAAGCACAATTGGAAAGAAATTTCTAAACTTCAGTAATTATAGACTTTGTGTATTGGGAAAAGTATCTTTGAGTTAATACAAAATTCAAATTTCTCATTTACAGATTTGGGACTTATTTGTACTGATGCCATTACCAGAGGAAAAACACAATCACAAGCTTTGCCTCAACATTTATGTCTAAAGAAGCCATTGACCTTCAGATAGTGCTATTAAAATTTTTAAAATAATTTTATTCAACTGAATTGTTCTGGAAAGAATTTGTTTTAAAAGGATGATATTATCTTAATTAAAAGTGCATTTATGTGTGAAAGCATAAGGTCAAATGTATTTCTGCTTTACATATTATCCAGAAGCATGCACAAAAGTTGTAAGTTATTCAATCATAATTATACTTTTAAATTGATGTTTTACCTTAATGTCTGCAAGGCTTCAGCTCCTTTTTTCAAATTAAAGAAGACCATACAGCCTAAGCATTTTTTTTTTTTTGAGAGAGAGTGAGCGCAAAAGCAGGGGAGGGGCTGAGAGAGAGGGAGAGAATTTTAAGCAGACTCTACGCCCAGCAGAGAGCCAGACTTGGGCTTGATCTCATGACCCTGAGATCATGACCTGAGCCAAAATCTAGGGTCAGACGCTTAACCAACTGAGCCACCCAGGCACCCACTAACCAATCATTCTTAACTAATCTAAGTGAAAATAGCTCATTATATTCTCAACAACAACAATGTCATCCAATCATAAGTGTATTTTATGTTTTAATTATTTTTGAAATGAGAGTTCAATTAACCAATTAATATTGATTTCCCTGAATTGCATTAAGTACAGTGCAGAATATATTTAAATGGTACAAGATCAGTATCAATATGAGACTAATGTCTTTTTCAGAACATGAGGTTTATACATGAATTCAACTAAGAAGCTAGCATATTTGATCTGGTTAAGGAATTTATATCACATCATTATCAAATTTCTCTTCCATTATTCCTCTTCAAAACATAGTAAGCTCTTTTAAATGCATGAAGATTGTCCCTTCATTGCTCTCTTGAATTTGATTTCCTGCTGATCACATCATGTCTTCTCCTGAATGGAGATTCTATGAATAAGACTGGGAGAAAAAGGCATTTAAAAGTGCTGACCAATGAGACCCTTTCTCTTCCATGTCTGTGTCTGCCATGACTTGCAGAGGATATACTGTTCAGTCCTGGCATAGAGTGACAGGCAGAAAAACAGGGTAGGAAGGTAATGCCAGGAAACATTTTACTTAATTTATTTATTCACTATCAAATCATTCATTCATCATCCCATAATTACATAATTAGTATATAAGGCTGAATAACACCATTTTTAATGGCTAGCATTTTTTATATCTCACAACCTAGCATAAAAAAACACTCAAGAAGAAATAATTACAATGAAATCATGATAAATTGTATTATGGAGTTGTTTTAAATGATAACAAGAACAAAGTAAAGGAAACTATTAATTGGCAAACAGAGTGATCCAAGGTTTGCATATTAAAGAAAAGATCTGGGTCTTAATGAATGTGTAATCCAGGTAAAAGGACAAACAATTCTATAAAGGAAAGAAAGGAATGTTCATTTTTGTCTTCGTTAATTTTTAAATAAATGTTAATTCTTAGAGTTTCAGATAAAAAAACAGTATTTTGCATATCCATATGTATCTGTTGAATGCAAATAATATTTGTTAAATCAACAAGGACTGTGATAGAAACTTTAAAAATGTTATTAGCATAGCAATATATTTAAAAGCAAATATTATTTCAAAATAATCATGCCATTATTTTAAATAATGTTAACCAATATTTCTACCTTTTTAAAAATGTTTTATTAATTTTTGGGAGAGAGAGAGAGAGAGAGAGAGAGACAGCGTGAGCAGGGGAAAGTGAGAGAGAGAGAGAGGTAGACACAGAATCCGAAGACAGGCTACAGGCTCTGAGCTAGCAGTCAGCACAGAGCCTGACACAGGGCTCAAACCCATGAACCGTGAGATCATGACCTGAGCCGAAGCCGGACACTCAACTGACTGAGCCACCCAGTCACCCGGACTACCTTTGATCTATGAATAACATTAAGTCTATTGAAATATGTATTAGTCAGAACTTTCCAGAGAATCAGTAGGATATATATCTATATAGTTATACAATAAAACCTTGGTTTGTGAGCATAATTCATTTTGGAAACATGCTTACAATCCAAAACACTTGTATATCAAAGCAAATTTGCCCATAAGAAATAATGGAAACTCAGATGATTCATTCCACAATCCAAAAATATTCATATAAAAATGATTACCATATTGTAATATAATACAAAATAGTAAAGAAAATACAAAATATAAGGAAAAATAAACAAACTAGCCTGCACTTACCTCTGAAAACCTTTGTGGCTGGTGTGAGAGAGACCAGAGTGAAGAGTGTTATTGTGTAGGACGACTTTCATTATCACTAATGGAATCACTGCTATCTATTGGCTCAATGGAATATTTTTCTGCATGGAGGCCATTGTATATGCTTGCACGGATGTTGACCACTATATAGTATTAATAAACTAATGTCATATACTGTATTTACTGTAACTGGCAATCAGGCAGCAGAGGAAAGGGTCTATATCTGCCATCAGCCTGACCTAGAATAAAGCAAAGCATTCCTAAGCTTACTCTTGTATAGAAAAGCACAAAGGATTCTCCATAGATGTTTTAAAGTGACAAAAAATACACTAGTGCCTATTGGGGGTACCTTCAAACTTGTAATACAAGTAGTGCATGATGCCGAGCATCATATGGTCACAAGTAGCCAATGCTTCTCTCTCTCCTTATAAATGCTTGTTTATCAAGTTAAAATTTATTAGAAATGTTAGCTCATCTTGCAGAACATTCACAGAACAAGTTATTCACAATCCAAGGTTTTACTTGGATATATAACATATATATATGTTATAAGTTTATTATAAAAATTGGCTCACAGGATTATAGAAGACGTGAAGTCCTATCTGCTGTCTTGCAAACTGAAGACTTAGGAAAGTGGGTAGTGTACTTCCAGCTTAAGTCTAAAAGCCTGCAAACTGGGGCAACTGATTGTGTAAGTTTTAGTCCAAGTCCAAACGTATGAGAACTAGGAGTTCTGGTGGTGTAAGTCCCAGTTCATGGACAGGAGAAGATAGACATTGAATTCAACAGTCAGACACAGAGAGATAATTCTTCCTTCCCATTATTTTTGTTCCATTCAGCCCCTTATCAGATTGGATGATGCCCATCAACGCTGAGGAGGGCAATCTGCTTTACTCCGTCTATTGAGATTCAAATGTTAACCTCTTCCAGAAACACCCTCCTGGATAAACCAAGAAATGACATTTATTTAGCTACCTAGGCTAACCTTGATCTAGTCAAGTGGACACATAAAACTAAACCATCATAGGGTTGCCTGGGTGGCTCAGTCTGTTGAGTAACCAACTCTTGATTTCGGATCAGGTTGTGATCTCACACTCATGGGGTAAAGTCCCACATCTACACTGAGCATGGAGCCTGCTTCAGTATCTCTCTCCCTCCCTCTGCCTCTCTCCCTCACTTGTGCTCACTTGTTCTCTCTCTCTCTAAAATTAAGACAAAAAAGTAACCATCATGTAACCCATTTAAAATCTAATCATTGAATTTGTGATAACCATCTTCAAACTTTTTGAATTTTTTCCAAATTCTAAGTGAAATATTAAACTTAAAAATTATTTAAATATTTCTAACTAAATTTAGCAATTATCTCACTGAACTGCTAACTCAGTGTAGCTAACTTCTCAAATCAAAAATGTTTCTCTCAAAAGACATCCAAGGAGCTTCCTTCAACCTCCAAAACAAAATGATCAGTTTTTGATTTTATTAAATGTGTAGTAAGAAGGAAAACTATGTGAAAATAATGAATGCCTTCTGCTAAGAATTAAACAGAATAGAAGAGAGTGTAGAAATGTAAATACATAAGACTAGAGGAGGTCACATCAAGCACAGATCTTTGTTCTTTGATAAAATTTAATCTGAATCAGTGAATTATTTTTCAGGATTTGGAAAAAAGTGCAATGTATGTAATTTCTAATGGGCATGCACAGAAAAATGTTAAATGTAGTCCAGTGTGAATGAGAGAGAAATATAAATTGTTCTTTCTTAAATTTATTTCTGTGAGAAAATTGGGAATGGACAATAGAACATTACATAACACATTTTACTTTTTAAACTTCCAAAAATTTGTTATTTTTATTTTTATCTCACATTTTTAGTGGCAAACGTGTTATTTTATTTCAAGTTTTTTATTGAAATTTCAGATAGTTAACATATAGTATAATATTGGTTTCAGTAAAAGAATTCAGTGATTCATCACTTACATACAACACTCAGTGCTCATCACAAAGAGTACCCTCCGTAACACCCTTTACCTATTTAACCCATCCCCCTGCCCACTTCCCCTTCAGCAAACCTTAGTTTGTTCTCTATAGTTAAGAGTCTGTTTTTTCCCCTATGTTCATCTGTTTCATTTCTTAAATTCCACATATGTGTGAAATCATATGGTATTTGTCTTTCTCGGACTGACTTATTTTGCTTAGCATTAATACTCTATAGCTCCATCCACATTGTTGCATATGGAAAGATTTCATTCTTTTTGATGGCTGAGTAATATTCCATTATATATATTACACCTATTTTATCCATTCATCAGTTGATGGGTATTTGGACTCTTTCCATAATTTGGCTGTTATTGATAATGCTGCTATAAACATCAGGGTGCATGTGTGTCTTTGAATCAGTATTTTTGTACCTTTGGGTAAATACCTAGTAGTGCAATTGCTGGATCTTAGGGCCGTTCTATTTTTAGTTTTTTTGAGGAGCCTCCATACTGTTTTCCAAAGTTGCTACACCACTTTGTATTTGCACTAACAGTTTAAGAGGGCTCCCCTTCCTCTGCATCCTCAACAACATCTGTGATTTCTTCTATTGATAATTTTAGCCAATCTGACAGGGGTGAGGTGGTATCTCATTGTGGTTTTCATTTGTATTTCCCTGATGATGAGTGATGTTGCACATCTTTTCATGTGTCATGAAACACATGAAAAGATGGCTTTTCATGTGTCATGAAACACATGAAAAGATGGCTTTTCATGTGTCATGAAACACATGAAAAGATGGCTTTTCATGTTAGCCATCTGTATGTCTTCTTTGGAAAAATGTCTGTTCATATCTTATGCCCATTTGTTAACTGGATTATTTGTTTTTAGGGTGTTGAGTTTTATAGTTTTTTATAGATTTTGGATACTAACCCTTTATCAGATATGTCATTTGCAAATATTTTCTCTCATTCCGTTGGTTGCCTTTAGTTTTGATTATTGTTTCCTTTGCTGTGCAGATTTTTATTTTGATTAAGTCCCAATATTTCATTTTTGCTTTTGTTCCCTTGCCTCAGGAGACATATTATCTAGTTATAAATTGTGACACCTGATGTAAAAGAGGTTGCTTTCTGTGTTCTCCTCTAGAATTTTGATGGTTTCCTGTCTCACATTTAGGGTCTTTCATCCACTTTGAGTTTATTTTTGTGTATGGTATACGAAAGTGGTTCAGTTTCATTCTTTTGCATGTTGCTGTCCAGTTTTCCCAACACCATTTATTGAAGAGACTGTCTTTTGTTTTTCCCTTGGACATTCTTTCCTGCTTTACTGTAATTGAAGATTAGTTGACCACATAGTTGTATGTCCATTTCTGGGTTTTCTGTTCTGCTCCATTGAGCTATATGTCTGTTTTGTGTCAGTACCATACTTCTTGATCAATACAGCTTTGTGATACACCTTGAAGTTGAGCATTGTGAGGCCTTCAGCTTTACTTTGCTTTTTCATGATTGCTTTGCTATTCAGGGTCTTTTGTGGTTCCATACAAATTTTAGCATTGTTTGTTCTAGATCTGGGGAAAATGCTGGTGGTATTTTGATAGGGATTTCATTAAATGTGTAGATTTCTGGGGCGCCTGGGTGGCTCAGTTGGTTAAGTGGCTGACTTTGGCTCAGGTCATGATCTCACAGTCCGCGAGTTCAAGCCCCACATCAGGCTCTGTGCTGACAACTCAGAGCATGGAGCCTGCTTGGATTCTATGTCTCTCTCTCTCTGCCCCTCTCCTGCTCATGTTCTATTACTTTCTCTCAAAAATAAATAAACAGTAATTTTTAAAAAAAATATGTAGATTTCTTTGGGAAGTGTAGACATTTTAACAATATTTGGTCTTCCAATCCATGAGCATAGGGTGTTTTTCTATTTCTTTGTGTTATTTCAGTTTCTTTCATAAGTGTTCTATAGTTTCTGAGTACAGATCTTCTACCTCTTTGGTTATGTTTATTCCTAGGTATCCTATGGTTTTTGGTACAATTGTAAATAGGATGGATTCCTTGATTTCTCTTCCTGTTGTTTCATTCTCGATGTATAGAAATGCAACTGATTAATTTGTGTATCAATTCTAGCAAATTTTTGGTGGAGTCTTTTGGGTTTTCTACATAGAGTATCATGTCATCAACGAATAGCAGAAGTTTTACTTCCTACTTACTGATTTGTATGCCTTTCATTTCTTTTTGTTTTCTAGTTGCTGAGGCTAGGACTTCTAGTATTATCTTAGATAATAATGGTGCAAGTGGTATCCCTGACTTTTTCCTCACCATAGTGAAAACTTTCAGTTTTCCCCATTGAAGATTTTATTAGCTGTGGTCTTCCATATATAGTTTTTATGATGTTGAGGTATGTTCCCTCTATCCCTACTTTGTTGTGAGTTTTTATTAAGAATGGATGCTGTACTTTGTGAAATGATTTTTCTTCATCTATTGAGAGGCTAATATGGTTCGTATCCTTTCTTTATTAATATGGCATATCATGTTGATTGATTTATGAATATTGACCCACCCTTGCAACCCTGGAATAAATCTGATTTGATCATGGTGAATGATTCTTTTAATGTAATGTTGGATTCGATTTGCTAGTATTTTGTAGAGAATTTTTGCATTAATGTCCATCAGGGATATTGGCCTGTAATTCTTTTCAGTGGGGTATTTGTCTGGTTTTGGAATCAAGGTAACTCTGGCCTCATAGAAGGAGTTTGGAAGTTTTCCCTCCATTTCTATTTTTTGAAACAGTTTGAGAAGAATAGGTATTAACTCTTCTTTAAATGTCTGGTAGAATTCCCTTGGGCAAGCATGTGGCCCTGGACTTTTGTTTGTTGGGAGATTTTTGCTTACTGATTTAACTTATTTGTTGGTTATCAGTCTGTTCAAGTTTTCTGTTTCTTCCTGTTTCAGTTTTGATAGTTTTTATGTTTCTAGGAATTTATCCATTTCTTCCAGATTTCCCAATTTGTTGGCAAATTTTTTTTTTATAATATGCTTTTATGATTGTTTGTATTTCTGTGGTGTTGGCTGTGATCTCTTCTCTACCATTTATGATTTTATTTATTCAGATCCTTTCTCTTTTCTTTATAATAAGTCTGGCTAGGTGGTTATAGATATTATTAATTCTTTCAAAAAAACAGCTCCTGATTTCATTGAGGTGTTCTGTTGTTTTTGTTGTTATTTGTTTCTTCCTATATCATTTATTTCTCCTTTAGTCTTTACCAGTTCCTTTCTTCTGAGGGTTTTAGGCTTCATTTGTTGTTCTTTTCCTAGCCTTTTTAGTTGTAAGGTTATGTTACATATTGGAGATTTTTCATGCTTCTTGAGGTTTATACTTCTCTCTTATGACCACTTTTGCCGAATCCCAAAGGTTTCAGATCCTATGTTTTTATTATCATTTTTTCCATGTAATTTTTAATTTCTTCTTTAATTTCCTATTTGACCTGATAACTATAGTAAGATATTCATTAATCTATATATGTTTGTGGTCTTTCCAATTTTTTTCTTGTTGTTGACTTCAAGTTTCACAGTGTTGTGGTTGGAAAATATGTATGATATATGCCCTAGTATTGGGCTATTCTGGAGAATATCCCATGTGCACTTGAAAAGAATGTATATTCTTCTGCTTTAAGATGAAATGTTCTGCACATATCTGTTAAGTCCATCTGGTCCAGTATGTTATTCAAAACCATTGTGTCCTTGTTGATTTCCTGCTTAGATGATCTGTCTTTTGATGTAAGTGGGGTGTTAAATTTTACTACCATTATTATATTCCTATCAATGAGTTCTTTATGTTTATTATTAATTGTTTTATACATTTGGGTGTTTCAAGTTGGGGACATAAATATTTACAGTTGTTAGATCTTCTTGTTGGCTAGAGCCCTTTATTATGATATAGTGCCCTCCCTCCACTCTTGTTGCAGTCTTGTTTAAAAATCCAGTTTGTTTGATATAAGTATGGCTACTCTGGCTTTCTCTTGATGTCCGTTAGTATGATGAAAGATTTTCCACCCCTTCACCTTCAATATGTAGGTGTCTTAAGGTCTAAAAGGGATCTCTTATAGGCAGCATATAAATCTGTCTTGTTTTTTTATCCATTCTGACACCCTATAGCTTTTGATTAGAGCATTTAGTCCATTTACATTCATAGTATTTATTGATAGATATGAATTTAGTGCCATTTTATTACCAGTTTTGTGATTGTTTCTGATGATTTCCTCTGTTCCTTTCTAGTCTTTGTCACTTTTGCTCTTTCTCTCCCACTCAAAGAATCCCCTATAATGTTTCTTGCAGGGCTAGCTTAGTGGTCACAAACTCCTTTAGTTTTTGTTTGTCCAGGAAGCTCTTTATTTATCCTTCTATTCTAAATGGCAGCCATGCTGGATAGAGTATTCTTGGCTGCATGTTTTTCCCATTCAGCACATTGAATATATCATGCCACTCCTTTCTGACCTGCCAAGTTCCATTGGAGAGATCTGCTGCTAACCTTTTTTGTCTTCCCTTGTAATGAGGAACTTCTTTGCTCCTGTTACTTTTATGATGTTTTTTCTTTATCTCTGTATTTTGCAAAGTTAACTATGATATGTCTTGGTGTTAGCCTGCTTTTGTTGATTTTGATGAGAGTTCTCTGTGCCTGCTGGATTTGGATTCCTGATTATTTCCCCAGATGCGGGAAGTTTTTTCCTATAATTTCCTCACATAAACCTTTTCCCCCTTTATCTCTCTCTTCTAGGATTCCTATGATACAAATGCTATGCTTTATGGAGTTGCTGAGTTCCTTAAGTTGACATCTGTGATCCAAATTTTTCTTTCCTTCTTCTTTTCAGCTTTATTGTTTTCCATATATTATCTTCTGTATCACTTATTCTTTCCTCTGCTCCTTCCATCCTGTGGTCATTACCACAGTCAGTTTTGCATCTTAGTTATAGCATTTTTTATTTCAGCCTGAGTACTTTTTAGGTCTTTTATCTCTGTGATGCGAGACTCCATGGTGTTTGCTATGCTTTCTTAAGCTGAGCCAGTATCCTTATGGTTGTTGCTTCAAATTCTGGGTCAAGCATATTACTTATATCTGCTCCATTTGGATACCTGACTGTGACCTCTTCTTGTTCTTTCTTTTGGGATGCATTCCTCCATCTTGGCATTTTGTCTGGGTCTCTGTCTTCTGTGTATTAAGAAAGCCTGTTGGTTTCTGCTCCTGAGAGTATTGGCTTTATAAAGAAGAAGTCATACACTGTCCAGCGGCTGGCACTTCAGGAAGTGCTGTGTGCACTCTGCTGCTGTGGTTTGGCTGTTCTTTCCCTCAGGTCAGTCCTCTGCAGAATTTCTCCTTTCCTGCAGTGGAGAGTGTTTGGACCTTGGCCAGAGTGTGGTGAGTTTTAACTAGGTGTGCTCTGGTCTGCCAGTTAAAAGAGACCTAGTGTCTTTGCATAACTGAAGCTTTGCATAACTCTATGCCCTGCCTCAAAATAATGCAGGGATTTTGTGCTGGTCGCCTGGGGGTGGGGCCCACTGATCTTGTTCTCAGGCACACTGCCCGAGAAAAGCAGCACCTGCAGTGCGGACCACACTGTGGACCTTTAAAACTCCAGTCTTTGAGTTCCACTGTTTGTAAAAACTCACAAAAATAAGCCCCTCTCTGTAGCCACACAGTGAAGAAAAAGTTCTCAGACACTTAGACTGAGCAAACGTGCAGGGCTGCCTCTGTCAGCGAAACAGCAGCAGCAGCAAACTGAACATAGTTTTTATTTCATGTACACCAGGTATAAATGTCAAAGAATGTTAAAGCATGGGAGGAAAACACAAAGAGCTTCCAGACATAGACCAAACACACATCTGGTGTTTACGTGAAAGCATGTAGGGAAGATGTGCAGTTTCAAGGACTACTAAACAATTACAATGGGTCTGTGCCCTAACTGGCTCCTGGGAGCCAGTGCTATTATATGTATAGTGGTATTACGTTCAACAGCCTTGAGACCAGAAAGAACATCGCTGACATTTCAGCAATTACCCCATTTACTTTCCCTGGGCTTGCAATACACTCTCTAGAAATAACTCCAAAATGAGAGAAATAATTCTCATTTTCCAAGCCAATGGCTTTGGGGACGTGTTTTACTTGTATGATCCCCTGTGCAGTCCTCTCTCCTGTATCTATCTCTCTCCTCTATGATCAGGGCTCCTTCCACCTCCAGAGCACCCATGATTCATTTCTCCCCCAAATCACATCTCTGCACCTCCTACCTTCCACATGTGGCCTTTTCTTTCCCTCTAGATGTGTAGTTTGTTCTGTCAGTCTTTGGATTGATTTCTTGGGTATTCAGAATGATTTGATATTTCCTTAGCTAAGTTCGAGTGACCAGGTAAGTCTAGGATCCTCCTACCATTCTGCCATCTTAACTTCTCCTAATTTAGGTTGTTTTTAGATGCAGCTGATAATGTACATTTGAGAAAACCATACACAGAATGTGCATATTTTGAAAATAACACCATGGAATTTTATATAAAACAGTTAATTGGTATCATTGTCTCTTTCTTCTACAGTTCCGGTAGATAATTACCATTTGTAAATATTTTGTCTATTATGTTTCAACTGACAAATTTTCTAGAGAAATATATCTAATATCCACATTTCCTAAAAAATGATGTCCATGAACAAGTCATTATATAAAAGTATGAGAAAACTCACCACAAAATTATACTGGTTTTTTTTTTTTGTGGTTTCAGGCATGTTCCCATAATTTATTTTATTGTATAAGGCAGTAACAGGTGATAGAGATCATGCATCTCACCCCTCTCAAGACCTTCTCTTTTTACTGGCAGATGTGCAACATTTGGTAGATATTAATAAAAAAATTTGTGTATCATAAAAGGATGGATAGCCTCCAAATTTAGCACAGCTCAAGAAGACTTGGTGGGAGCTCTCTAGATATATTTTTGTCAGTGAGCTAACTGTTAAGTGAGAAAAAATGAATGAAAATGATTGAATATTATGTTTGCACACAATTTGCCCTAAAAACCATGTATTTATAGAATTATGAAACCTAAATGTACCATTTATTCTAGTCCCCCATCTCATATATTCTTATAATATATATTCCATAATGACAACTATATCCTTTGCTTTTGAGTTTGTTTTCTCTGTGTTTGGTGATTTTAATTGTATGATACTTTGCCCTGTACCTATAGTTAACTCTTTGAATCCCAGTTGTAACATACATTTCTCCAGAAAGATTTTTCCTCCTCCTCTCTTAGATGTATTGCCTACTACCAATCTGAGACTACCTTAACATATGTTTTTAGCAGGGTTTTTAAGGCAAGTAGGTGGTATGAATTGAGAGTGTGTTATTAGAGATTATTCCCGGTAGATTTTTCTTTTACTTCTCACCTCCAGCTAAGGCTGAGCTAGATATAAATCCCCACTATAATCCTGTCTCTACTTGGTGGGTTTTTTTTTTTTCTAATTCACCTGATCAGGAAACTGACATTTTCTGAGAAATCTATAATCTAACTTCCTGCCTCCAGAGCTCCCCAATAGGTTTTCTTATCTCCCTTGTAACCAAAACTACCTGGCCCAAGGGCAAAAGCTGCGCGTAGTGCTCAGTGACCTGTATGAATTTCCTCTATCTCATAGAATGTATCCTCTGAGAATTTCTGGTAATTTCCTGAAAAACCAGACAAACATAAAATAAAATAAGAAAAATATTTCTTCCTCTATTTTACACACTCATACCCAAAGATTTTTAGATGTTCTCAACTGGGAAGTTATTTCTGGTTGTCTTATTTAAAAATGCATCTAAAACAGCCATCTTTGTCCATTCAGAGAGAAAACAAATATGAGGGTTAGGTGCCAATTACATCTTGCATCTAGAAAGTGTTCTTATATATGTGTCTTTATATACCTCTATATACTTTTCATAGCTTGTAGCTTATACCAATAAGTCATAACAATTTATGGATACATCTACTTTTAAGTTTGTGTGGTGTTTTACATAATTCAAGGTAGGCTGGGTCCAAAATTATCTCACTCCTAGTATCAGTGTAGGGGGCTTAAATATTAAATTATTTAATAGGTAAGCTTGTCTGAAAACAAAGTTTTGGGTTAGAATATCCCACTGGAGTACAAGAATGATAACTAGATGAATAGGCCATAAATGAGAACTATACTAAAAGCAAAACACAGTTACTACTTTTTAGCTGTAGATCAGAGAAAGAGAATAAAATATTACCTAAGTTGATATACAGTAGATGTAAGAGTAATCCAAATATATGATTCTAGCTAGGATGAAGAAGTCATAAAATATTAAAGAACACTGAAATATAAGCATTATCCAGATGAAACAGAAGAACAGAGTATCTCAAATACTCATCTGCTGTGAAATAGTGAAAATAACTTTGTAGAAGTAATATGCAGGGTAGAATCTACAAAGGGTACTCATACTCACCACACAAACTTAAAAGTGGATATATCCAGAAATTTTTATGACTTATTGGTATAAGCTAAAAGCTATGAAAAGTATAAAGAGGTATATAAAGACACATATATATGATTCAATAATGATGTGAAAATAATTACCCAATTAATGATGTGAAAATATACAGTATATACCAATAAGAGTAAAAAATATTTAAAAAAATGTTTTCAACTGGCCAAAATAATGTTAAATTCATATGCAAGAACAAACAGAAGAAAAAACCAAGACAAATTTAAAAAATGCACCATCCAATATTAAAACATGTTATAAAGTGATTGAATTTTTGGTACATATAAAAATACCAATAGGCTAGATTAATGGGATATAGTAAAACTTAAAATACTTATTATTAAACTGTTTTTATCATATTTCTATCATTTCTAAGTGATGTGAAATATTGTTCTATAATTTGGTTTCATAAATGAAATCGTGGAATATTTACCTGGCATAAAATCATAAATATGCTTTTTATATTAATTTATGATTCATTAAATAATTATTTAATAAAAATGTTGACATATGCTCTCTTTTTTTTTAACATTTTTTTTTATTTTTTAAACTTTAGAGTTTATTGTCAGGTTGGTTTCCATATAACACCCAGTGCTCTTCCCCACAAGTGACCTCCACCAAGACCCATTACCTTTCCCCCTACCCCTTCCCCCCTCAGTTTGTTTTCAGGATTCAAGAGTCTCTCGTGTTTTGTCTCCCTCCCTCTCCCTAACTCTTTTTCCTCCTTCCCCTCCCCATGGTCCTCTGTTGGGTTTCTCCTGTTAGACCTATGAGTGCAAACATATGGTATCTGTCCTTCTCCGCCTGACTTATTTCGCTTAGCATGACACCCTCGAGGTCC
>CM053571.1:41644579-41724903 GCA_028646485.1 Cryptoprocta ferox
TGTGTCTTCTTCAATTTCTTTCATAAGCTTTCTGTAGTTTTCATCGTACAGGTCTTTTACGTCTTTGGTTAGATTTATTCCTAGGTATTTTATGGTTTTTCGTGCAATTGTGAATGGGATCAGTTTCTTGATTTCTCTTTCTGTAACTAATTCAATTTTAATGAAAAGCCTAAACTAGTGCCTCAGCCAGCCTTGCTAAAGAACCAAGGGCATCAGAAAAGTACTCAAGACACCTGCATTCTATTCCCAGAATTGTTAGTAATTAGCTGTGTGATCCTCAATAAGCCACTTTTCTGAGCCTGAATCTCTACCTACGAGTTAAGGAATATGGGCAATTTAATCTCTGTGGTTCCTTCTAGGTCTAAAATTCTGGAATAGAACCTTTCCCATCAAGATTTAAATTACTTGTACTTTGTCTCAGACATAGTAGACATCATACCACCTATTTCTGTCTAGTTGCTACTCAAACAGTTAAAAAGTAGAAAATAATGGGCCTTTCTGACTTTTGAACAATGTTTATTGTTTCATCAGAAGTTATACGGTGAATAGTAATTTATTGTTGTGTCACATTTTACCTGCTGGGAAAGGATAGCAGCTAATAATGGAGCTGTTCACAGCAAAATGCATTTATACAAAAGAATTTGCCTTCTGTGTGAAGCTGATGAGGGATTTTGAGCTAGTTCATTTCCTCCTCATGACTTAAAAAGAGTTTCCACTTGCTGGGCAATCATTGAAAAAGCAAAATGAAGTTTATAGTTTTATATCCCTTGTGGGCATATATAAAGGGGACAAAGAGTTTCTCAATGGTGGGATATTTAGAACCACTTTAGAGTGCAGTCATCATAAACAATTATCTCTCTAGCACATTGTTCTTCTAGGGCTCTTTTCACTATACAAACTTATGAAACCCATGCACCTTCGAATCCAAACATCTAGTTTAGAAACCAACTCCATTGCTTACCAGTTATGACACTGTGAACAGGATAATTATCCTTTTTTATAGAACAGATAATATTTCCTTTATTGTAGAGTTGTTCACGCTTAAGTGTGATAATACAGAGGAAGTGCTGAGTAGAGTACTTGTAACATTACTAATTCCTCAATAAATATTTGCCAGAACTATGTTTATTTTAAAATCCAAAACTAGTCCTTGGAACAGGTCTCACCATAATAGTGTCTCACTATTTGGTACTAATGAGCAATCTTTTCATGTACCTAAGCCACTTTTGTCTATTATACCAAGGTATTCATAAATGTGGTAAATTTCATGGTAGTCAGTAGGTTAAAACTTGACTTTCAATTATTTGAGATCAGAGCTGTCTCTTCCAAGTGTGCCATATCTGCACATAATGACATAATTATTTTTAGTTAAAAAAAACGCATATCAACAAACATTAAGTGGACACTGGAGCCATGAAATATGTGAACATTAGATATGTGTTTAACCTAAATAAGTGACATGAAATATAAAATAGGGTTTGATAATTTTTAGAAAAAGAATATTGACTATCACAGATTTTAAGTTAAATCAATTTTTTCTCTTTATTGTTTTCTTTTAATTGTGAAAACTAGAGAATTGTTCACACTTTTCTAAAAAGATTATTTTACACAGAAAAAAGCAGTTGATTTGAAACATGAAAACATCTTCAAAACTAAGCTCAAGAACAATATTTTGAACTTTATAAGAGCTTTTCTTTATTTAAGGTTGAAAATTGTTTTATAGATAAAAATAAGGATTAAATACAAATATCTTTTATGAAATTTGCAGTACAGAGTAGAATGTATTCAAATTACTTTATGTTTTATTTTGTTTACAGATAGGTTCAGAATAAAGTGAAAATTTAAAGATTTAATTTCTGATTTTGCTATTTGAAAAGGTTTATCTCCCTATGTACAATTCCCTTGATATAATGACATCATCTCCTTAGTCTTCAAACCATCACTAATCTTTACTTTTTCAACAATACGAGGATAACAGTGCATTTATATCATATTTGTATTCCAAGATGTAAGGTATTTTCTGATCACCAGTGTCTCACTTCCAGGAAATATATAGAATCTCATTTTGAAAATAGATTATGATAGTATTAATACATAATGAATTTGAACTAACAATGAAAGAATGACCACATAGAAAAATGGAAAACAAAACAGCTGTGGTAAAGAGTTTTAAGTTATTATACTGTTATAGTTTTACTCATTATTAATACTAATAGAAAAGTCTATTCCCTTATTTTTCCTGATCCTTAAAAATTTCCAGCTTTCTGCTGTCCCTGTACTAAAAGTGTATATTAATTAGTATTTTCACCATTTAAAAAATGATATATTATCTCTAGGTATATTATCCATTGTATATTATTCTTAATTGCCACTAAAGGAAAAATTGTCACTATGTATGAAGGAAACTAAAAGTGGTTTTCAAGGAAAGAAAAGTTTTATTCCTTTAGTACTTGTAATACTATCAAGTTTTAAAGCATTCTCATTTGGGGGCACCTGGAGGGCTCAGTTGGTTGAGCATCCGACTTCGGCTCAGGTCATGATTTTGTGGTCGTGGGTTGAAGCCCTGCATTGGGCTCTGTGCTGACAGCTCAGAGCCGGGAGCCTGCTTAGGATTCTGTGTCTCCCTATCTCTCCGTTCCTCCCCTGCTCACGTTCTGTCTCTCTGTATTTCAAAAATTAAAACGATAACAAAATTTAAAGGATTTTTATTTCTTCTTAATGAAATCTCCTTAGACAAATCTCATCTCTGTACACACATAAATATCTTTGTTATTAGTCTCGGGATTTCTTTGTATCCTTCACATATGTATTTGTTGAGGGCTATTAGATTTTTGTCAGTTATGCTTTTAGTTTAGTACCAAAGGTATTATCAAACATAGATATCAATTAAGTAATCAACTGAGTGAGGTAGAACCTGGAAAAGTAAAAAGTTAATACACAAATATAAGTAATTATAAGATGATTTAGATAACCCATGTTTATCTATTCATACAACTACAGTAACAGAGGTACAGAAAGGAAGGAGTCCACTCTGTTCTCAAAAATATTTCAGCTTGGCACATGTTTTATTAGCTTCTAAAACAAACACATGTATCAAGATCTTTATATACCACATATACATATATATTTATTTTATATGTATTATTTACCTATTTTTATTTTATGTTTAGGTGTGAAATAGATAAAATACTTAAATTTTAAATTATATCAATAAATTTTAGCAAATAATAATAATTATTAATATCTGGAAAATATTATGAAGTACATCTAATGTTCAAATTTTAATAAGGATATAAAAAAATCAAACCTTTCTCAAAAAAGCATAAATCTAGTGGCAGTCCCTAAACCATACAATATCTATTCATCAGTAATTCTTAAATTTTTGAAGTTATAGGTTTTTTAAATAAATCTAAAATTGTATCCTTGTCCTAAAAATTCTGATGTATCCCTTTCTACCACAGTACCCCAATTTGCTTCTCTTTTGAGAAGGTAGTTTCTTCTCACCATCTCTACAGTCTAGATTATGTACATTATGGCTTAATTTCTAGTGTTAGAAATATCAAAGCAGCATTTCCCATTAAATTAATGATAATATTTATATTTTCTAAGAGCATACTTCCACCCTTTATAGATTATTATTATCTTCTCGCAGGAGATGAAGTCAGAGCAGCTCATGTCTTCTCTTCTCCTTACTACACTATTCTGTTATTCTCTGTCAGTGAAAAGTCATCTTCTTTAGATGGTCATTAACTAAAGAGTTTTGAAGCATCTCATATGTATAGAGTAATACTGCATTTACCTTGTTTAAAAGGGTGGTGGTGCATGACAGTTTATGAATCTGTTTACATTGACTCATAATAGGTGCGTTTGAATGAAAAACTGGGGTTACATGACTTATAGAGTATTGGCTATACTTGTCAGGAACAAGGTATACTTACATTGTTCTAATAGTTACATCATTAAGTGATATATATTGCTATCCAGATTTTTTTGATATAAGAAAAATGGGTTTTAAGAAGCCTAGAAAATCCCCCAGGCATTGCTTACAGAAATATGTGTTATCACTTCCTGACTTCAAAGCTCTCTGATTTTTATTATTCTGTGCTATTTTATTAAGAGTCACTTTTTGAAGTTTGGTTTATGACATTGGTACTCAGATAGTGATGGGTCTTTATCAAAATCACCTAGGGGCTATTAAATATACATATTCTCTTATATCAATTCAGCTTTAATGAATAAGAATCTCTGGGCGGGGGTTCATAGAATACACAATTTTAAAATCCTCCTCATGTTACTGTGATATATAGATAAGTTTGAAAACTGTTCCACCTTACTTTTTCAAAATCAAATATTCCCATTCTATCCATAATTCGACACCTCAATATTCATGCATATAGTCACAAGGTAAAAATTCCTTCTTCATATAAAAATACAAAATTTCTATGGTATTTGTCTTTCTATGACTGACTTTTTTTTCACTTAGCACAGTATGCTCTAGCTGCATCCACATTGTTGCACATGGGAAGGGAAAAAAAGGGGGGGGGAGCAAACCATAAGAGACTTAATGATAGAGAACAAAGAGGGTTGCTGGGGAGGGGGTGGGTAGGGGATGGACTAAATGGGTGATGGCTATTGAGGAGGGCACTTGTTATGATGAGCACTGGCTGTTATATGTAAGTGATGAATCACTGAATTCTACTCCTAAAACCAATATTACACTATATGTTAACTAATTAGAATTTAACTAAAAAGTTAGAAGAAAAAAAAGTAAAACAAATACCAAAGATATATACAAAGAAAAAAGAAAAGAAAGAAATACAAATCCTGTCAGTATGAAAATTAAAAAATGGAGCAATGATCACAGCATATATATTTTGTTTACTCAAGATTGTATGTTGATAATGGGTAACCAAAAATAGGAAGGAATTTGTTTCTGGTTTTTATTGGCAAAGTTCATGCTATTCAGAAAAATACTGTGATCTTAAAGAAGAAGCATTACTGGAGTTTTCATTAGGCAATAGCGATCAGTTATTTTATTTTAATTTTGAACATCATCATACAATCAATATTATTATGACATTACAAAGACTATATGTAGTATACATGAATAACAACTACTCATAGAAAGAAATATACAGTAAAAATCTAAATCAGGATTAAGTTTTCATCCATGAAAAAGAAATTCCTTTTTATTTTTATGGACTTGCCTGTATTTTCTAAAATATTTTTTTATTGTTCCCTTGAAATAGTTTCAGCTTTACTGCAATGTTGCAGAAGTAATAGAGAGAGTACCCATATATCTTTCACCTACCTTCCCTCAATTTAAATAATTTATATACCCAAATTACAATTACCAAAACTAAAATAATAATAATAATAATACCGCCAGTCCAATATTATAATTGAATTACAACATACTGGAATGCAGTAGTTTTTTTAATTATGACACTTTCCTGTCCTGGAATCAAACCCAGATCACAGACATGTTATTTAGATTTTATGTCCCTTGGTGTTCTCCAATGCAGAATGTTCCATAATGTTTCCTAGTTGTTCTTCTCTTCAGTATTTTGAAGAGTACTGGTCAATTATTTTACAGAATGTTTTTTTAAATTTTGTTTTGTCTGTGTATTTTCATAGTATATTCTTTCCATCCTTTTATTTTTAAGCTAGATATGTCTTTACGTTTATAATCAATTATTCGTATACAGTATTTAGTTGGGTCTTGCTTTAAAAGACAGAAAATCTTTCTTTTAACTAGTACATTTAAACCATGCCTATTTTAATCTGAATATTGATAACCAATTTAAATATATCATCTTTTGAATTCCTTGTCAGATAGTTTCAACATTCATATCTGAGTCTATTTCTGAAGATAACTATGTATCTTGGAAGATTATTGTTTTATCCTATCTTTTACACGGTTCATATATATTTTTTCAAACTGATAGCTGGATATCTGTGTAGGAAAGTAAAGATTGAGGGAAATATATAGTACTTTTACCTGGAAATATGCACTTCTTCTTGTGGACCACTAGAGTGTGGATTCCAGATAATCCTCTCAAGAGTTATTATTTTTAATAATTAATATTTAAAAATTGATAACTGAGAAAATTATTTTATATTTACTCCCAAATTTATCATTTCCTCTGTTACTCATTCCTTTATATGGATCTACTTTTGTATCTGGGTTCATTTTTCTATTCCTTGAAGAATAATATTTCTTACAATAATGATCTACTATCCCTCACCTACTATTTGTGTGAAAATGCCTGTATTTTACACATTTTTGAAAGATTGTTTTTCTGAGTATGGATGGTGTTCTATGACTTCCCACCACCATATTTCTTAAAACTGTCTGCTGTCATTGCTATCTATGTTTCTTTGAATGAAATGTGCTTGTTTTCCATTGGCTCATAAAATTTTCTTTCTTGCTCTTTTTAAGCCATTTAGTTATGCTATGTCTTGGTATGGTTTTCTTCATTTTTATTCTGCTTAAGTTTCACTGAGGTTCTTGGATCTGTGGATTCATACTTTTCATCAAATTTGGAAAATACTTGGAAATTATTTCTTCGATATTTTACCTATCCCTCCTTATCCTCCCTTTTTGAACTCCTAATATATGTGAGAAATTTAATATTTTCCTACAAGTCACAGGGATTTGTTTTCTTTTTCAATCTTTTTCCTTTCTGTGATTCTTCTGATAGAGGTTATTGCTGTGTCTTAAATTTCACTAATTTTTCCTGAAAGATGCTAATCTGCTCTAATCTTTACAGTATATTTTTTCGTTTCAGATATTACATATTTTATCATTATGAGTTCATTTGTTTTTTGATTTTTGGTAACTTCTATTTTTCTAATTATCTTGATTTACTTCGGTTAAGTAATTAAAACAGTCCCAGATAAATAAAAGATAAGACAGTTCATTACCTCTGGACCTACCCTACAAAACAAAACAAAACAAAAAATATTCAAAAGGTTCCTTCAGGTTGAAAAGAAGGGATTCTAGACAGTAATTCAAAGGCATGTGAAGAAATAAGTTTCTCTGGGAAAATTACAAGATTCAACTGTATGATGTCTATAAGAGACTAACTTTGAGACAGAGATAGCTATGTATTGAAAGCAAAAGGATAAGGAAAGATATTCCATCCAAGTTGTAAACAAAATAGAGCTGATTGGCTCTACCATTATCAGACAAAATAGAGTTTAATTCACAATTGTTAAAAAAGACAAAAAAGGATATATATATTGATAAGTCTGTGAAATCATTAAGAAAAAATAAATGTTATAAATATAGCACCAAATATCAGAGCCCCAAAATGTATGAAGGAAACATTGAAAGATTTTGAAGGGAGAGTAGACAATTGAACAATGATAGTTGGAGACTCCAATATATTACTTTTAAAAATTGGTAGAATATCTAGACAAAAAATTATTATGGAAATGGAAGACTTGAAAAATAAACAATCAAGATCTGACATATAGAGAACATTCCACCCAAAAACAAACAGCAAAATACATATCCTTCTCAAGTATACCTGAAAATTTTCCAGGATGGATATCATATTAGGCTACAAAATAGGTATCAGTGGTTCAAAGCAAAAAGTCGGTAGCAGAAGGAACACTGGAAAATCCAAAAATGTGTGGAATTTAAACAACAAACTCTTAACCAATGGATCAAAAAAGGAAATCATAAGACAAATCAGAAGGTACATAAAGATAAACAAAAACTGAACAGCACATACCAACATGGATGCAACAAAGGCAATGTTCAGAGGGAATTTTATAGCTGTAGAATCCTAAATTAAAGAATAAGAAGATCTCAAGTCAGTAACTTAACTTTACACCTCAAGCAGGAAAAAAAAAAAAGGAAACTAAACCCCAGAACTACTAGAAGGAAGATAATAATAAAGATGAGAGGAGAAACAAATAAAATAGAGAGTAGAAAAGACAATAGAGAGAGCCACTAAGACCAAATTTGGATTTTGAAAAGAGGAGCAAATTTGACAAATACTTATCTAGACTGATAAAAAATAAAAAAGAATACACAAATAACTAAAATGAGAAATGAGATTGAAGACATTACTACCAACCTTATAGATTTTTTTTAAAAGAGAAGAGATTATAAAATAATACTAAGGATAATTTTTTGGCATAGAAAATTGTCTTTATGTCAAAAATTTTTTCCCTAGGTGAAATGGATAGATTCCTAGAAACACACAAAATACTTAATCTGACTTAAAAAGAAGTAGAAGATCTCAACATATCAATAACATAATACTAAATCAGTAATCAAAAACCTCTCAACAAGAGCAGATGGCTTCAGTCTTGAATTCAATTATAGAAGAATTAACACTAATTTTTCAAACATTTTCAAAAATAACAATAATAATAATAGAAGAGAGGAAGGAACACTTCCTAATTTACTGTATGAGTCCAACATTATTTTAATACCAAAGCCAGGTAAAAACATTACAAGAATAAAAAACTACAGACTACCGTGCTTTATGAATATTGATGCAAAAACCCTCAACCTAACACTAGCGAACTAAATCTAACTGCATATCAAAGGATTATATACCATGACCAGGTGGAATTTAATCCAGAACGCAAAGAGGTTTCAACATCAGGTAATCAATCAATGTAATTCATCACATTAATAGAAATAGAGTGAAAAAATATGCTATGATAATATCAATTAATGCAGAGAAGCCATTGATCAAATCCAACAACACCTTTTCATGATAAAAAAAAAACAACACTTACAAAAATAGGTAAAGAATGGGACTTCTGAAGGATAAAGAACAACCTATAGGAAACATCATATGCAATGATGAAAGACTGAAAGCTTTCCCCCTGTATCAAACTGTTAAGGTTGTTCTAACAAATTACCACAGATTACATAGCTTAAACAATATAAATTTATTTTCTCATAATTCTGAAGGCTAGAATTCCAAAACCAAACTGCCATCAGTGATGGTTTCTGGTGAGATTTCTTTTCATGTGTGTAGATGGCCACGTCCTTGCTGTCTCCTCACATGGCATTCCTTTCTATTTTGAAAAATGCTGAGACTTCTAAAAAAAACTATCCCAGATACCAGTAGACAGTAGCACATAGCACAAAAACAAAAACTAAAAAATATATAAATATAAATAAAATATCAAAGACCAAAAAAATCAAAATATTTATTATTCAGGTTAATAAATCATAATCCCAAATATTATTGATTATCAAAAATTATGTTAGCTTATAGTAAACAACTAACCCTCTCTATATAAAACCTATAGGTTGTGAACAAAGTAACAGTCAGAAGAAAATTTATAGATTGAAAGCCAATAATCTACAACAAGATAGAAAAAAATGAATGCACTTTCATATAAAGAGGGTTGAAAAATAGCTAACCAAAATGAAAGGAAGCAGTGATACAGAAATAACAATATATGAAAATTAACTGGAAATTATAATAATGCCACAGTTAAATAATAACAATATTTCTTTCAAAAGTCAAATAAACTTTAGCAATTATTTTTATAAATGCACAGAAGGTAAATATTAATGATATCTAGAAAGAATGATGTAACTATAGATATGAAAGCATTTATAATGTATAAAAACACGTCATGCTTTATAAAAATTAATTTTAAAATTTTTAAATGAAGAAAACAATTTTCTAGGTAGATTTAAATAGCAAAAAATGTACCTGAAGAATAAATAGAAAAGTTGAAACATGATCAGTCAACAAAAAAAGCGATTATTAAATGTCTACACAAACAGGCACTGAGCTTTGATGGCTATAGAGTTTGGTTTTAGCCAGTCTTCAGGAAACAGACACTTAGATCTCACAAGCAGAGTTCCAAAGAACAGGAAAAAAAAATGTTGGAAAATTACAGATGATGAATTGAACATAATCCTGGAACTCAAATGAATAAAGGAGAGAATAGCGAAACAATGCTAGAGACCAATATCTCTTTAGAACATTCATTGAGTAATATCGCAAATATCCCATAACATACACTGACAAATCATACTGACACTTATTCGAATATCAGTGTCCAAGAAGTATTTGCTTAGCTATTCGAAGATACTTTGATGTTACAAGTTTGCCAACGCAGTTCACTTCATTATCAGTTTCAAGGAAGAGTGCACAGAGTTCACTATTTAATCCAGAAATAACCTCTCTTGTACCAGTTCTCATTCAGATAACTATAATCTCTGGAAAAATATAAATAACAACTACCTGAAAGTACTTGAAAACAATCAAAAGTAAGCAGTCACTGGATGGCAGTCTATACTTGGGATAATGGGACAGCAATGGTATCTGATAATCCTGATCTTTTCCCAATACTGTCCAGGGAGTAAACCCAGTCTTACTGGCTCAAAGAACAAGAGGACCAGAATTAGAGTAAAATAGCAGCCGAAAAGAAGAGAAAAAAAATCACAGAGAGAGTTAAATTTGAGTCCCAAATTTTATGAAAAAAAAAAAAAATCTCTGCCCAAATCTCAGACCGATTCTTAAACTATGTTTGTGTGGGGAAGACTTCAAAAAGCCCATCAAAGAACAAAAGAAATAAGCAGAGAAATTCTGCTGCAGTTACTATAGGGAAGATAAATTTGGAGTTTGAGTCTAGTCAATTTAACCAATTTTCTTAAAAAAAGAGAAATCAACATATTTCAGAAAATATAATAAAATTTAGAGCCTATAGTATCTAGTATATGTTCCCAAAGTACTTGGTGTATGAAGAAACAGGAAAATATGATTGAAATTTAAAAGAAAAGGCTATCATATCAGTATGGACTGAGGATGGCCCAGATGTTGGAAATAGCAGGCAAGAATCTTCAAACAGCTATTATAACTGTGTTGAGAACTTGTGCTCAGATAAAGAAGAGTTAAATAAGTAGAACAATATACATTATGCATTGGAAGATTCAGTATTATTATGTGAATTTTATCCAAATATTTATAGTTTCAATGCAATGATAAAATTCTAGCATGATTTTTTTTGTGGAAATTGACAAGTTACTTCTAAATTTCATATTAATTCAAAGGGCTTAGAATACACAAAACATCTCTGAAAATGAACTATTGGAGAACATACTCTACTGATTGCAAAGCTTATTATATAGCTCCAGGAATTATGAAATGGAAGCCTCGGTCTAAAGATAGACAAACTGACAATGATACACAATGGAAAGTCCACAAATAGACTTATACACACAATAGAAAGTCCACATATAGACTTATACACATGGTTAATTAAATTTGATGATGGAATAAAAGCAATTTAGTGGAAAGTGATTATTATTTTTAACAAATGATGCTGGAAAAAATTGGATGGTCATATATAAAAACATGAACTTTGATCCTTAACTAGCAACATATACTGCAATTGAAATAAAAAGAGGGGTGCCTGGGTGGCTTACTCTGTTAAGCTTCTGACTCTTGATTTCAGATCAGGTTTTGCTCTCATGGTCGTGGGACTTGAGCCTCATGTTCGGGCTCTGAACTGAGCATGGAGTCTGCTTCGGATTCTCTCTCTCTGCCCCTCCCCTACTCATGCATGCTCTCTCTTTCTCTCTCCAAATAAATAAACATTAAAACAATGAAAAAGAAAAAAAAAGTATGCTGAAATTAGATTATAGACCTAAGTGTTTAACCTAAATTTTAAAACTTTAAGAAGAAAGTATAGAATAAAATTTTGTGACATTGGGTTAATGTTTTCTTAGATATGTCCCAAACACATAATCTATAAAAGATAATAATGGACAAATTGAACTTCATCAAAATGAAGGATTCTTCTCTTTGAAAGTCACTAAGGGAATGCTTGGATAATTTTAAAATCACATATGTGACAAAAGAATTGTATCTAGAATGTATAAGTTTCAAAACTTTATAATAACAAAGTGACCAACACAATTTTTGAAAATGGAGAACAGAATCAACATGCTGAGAGTCGCCATATTAAGACTTTGGACAATTAGGAGACTTTGGTGCCCTTTCTAGAGCTTTTTTGTTTGTTTTGTTTTTTTCCAAGTGGTTTTTGAGGGTGAAGAATGAACACTGAGTGCAATTGGTTGGAGATTAAACAGTAGCTCTAACATATAAAGAGCTTGGAAGTTATGACTTCTGCTTTATAACAAGAAAAATTCTGAGAAAATTGAAAATGAACAGCTGTTCTCAGACCTCTCAGAGAACTGAGATTATAACATAAACATCCAACCTGAAATATGGAAAAGTAGCTGAGATCTACTCATAAGGAGTCATAAACTGGCAGGGCCATTGCTATGGTAATTTTAATGAATTACTGAAAACAGAGTGGGATAGCATGAAATTGAGAAATTCCTGATTCCACAGACTTGGTTGGCGGGGGGCAGGAGGGGTCCTGTACCTATATGAGTGTACCTCTAGGAACCTCACCAATTTCTCATAATGAAAATACTAATGATCTCTTCTTGATTCAGGCAGGGAAAAGGAAAAGTACGAAATGTGCAATGTACTCATAGCGTTCTCCATAAAAAAAAAAAAAAAAAAAAGATCTTTGATTCAAGGAAAAGACTTTAACAGAGCTTTACCCATCCTACTTGGAAGAAGATCCTATTGATAGTATACACACTCGATATGAGGTAATGAGAATGGCATTTTATTTCCATTATCTTGCTTCCAAAATTATATTGCCATAGTCTAATCACGAGGACTAAATTAAACCAATTCCATCCAAGGGCATCCTATAAAATGTTTGACCATCATTTCTCAAAACTACCAAGGTCATAAAAAAAAGAAAAAGAAAATCCGAGAAAATGTCACAGTCTGAGAAGATATGAAAATTAATATTCTGTGGAAACCTTGATGGGATCCTGGAACAGTAAAATGACATTAGGTGAAAATTTAAGAAATCTTAATAAAGTATGGGCTTTAATTAATAATAGCATATCACTATTGGTTCATTAGGGGTGACAATTACATCCTGTGGGATGGTTCTCTGGGTTATGCTGTGCACTCTTAACACTGTACTCCACTACCCTCGAAAGATGAGACCCACCCAGTGAAATTCCATGTGGTAGAACTTCTCTAGTGTTTTAGTTGCAACATTTGAAGAGGATTATTTTTAAAATATTTTTATTCAATACTTTTTTAAAGCAATTCTATGGTAGGCAGAATAATAGCCCTCCAAAGATACTGGAGTCCTGATTCCTAGAATTTGTGAAAATGTTACCTTATATGGAGAAAAGACTTTGTAGATGTGAGTAAAATTGAGACCTTGAAATATGGAGGTAATCCTGTATTACCTGAGTGAACCCAATTTAATCACATGAGTCTTCAGCCTTTCCAGGTTGAGGTCAGCATCAGAGAGATATGTAACTATTGGTGAATGGTCAGAGAGGTACATAACTTTTTTAATTTTTTTAATGTTTTTTATTTATTTTTGAGAGACGGAGAGAGACAGCGCGAGCAGGGAAGGGTCAGAGAGAGAGGGAGATACAGAATCTGAAGCAGGCTCCGGGCTCTGAGCTAGCTGTCAGCACAGAGCCAGACACGGGTCTCAAACCCACGAACCGTGAAATCATGACCTGAGCCAAAGCCAGACGCCTAACCGACTGAGCCACCCAGGCGCCCCCATAATTGTTGTTTTGAAGATGAATGGGAGAGACCAATGAGCCAAGGAATGTGAGAAGTCTCTAGAAGCTGGAAACTGCAAGGAAAGGGATTTTCCCCTAGAGCCTCTAGAAAGGACCATAGTCTTGCCAACACCTTGATTTTAGTCACTTTGTTTAAGATTTTGTATTTAAATTCTGACCTATGGAAATGTAAGGTAATGAACATATGTTGCTTTAAGTTAGGAAGTGTGTGGCATTTTGTTACATACTGCAGTAACAAAAATATACGGCATAACTTTTTGGTGTATATGATCTCTACCATCTGTGAGCTTTCTCTCTTTTCTCTCTGTCTCTGTCTCTGTCTCTGTCTCTCTCTGTCTCCCTCTCTCTCTTTCCAGCAAGAAAGCAGTGAGTAGTAGTGGGCAACACAGTCCAGGTCAGTAAAAAATGCTAAAACCCGAGGTATGAATGTCTGTTTTCACAGTAATTATACAGACATTAGTTTCTTTGGGTGAAATGATGGAGTTGCTACCCCTAAGAGACCTGCATATTTTATGAGTAGACTTCTGGGAAGGCCCATTTAACAATCATTCTGTACTGATGGGAGTACAGTCTTCTCAATTTAATGAGAGGATGAAATAAGCTTCTATGAAAACATTATGAGTTATAGTAGAACCACAAATCAGAAAATCAGCTGAACTGGACATGGAGTAGGGATAGGGTCAAGAGGGGTGAAAAGTTTAGTTCAAGATATGGATGAGTGGGAAAAAGAATAAATGTCTAACTACTATTGTCTGAAAAAATATAGCTGGAGATAAAGGACTCTTTTGAGCTTGTTCAGGGTGGCTAGCTCAGTTTTTTCTAGGAAGAAAGAGGCACTGTGGCACTTGTGAGGCACACACTGAGGCATTGCAATGAGAAGGCATAATTTTTTTTCAGTTTTAATCTGTTGACAGATGAAAAGTCCGTTACTGCTCAATAACAGGCTATCTTTACTATAAATTTTCAGTTATAACAAATATTAAATCCTCTGGCTCAGATAACCAGGGAAAACTAGTTCATGTCTAATTCCTTGTTATTTGTCTCTATGCCAGATTTCCTAGACTTAGTACAAAAAGAAAAAAAGTATATAAAATATCTCACATTTGTTTCAAAACTTGATTACATTTTGAAATGCTAATATTGAATTTGAATTCAGGGTTTCTTATTTATATCTTTATTTTTATTTTTAGATTATCCCCCTATTTTAGACAATGACTATGGAGGAGGAAATAAATTGCACTTTTGAGAATGTATTAGGTGAAAGCCTCCCAAATTTGAAAACTGAGATTTCCAGAAATTAAGATATTAGGAAAGAGACTTCTACATCTCAGAGTCTAGTATATAATTGATGGGTCATACTGAGATTTGATTAGCAAAATGGCAATTTGTTAATTTCCCTATAACAAAGCCAAGTCTGTGTGTGTGTGTGTGTGTGTGTGTGTGTATAATTCTTTCTTATAGTTTATTGTCTCTATTTTACAACTATTTATTTATTTATTTCTGGACCTTATTTTCTATTATGTATCATAAGAACCTCCTAACTCAAGTTCATGAATATATTCAAATTCTTATCAATCTATTCTCTATATAAATCCCACAGTAACTTTTTAAGTAAAAAATTTATCATGTCATCCTCTAGATTAAAATGTTTGGAAACATTTTCTTTACCACAAGACAAATTCCTCATTTATAACTAAAATGCAATTCTACCTTAATCACCAGTGCTTCTCAGTACTCCATGTTAAACTGCAAGAACTTCCCCCTAAAATGCCCCTTCTCCATATATTCATCCATTTCCACTTGCCTGGGATACAATGCAGGGAAGAGGTCTTACTTAGTAAATAAAATCAAATTAAAGTGGTCTTAGCAATGATATCATATTGTATCAACGTAAACAGACCAAAATAACTCCTGCAAAGGAAAATCTCAATGAGAATAGTTTTAGATAAATGGGATGTATAGAATGTATGAATTGTTATGGTTTAAGTTACCATGCACAACTTTTCTGTAGAAAAAAATAGTTTCTATAGATCTTGTATTTATCAGGGCTGCTTACAGGCAAGATGATCACATCCGATCTTATGGGGGTGATTTCAACACAAATGCAGCTTTACTTTGATGTTAAATCTTCTTTAAATTTCCTCATCTCTGGACTTTTCTTTGATACCAATGGATTTGTTAAATTTTACTTTACTTTATTTTGCTGACACTTGTTATTTCCTTAACAGTTTTAAACTATTTATGTGCCTTGATTTTAACTCTGGTCTTAACCAAATTCATTCAACATGTAGTTATGGCTTTGTGCTCATTTTTGTCCATCTTTATATTGTATGCATTTATAATGCAATATGTTTATTTTGTCATATGATTATTCTGCTCACTTGTATCAAAATTATTGAGACAAAAATCTAAATTATTCATATATATTTCAAATTATTAAGCTTCTTGTTATGTGTTATAATCAACTTTAATTGACACCATGCTTTACTTAATTTTTTTTCACTACTCTAATATAAGATCAAGATGTCTCCCAAAATTGTACTTTACATTTGTTCATTTATTTGGATGATTAGCTACTTTTTCATCCTGTGTCTTATATTGTCACATACTGCTTTTCTTTAAATCTAGAAATGTCATGAAATTTACAACTGAGGATTTCTCCTTGCAACTGGATTGTGAGTTCCATAGGTAAACAAAACACAAGTCATATTTTCTATTTTGCAATCTGCCATTTATATATAGTATGCTGCCCTTTACTTAGAGATCAAAGATTTTTAGATTATTTTTCAACTTAATGTACTAAGTATATATATTAACCCACTTTTTAGTCTAGGTATTTCCTTTTACAGAATCTGTAAACTTTTGATTTAGAAGAACAGCAATATTTCCTTTAAAAATTATCTAAGATCCAGTATTTGAAATCTGAACTATATAATCAACACATATAAAAAGAAACAATGAATTCTTCCTTAAGTCTAATATGATCTATAAGGAATATAATAGAGATCTTAGAAATAAACCCACACATGTACAATCAACCAATCTTTGACAAGGATGACTAGACCATACAATGGAGATAGGATATTGTCTTCAATAAAAAGGTGATAGGAAAACTAGATAGCCATATGCAAAAGAATGAAATTGGATCTCTATATCCTAACACTTAAAAATTAACTTGAAATGAATTAAAGAATTCGATTTAAGACATGAAGCCCTAACACTCCTAGAAGAAATAGGGAAAGAATCCTTGACATTGTTTTTCTCAATGATTTTTTTGGATATCATACCAAAAGCAAAGGCAACAAAAGCAAAAATAAATTTGACATTACACCAAACTAAAGGAAAAGCAAAGAAAAGTAGCAAAGAAAACTGTCAACAGAATGAAAAGGCATTCTATGATATCTAATAAGGAATTGATATCCAAAATATAGAAGGAACTCCTGCAACTCAATAGGAAAAAGAAAATTAAAAATGGGCAAAGGACTTGAATAGACATTTTCCAAAAAAGATATAAAAATGGCCAAAAGCTACACAAAAAGATGTTCACTACCACTAATTATCAAGAAATGCAAATGGAAACCACAATATGATTTGGGCTTACCAATTAGGGTGGCTATTACCAAGAGACAAGAGCTCAGTTTTGGTAGGGATATGGAGAAGATAGAACCCCTGTACACAGTTGGTGGGTATGTTAGTATAGCCATGGTTGAAAACAGTATGGAGGTTCCTCTAACAATAAATCATGTGATCCATCAATCCTGCTTTTGGGATCTGAGGGAAGCAAAATCAGTATGTTGTAGAGATATCTGCACTCCCATGATGATTGCAGCTCCTTAACAGTAGCCAAGATATGGAAACAGTCTAAGTGTCCATCTGTGGATGAATGAGACTATATATATATATTAAATTATTATAATATTTCATATGTATATTATGAATTATTATTCAGACATATGAAAAAGAAGGATATCCTGCCATTTATCAACATGATGAAACTAAAGGGAATTATGCTAAGTGAAATAAAGTAGACAGAGAAATGCAAATATTGTATAATATCACTTACATGTGGAATAAAAAGAGTTGAATTAATAGAAACAGGAAGTAAAATGGTAGTTAGCCAAGGCTGGAGGAGTGGAGGAAATGGGGAGAAATTGGTCAAAGGGCACAAATTTTCAGTTATAGATGAAGAAATTCTGAGGATCTAAAGTACAGACTGGTGCTATATTTAATAATACTGTATTGTAGGGGCTCCTGGGTGGCTCAGTTGGTTAAGCATCTGACCTCTGCTCAGGTCCTGATCTCACCGCTCATGGGTTCAAGCCCCGCTTCAGGCTCTGTGCTGACAGCCCGGAGCCTGGAGCCTTCTTCCAATCCTGTGTCTCCCTCTCTCTCTCTGCCCCTCCCCCACTTGCACTCTATCTCTCTCTCTAAAAAATGAATAAATGTTAAAAAAATGTAAAAAAAAATACTGTATTGTATACTCAAAGTTTGCTAAAAGACTAAATGTTAAGCATTCTCAGCCAACAGAAGAGAAAGGCAACAATGTGAGTCAATTAACATGTTAATTAACTTGATGATGGTAATTATTTCACAATGTATATGTACATCTAATGATCACATTGTACACTTTAATATTTGCAGTTTTTTTAATTATGCTTCAATAAAATATTTTAAAGTATATTAAATGTCAAGTCAAATTCAAAATTATGGAACAACACTGTTTTTTCTTTTTTATCAAATCTCTTTTTAAATTATTTTAAGCTCTGATATTATCTGGAAAAGAAAATTATTTTCCTTAATAAGTGTTATGAGATGCCCGAGGAACAGAACCTATTTTAGGTAAAATTCTTAGCTAACATTCAGAATCAATTGTTAAATAAAATTCATGCGAATTAAATATCTTAACACCACCAAATATCAAAGGTTGTAATAATTTGAAGATGAGAGACAGTCATGAGGCACAGAGGAAATAGAAAAAAGGTCTGGACATTAAAGCAGCTACCTGTCTTTTCACACTAGCTATGCACTTCTTCCCCAGAATGATGCATGAGGTCCCCAAGTGAGAGCACATAGGGTCATGTCACATGCCAGGAAGGGTTTCAGTTTTGAAATATCTCCATTTTATATCTCATAGAGTTCTAAAACATATTGTGTCTCCTAAATCCATAGATCCTGGCCATCAACTATAGGAATCTTTGGCCAGGTGTATCTTGTTAATAACATATGTAGGTTAGAACTTTTGCAAATATTAGTTTAATCATCCAGAGTTCCACTTGGCAAAAATATATAGTATACGTAACCAGTACTTTCTCTTATTTTCTTAGGTGTGTGTCCCAGGAAAGGGAGTAAATGATGTGCAGATCAACTGCTTTCATTCCTTCCTCTCCAGGTTCATTTGGTGATCAAATCATCAAACTTGAGGAGAGCCCATCAAGGAATAATCTCCTATAGAGTTTGCTAAAGTGAAGGTAAAAAAGCAACTAGCTAAGTTTATACTAAAATCTAGCTTACTAATAACCCTCTTACTATTCGCTATCTTTCATTTAGAAAATAAAAATAAATAGATAGGCAACCTAAAAAAATAAATCAAAAACATCTGAAGAAGTAAATAAAAACACAGACAAAAATAATAAATACACATGGCTCTGGTAATCAACCAAAGCATACTAAAAAAATAATGATTATGATAAGCAAAGACATTGACAGTTTGACTGCTTTGATTGGAGTGCATAGTATGCTAAGAACATTATTAAAGAGAAAAGTATGTGTAAGGAATTTCTTCTTTCCTCATTAGCCAAGAAAGAAAGAAAGGAAGGAAGGAAGGAAGATAGGAAGGAAGGAAGGAAGGAAGGAAGGAAGGAAAGAAGGAAGGAAGGAAGGAAGAAGGAAGGAAGGAAGAAAGAAAGAAAGAAAGAAAGAAAGAAAGAAAGAAAGAAAGAAAAAAAGAAAAAGAAAACTGCTTTTCATCTTTAAATCCCAGAAATCTGTGTTGGAGGAGTCAATCAATTAGATCTGTTTGCAAGTTGCCAAGTATTTTAATATTACTTTTCCCAATTTTATCATTCTCATCTATAGTGGTATTCGATGGTTTTTTTTAAACATAACCAACTAAATGGAAATATGTTACATTTCTGATTATAGTCTTTTTTATATAACATCTGTGAAATTAAGTCTTTCTGTGATGATTGTCTTCCGACCTTAGCATCTATACAGCTGAGCAGTTAATGAACACTATAAGATATAATAGTTTTGTTAACTTTTCTGTTTACTTTAAAAGGACATGCTCTAAATTATTTTTAAAATTTTTAATGTTTATTTATTTTTGAGACTCAGAGACAGAGCATGAGCGGGGATGGGGTAGAGAGAGAGGGAGACACAGAATCCGAAGCAGGTTCCAGGCTCTGAGCTGTCAGCACACAGCCAACATATGGTTCGAACTCATGATCTGAGCCAATGTTGGATGCTTAACCAACTGAGTCACCCAGGCGCCCCATGACGTGCTCTAAATTCTAATGTATCTTTTTAACTTAAGTGTGAAATAAAATTTGATGAATACTACTAGGTCTACTAAAATTTGATGTAAGTGATATGTCTCACTCCCAGGAAAGTAAAATTATAGCATCATTTTTATGCTGATGATAATTTTCATCATTATATCAATTTATGCCTTGCTTTTCATGATATTACAAAATTGGCTTTTTACTACAGATAAAAGTAAAGATAATACACAAAAGAATAGTGTATTCTCTTGATGGAGAAATACATTTTTGTGGAATAATTTAGTTACTTTTTTATTTTTTGTCACCAAGTTTCTTTCCCTTTTTTTAATTTATATTTTAATTAATATACAGTGCAATATTGGTTTCAGAAGTAGAATTCAGTGATTCATCACTTACATATGACACCCAGTGCTTATCACAAGTGCTCTTCTTAATACCAATTATCTATATGGCCCATCTCCTACCCACCTCCCTTCATCAACCCTCAGTTTGTTCTCTATTGTTAAGAGTCTCTTGTTATTTGTTTCCCTTTCTTCTCTGTTCCCCCTCCCCTCCCTCCCCTTATATTAATCTGTTTTGTTTCTTAAATTCCACATATGAGTAAAGTCATAGGATAACTGTCTATCTCTGACTTATTTCATTTAGCAAAATACATTCTAGTTCCATCCATATCATTGCAAATGGCAAGATTTCATTTTTTATGGCTGAGTAATATATATATATATATATATATATATATACACCACATCTCCTTTATCCATTCATAAGTCAATGAACATTTGGGCTCTTGCCATATACTGATTATTGTTGATAATGTTGCTATAAACATTGGGTGCATGTAGCCCTTCAAATCTGTATTTTTGTATCCTTTGGATAAATACCTAATAGTGCAATTGCTGGATCGTAGGGTAGTTCGATTTTTAGTTTTTGAGGAAGCTCCATACTCTTTTCCAGAGTGGTTGCACCAGTTTGTATTCCCATCAACAATGTAAGAGGGTTCCCCTTTCTCTGCATCTTTGCCAGCACCTATTGTTTCCTGTGTTGTTAACTGTAGTCATTCTCACAGGTATGACGTGGTATCTCATCGTCGTTTTGATTTCTATTTCCATGATGATAAATTATGTTGAGCATCTTTTTATTTGTCTGTTAGCCACCTGGATGTCTTCTTTGGAAAAGTGTCTATCCATGTCTTCTGCCCATTTCTTTACTGGATTATTTGGCTTTTGGCTGTTGAGTTAGAGAAGTTCTTTATAGATTTTGGATACTAACCCTTTATAAGATAGGTCATTTGCAAATATCTTCTCCCATTCTGTAAGCTACTTTTTAGTTTTGCTGATTGTTTCCCTTACTGTGAAGAAGTTTTTCATCTTGGTGAAGTCCCAGTAGTTCATGTTTGCTTTTATTTACCTTGTCTTTGGTGATATGTTTAGTAAGAATTTGATCTGGCCAAGGTCAAAGAGGTTGCTGCTTGTGTTCTTCTCTAGGATTTTGATTGTTTCTTATCTCACATTTAGGCCTTTCATGCATTTTGAATTTATATATGTGTATGGTATGAGAAAGGTGTCCAATTTCGTTCTTCTGCATGTTGCAGTTTCCCAACACCATTTGTTGAAGAGACTGGATATTTTTTCCATTGGATATTTTTTCCTGTTTTGTCGAAGATGAGTTGACCATATAGTTGTGGGTCCATTTCTGGGTTTCCTGTTCTGTTCTATTGATTATTCTTGAGTCTTTATTTATTTCTAAAGAGACATGCAGATTTTTCTTCTAATATGGACTATTATTTTTACTATTTCTAGTGAGAGTCTTTCCTTTCTTATATTATGGAATAAAAAGCTGTATGTTCTTGAGGCCTTTTCAGATTACCCATCTTAACTAATGATAAAATTGAAAATTGTTTAGTTCTATTGTGTAGTAGGTGCTGCACTAATTTTTTCATTTATTATCTCATTTTACAGCACCAGAATTTTTCAAACTTGGGTACCACTTGGGTTTTCTTACAAGAAATAATCATGGAGATGTGTGATATTATAAACATTTTATTAAAAAGATGATGTTTGTATAAATAGCATGTCAAACTATTATTCTTTGTGTTTATATTTCTTTTACAGTTATAAAAATAAGAATAAATACAAATTATTTCAAGTACCAAAAAACAAATTAATAAGAATAATACTGTTCTATATTTATTTCTTCCCTTGTAAGAGTTCAAATGATTCCAAATTGGAATTTCAGTTATGGCTTTGAGGAATTTCCTTAATCAACTGGAACTTCAATTTCTTTACACATAAAGTATGATAGTAATACGTACTTACTATGATTATTTTGAAAATTAAAATGTTTAACAATTATATTGTACTTAATAAGGGTTATCCGAAACCCAGAGACTGGTATTCATTAAAAGAGTGTGATTTTTATTATCAGAAACAGAATTTATATTTGGTCTCCTGAGACAAATTAGCATTTAGTCTTTTCTTTGGTTAATGGGAAGGGGTGGATCAAAGTGGGGAAAAAAAACCTACTTTATCACATTTACAGCATTTATACAAAAAGTTTTGCATAGTTAGTTGTTTAGACCTAGGGAGTAATTTTCCATAGAAACAAAGCTATAAATGGTAGCTAGTTACTCAGACAAGCCCACACAACTTTATTTAGGCCATGAGGTAGTTGAAATAATGTGTAATTGCAATGGAAAATAGTAGGGAAATAATACTGTTGCAATACTACCAATTATAACAAAAAATAGAATAAAAATTAGTTCTTTTTATTGAATTATTGGGCTGACTGAAAAACATTTAATTAAAAGGTGAAGGAATTATCACCCAAGATTCTGTAGAAATTCTGAAGGTCACTTTATGGCATTTTTCAGAGGCTGTAGGGAATGATTATACTACTGATTGAAACTAATCTGACTTCATTTTATTTTCTTTTATCTTTTTTTTCCACTTCAAATACAATGAGGAGATAATTATGAGGAAAGGAGAAAATGAATATAGAGATACTATTCTCCTGATATTGGAAGAGAGAAGGAGTTCAGAATGGGAGACAGAGGAAAAGGCAGGTTATTGAAGAGGGCAGTGGGGGTTTTTTGAAAAAGGAAAGGGAAGAGAGGGTAAGACTGAATGGAAGTAAGATACAAAGAAATAGTGGAAAAGGAAGAGAGAGGATTAGAATTTGTTAAGGTTATATGCAATGCGACACATGGAAATTTTTTTTTAAAGACTTAATTCATAGCATCAAGATCTTACTGCAATGTGAATCAGCCTACTGCAAGGGTGAAATTTCATTCATATCTTAAAATTTCTAAAAAAAGTATAATAATTTTTCATTCTACAAGAAAAAAAGATGAACACACTGGATATCAATGACTTTTCTCAAACCCATTAAAGAACTGAGGTCATGAGGCAAACTCCCACACAGAAATCTGAAATACAGGAGGAGAGTCATGAGATTCATAGTTCAGGTCAGCTCACCAAATACTGATGGGAGCACTTAACAAGGTAATTTTGACAAACTTCTGGAGACAGAGTAAGAATCCCTGAAAGGCCCAGTTTTGGGGGGCCCCTTTAGTTTTGTGGGTTTACCTACAGGAAGCTCATCGGGTTCTCAATATGATGATCCTAGAAAAATCTACTCATGTTTTCTGTTTTGGATAGATGGGGTATAGACATTTAAAAATATATCCAAAGCATTTTATATAACAAATGCTTGTTCTAAAAGGAAAACCAATTCACTAGAACCTTATTAACTTGGAAAAAGGATATTAACCAACTTCAGCCTTTCTAGCTTTCCCATATTGCCTAAGAAAAGCACAGTCCTAAGAAACACTTCTGATTATAAAAGGGGCATATACTTAGACCCTTTAAGAGACTGAGATTTAATCATAAGCTTACAGAACACTTTCTCTACCCTACACCTTACCACATCAACAGAGAGCCAGTATAATAATAGAAGATTATAATGAGCTGCAAGAGTGAAGAAGAGGTTTTCAGAGAAACCTGCAAACAACAAGTGAGGAAAAAAAAATATCCAAGGACACTACAGGAAACACGCCTCTGACATCTGTAGTTACAACAAATATTAAACACAGCCATGTGCCTATCTAGATTATCATTAAAACTGAGCTAAAAGCCCATTTACCTTTCTTTTTCCTACCAAATACATTATGTCTGGTGTTTGACAAAAAAAATTTTTTTAATTTTTAAAAAATACAGGACGTGTGGAAAAATAATAGAAAACAAAGTTTGAAGAGACAAATCAAGCATCAGACCAGAGTTGGTTATGACACTGATTTTAGAATCACCAATAAATAGGGAATTTAAACTAAATATAATTGATATGTTAAGAGCTATAATGGAAAAAGATAGCATGCGAAAACAGATGACTAATGTACGTAGAGAGAGGGGAATTCTAGGCTAAAATTTAAAAGAAATCATTAGAAATCAACAACACTACAAAATGTTGGTCTCATCAGTAGACTCACACTATAGAGAAAGAATCTGAGATCTTGAAGCTAGATGAATGGAAAT
The DNA here is from genome assembly GCA_028646485.1 of Cryptoprocta ferox. Classification (NCBI taxonomy): domain Eukaryota; kingdom Metazoa; phylum Chordata; class Mammalia; order Carnivora; family Eupleridae; genus Cryptoprocta; species Cryptoprocta ferox. The sequence continues at coordinate 41,669,242 of CM053571.1, forward strand.
TTCCAAACTAAAACCAAAGAGAAAATAGAATGAATTAAAAAGAAAAAAAATATTCAAGACCTATGGAAGAATAACAAAGAGTATGACACAGATACATATTTGTAATAAGAATATCAGAAAGAAAAGAGAAAGAAACAGAAGAAATATTTGAAGAAATAATGACTGAGAATTTTCCAAAGTTAATGACAGAAACCAAACTGCAAACATAGGAAGCTCAGAAAACAGCAAGCAGGATTAATACCAAACAATCTACATCTGGGCATATCATAGCCAAATTCTGGAAAAAGAAAAAGAATATTGTGAAAGAAGTCATGATAAAAACCAAACAAAAATGCCTTATCTATTGAAGAACAAGGATAAGTATTACATCTGACTTTTTCTCATGAATCACACAAAAAAAGAATAGAATGGAGTGAAATATTTAAACTTGTGGGGAAAAAACACCAATCTACAATTCTGTGTACAGCAAAAGTATTCCTTAAAAGTGAAGGAGTCAAAGACATTCTTGGGAAATAACTGAGGAAATCTACCTCCAGTACATCTGCCTTGGAAAAAATATTGAAAATTCCTCAGAGAGAAGGAAAGGATATATGTCAGAGATTCAGATAAACATAGAGAGACAGAATGTTAGAGACAGAAGCTTAAAAATTACTTACACTTCCCATGATGTGTTATTTGAAAGTAGACTTATATTGGCTGTAAATGTATTTTAGGTATTGCAATCACTAGAACAGTCAGTAAAAAGATAAAATAAAATGAATATAATTGATATGCAAAGGATGGAGAGAAAATGGAATAATATAAAATGTTCATTTATAACCAGAGAGGGCAGAAAAAAAGTCACCTTAAAGGTAACTGTCCTAAATACAGTAATTAAAAGATAGAGACTGTCAGAATGGATGGAAGAGAAAAGCAAAACAAGACTCAGCTATATGTTGTCTATAAGATACCTACTTTTAATTTAAAAACCAAGATCAGTTAAAGTAAGGTTATGAAAAGATGTAACATGTGATAGTAATCAAAACAGAGTGAGAATGGCCATATTAATTTCACACAAAGCAGACTTCAAAGCAAGGAAAATTATCAGATAAGGTGAGGCATTACATAATGATAAAATGGTCAATTCTCCAAGAAAGTATAATAATTCTTAATATGTAGGCATCCAACATTAGAGCATCAAATAAGAATTACAGAAGTCAGGGGTGCCTGGGTGGCTCAGTTAGTTAAGCATCCGACTTTGGCTCAAGTCATGATCTCACAGTTCATGGATTCTAGCCCCGCATCGGGCTCTGCTGATAGCTCAGACCCGGGAGCCTGCTTTGGATTCTGTCTTTCTCTCTCTCTCTCTCTCTCTCTGCCCTTCCCCCACTCACACTCTGTCTCTCTCTCTCAAAAAGAAATAAACATTTAAAAAAAAGAATTAAATAAGTCAAAACCTAACAGAAATAGAAGGAAAAATGGGCAAATTCCATGATTTTTGTAGATTTTAACACCCATTCCTTTTTCATTAACTCATATTCAGTAGACAGGAAACCAGTAAGGGTGTGACTTGGAAAACACCATTAAACAACTGTATCTAATTGACATTTATAAAATGCATTATCCCACAACAGCAGAGTAAGATCATATGGATCATTTATCAAGATAGACTATATTCTGGCTCATAAATCATACCTTAACAAACTTAAAAGGAGAGATAATACAAAATATGCTCTTAGACTAAAATGGAGTTAAATAGAAATCTGTAAAAGAAAGCTAGACAATGATATATATAATTATATGTTATATAATTATATAACAATATACATTATTAATATATATTTATATATTTTAGATTAAACAACACAAATTTAATAACACGTGGATCAGAGAAGAAGTATTAAGAAAAAAAATGGGGGTGCCTGGGTGGCTCAGTCAGTTAAGTATCTGACTTCAACTTAGGTCATGATCTGATGGTTCATGAGTTTGAGTCCTGCCTTGGGCTCTATGCTGACAGCTCGGAGCCTGGAGCCTGCTTTGGATTCTGTGTCTCTGTCTTTCTCTGCCCCTCCCTGCTCTCTCTCTCTCTCTCTCTCTGTCTCTTAAAAATAAATAAACACTAAAAATTCAAAAAGATAAAATTTAAAAAAGGAAAATATATGTTTAAAATATTTTAAACTAAATCTAAATGAAAATGTAACCTATCAAAATATCTGGGATGCAGCCAAAGCAATGATTAGTGAGAACATTATAATATGAATGCATATATTAGAAAAGAAAAGAAAATGAAAAAGATCTGAAGTCATAATTTAAGCTTCTATCTTAGGAAAAGAAAAAAGACCAACTCATGTCTAAAGGAAGCAGAAGAAGAAAAAAATAGAGTAGAAACTTTGACAGTGAAATGAAACAAAAATACATGAAAAAAAATCAATGAAAGCAAAAGCTGTTTCATGGAAAAGTTTATTAGAATTGGTAAGTTTATAGCCTAGATAACAACAAAAGAGGAAAAGAGAGAAGACACAAATTATTAACACCAGAAATAGGAGGTAATTACTACCGATACTGGGCATGAAAATATTTTTTTAAGTATATTATGAGCAACTCTGTGCACACACATAAGATAATTTGGTAAAATGGACCATTTCTTTGAAAGACATATAGTACTAAAACTCCCAGAAAGAAAACTATATAATTTGAGTAGTACTATAACTATTAGAGAAATTGAATTAACACTTAAGATTCTTCTCCAAAAGAAAAGCACTAGGACTCCAATGTTTTCACTTGTGATTTCTAGCAAGTATGTTAGGTGGAAAAAAAGATCCCAATTTTATACAATCTCTTCCAGAATCAGAAGGAACACTGTAACTCATTTCTTGAGGCCAGCACTACCTTAATAACAAAAGCAGATGAAGATATTGTAGGAAAGGAAAACTATAGACCAGTAAACTTAGGCACATAGATGCAAAAATTCTCAACAAAATGTTAGGAAATAGAGTTCAACAAATTATACATTAAGATTAAGGGGGATTTATTCCAAACATGTCTGGTTGCCCATACAAAAACCAATTAATATAACCTACCAATTAATATGCAGGGTAAAGATAACAAATCATATAAGCATATAGATTGATGCAGAAAAAGCATTTGACAAAGTTCAGTGCTCAATCAATTAAAAAGACTCACCAAACTAGGAATAGAGAAGAACTTCCTCAACTTGATAAAGAACATATACAAAAACCCTGCAGTTAACATAATATTTAAAGATGAGAAGCTGAATATTTTCCCCATATGACTGTGAACAAAGTAATGGTCTTCTCTTTTACCACTTCTGTTCAACATTATATTGGAAGTCTTACCTAGTGCAGTATGGCAAGAAAAGTAAAATAATGTATACAATTTTAGAAAGAAAAAATAAAATCATCTTTGTTTATTAATGGCATAATGGTCTATGTACAATATCATAAAGAAATTATCAAAAAACAAACAAACAACTTCTGAAATTGATGTGTAGTTATAGGAAGGGCACAGGATACAAGTTAATATACATGAGTCAGTTGCTTGCTTTTACAGAATCAATGAACCATTAGAATTTGAAATTAAAAACAGTACCATTACAAATATTTAAGTATAAATCAAATACGTAAGTATAAGTCAAACACAAGACATACAGATTATATATTTAGAAAAATACAAAACCCTGATAAACAACTCAAAGAATAATTAAATAGAGATATATTTAATGCTTATGGATTGGAAGACTCAATATTGTTAAGTCTGCCAATTATTCAGGGCTACTGGGTGGCTCAGTCAATTAAGCATCCGACTTTGGCTTAGATAATAATCTTGCGGTTCAAGAGTTGAAGCCCTGCATTGGGCTTTGTGCTGACACCTGCTTCAGATTCTCTGTCTCTCTGTCTCTCTGTCTCTCTCTCTCTCTAAATCTCTGCCCCTCCCCTGCTCACTCTCTGTCTCTCTCTCAAAAATAACTAAACCTTGAAAAAAAGAGATGCCAATTATTCTAACTTGATTAATGCAGTTTCAATCAAACGAAGCTATTTTATGGAGTTTTGCAAACTGCTTTTAAATTTTATATGGAAAATCAAGGACCCACATATTCAACACAACATTGAGGAAATTAAAAAAAAGAAAAATGAAGGTTGACATCATCTTACTCTAAGACTTAGTATAAAGCTACAGTGGGTCTGCGAGAGAGGAAGGTTGTGACAGGGTAGGTTTGCTTTGGCCCATTAACACAATTAGATAACTATCATATCATTTTAAATACCCCAGAAACTGACCAGAAGAGAGATAATAAACTCCACAGTTAAAGGCAAAGAGGAGGCCACATTGAACAAGGAGCAAAAGACCTAACTGGCTCATCTAAAACACAGAAAATGTCAGAAACTTAGAAAAATTGCCAAAATGGAGGAATTTATTCCCAAATAATAAGATAAGGCCACGGCCAGAGAGATCTAAGTGAAACCAATGTAAGTAACACCCGATGGAGACTTTAAAGCAACCACCATAAGGATACTTAGTAGGCTTCAGAAAAAAATAGAGCACACAGTGAGACCTAACCACAGAGATAAAATAGTTAAAAAACAATCAGAGATAAAGAGAGCAATAAATAAGATTAGAAACAGGCTTAATGTAATGAACAGCAGACTGGAAGAGACAGGGGAACAAACTAGTGACCTAGAAAGCAAAGTAATGGAAAAGTAAGGAAGCTAAACAAAAGAGAGAAAGAAGAATTATGCAACATGAGAGTAGATTTAGGGAATTAAGTGATTCCATTGAATGTAATAATATCATCTGATAGGAATCTCAGAAGTAGAACAGAGAGAAAAAGGAAGCAGAAATTTTATTTGAAGAAAAATAGATGGAATTTTTCCTAATCTGGTAAAGGAAACAGACATCCAGATCCAGGAGGCACAAAGAACTCCCATCAAAATCAACAAAAGGAGGCCAACCCCAAGACATATTGTAATTAATTTTGCAAAATATAGTGAAAAGAAAAAAAATCTTAAAATCAACAAGATAAAAGAAATTCTTAACTTACAAGGGAAAACCCATAAGGCTAGCTGGAGGTTTCAGAACAGAAACTTGGCAAACCAGAAAGGAGTGGCATAATATATTTAAAGAGCTAGATGGGAAAAATCTAGAGCCATGAATACTCTATCCAGCAAGACTATCGTTCAGATAGAAAGAGAGATCAAAAATTTCCCAGACAAACAAAAACTAAAGGAATTCAGGACCACCAAACCTGCAAGGAATATTTAAGAGGAGTCTTTGAGTGAAAAGGAGAGACCAAAGTGACAATGACGAGAAAGAACAGGAGAAAATCACCAGAAACCATGACAAAACAAATAATAAAATGCCAATAAACACATATCTATCAATAATTACTCTGAATGTAAATGGACTAAATACCCCAATCAAAAGACATAGGGTATCAGAATGGATAAAAACAACAAGACTTTTTTATATGCTGCCTACGAGAGACTCATTTAGACCTAGACACACCTGCAGATTGAAAGTGAGAGACTGAGAAACATTTATCATGTGAATGAATGTCAAAAGAAAGCCAGAGTAAGAATGCTCTGAGTAAGAGCAGAGTAAGAAAGCCAGAAGAAGAATATCAGAAAAACTTCCCTTTAAAACAAACTGTAACAAGAGGCAATCCAGGACACTATATAATAATAAAGGAGACAATCTAGCAAGAAGACATAGGGGCCCCTGGGTATCTCAGTCGGCTAAGTGTCTGACTCTTGGTTTCAGCTCAGGTCATGAGCTCACAGTTTGTGAATTCAAGCCCTGCATCAGGCTCTGTGCTGACAGAGTAAAGCTTGCTTGGAATTTTCTGTCTCCCTCTCTCTCTGTTCCTTCTGTTTATGCTCTCTCTCTCGCTCGCACTCTCTCTCTCTCTCTCTCAAAAAAGAAAAAGAAAGAAAGAAACATTTAAAAAAATAAGGTATAATAATTGTGAATATTTGTGCACTCAACATGGAGCATACAAATATATAAAACAATTGATAACAAACAAAGAAACTAATTGACAATAATATAGTAAGAGACTATAACACTCCACTTACATTAGTGGACAGATCATCTAAACAGAAAATCAACAAGAAAACATTGGGTTTGAATGACACATTGGACCAGATGGACTTAACAGATATATTCAAAATATTCCTTCCTAAAACAGCAGAATACACATTATTTAAAAGAGCACACGGGACATTCTCTGAAATAGATTACATATTAGGTCACAGAACAGACTTTAACACCAACAAAAGCTTAAAGTCATATCATATACCTTTTCTGACTACAAAGCTATGAAACTAGAAGACACCACAAGAACAATCTTGACAGACCACAAATAGATGGAGGTTAAACAACATGGTACTAAACAATGAATGCATCAATCAAGAAATCAAAGAAGAAATTTAAAAAAATACATGGAAACAAGTGAAAACAGAAACATAATCACCCAAAACCTTTGAGAGGTAGTAAAAGCAGTCTTAAGAGGGAAGTTTATAGCAATACAGGTCTACCTTAAGAAGCAAAAAAATCTCAATCAACCTAACCTTACACCTAAACAAGCTAGGAAAAGGACAGAACCCTATAGCCAGCAGAAGAAAGGAAATAATAAAGATTGCAGCAGAAATAAAAGATACAGAAACAATCAAACAAAAAACAATAGAACAGATCAATGAAACCAGGAGTTGTTTCCTTAAAAAAATTAATAAAATTGATAAACATCTAGCCAGACTTATCAAAAAGAAAAAAGTTCCAAATAAATAAAATCTGAAATCTGAGAGTAAAAATAACAATGAACACCATAGAAATAAAAACAATATATGCCAACAGATTGGGCAAACTGAAAGAAATGGATAAATTCCTAGAAACATATAAATTACCAAAACTGACTAAAGGAGGAAATATAATACTTGACCAGACCAATAACCAGCAAAGATATTGAATCAGTAATCAGAAAACTCCTAACAAATGAAAGACCAGGACCAGATGGCTTCACAGGTGAATTCTACCAAAAATTTAAAGAAGAATTAACACATACTTTTCTCAAACAATTCCAAAAAATATAAAAGGAAGGAAAACTTCAAAATTCATTCTATGAGGCCAGCATTACCCCAATACCAAAACCAGATAATGACACCTCTAAAAAGGAGAATTACAGGGCAATATCCCTCATGAACATGGTAGCTAAAATTCTCAATAAAATACTAGCAAATGAAATTCCACAATATTAAAAAATTATTCTCTACAATCAAGTTAGATTTATTACTGGGTGGTATAGGTTTTTCAATATTCACAAATCGATCAGTGTGTGATAGCACATTAATAAAGTATAAAAACTATGTGATCATTTGAATAGAGAGAAAAAGCATTTGAGAAAGTACAACATTGATTAATGATAAAACCTTTTAACAAAGTATATTTAGAAGCAAAATACCCAAACATAATAAAGGCCATACATGAAAAATCCACAGCTAATCATCCTAAATCGGGAAAAACCGAAAGTGTTTCCCCTATAGTCAGAAAGAAGATAGAGATGTCCAAGGTCACCACTTTTTTTCAACACAGTCCTGTAAGTCCTAGCCACAGCAGTCAGACAACAAAAAGAAAAGGCATCAAATCATCAGGAAGAAGTAAAACTTTCACTGTCTGTAGATGAATGATACTCTATGTAGAAAACCCAAAAGACTCCACCAAAAAAATGCTAGAAATGATAAACAAATTCAATAAAATTATAGGATACAAAATCAACATATAGAAATCTATACCAATAATGAAGTAGCAGAAGGAGAAATTAAGGTATCAATCCCAAAATTTTTTTAAAAAATTTTTAACATTTATTATTTTTTTTGAGAGACAGAGTGAGCAGGGGAGGGGCAGAGGGAGAGGGAGTCACAGAATCCAAAGCAGGCTCCAAGCTCCAAGCTGGCAGCACAGAGCCAGATGCAGGGCTTGAACCTATGAACTGCGAGATCAGGACCTAAGCCGAAGTTGGACACTTAACCAACTGAGCCACCCAGGCGCCCAGGATGAATCCCATTTATAATTGCACCAGAAACAATAAGATACCTAGGAGTAAACCTACCCAAAGAGGTGAAAGTACTGTACTCTGAAAACTGTAAAACACCGATGAAAAAATTTGAAAATGACACAAAGAAATGGAAAGACATTCCATGCTCATAGATTGGAAGAACAAATATTGTTAAGATATCTATACTACCCAAAGCAATCTACATATTTAATTCAACCCTTATAAAAATATCAACAGCAATTTTCACAGAGCTGGAACAAACAATCCTAAAATTTGTATGGAACCACAAAAGACCCTCAAATAGCCAAAGTAACTTTGAAAAAGCAAATCTGGAGGTATCACAATTCTGGACTTCAAGTTATGTTATGAAGTTGTAGTAATCAAAACACCATGGTGCTGGCACAAAAATAGACACATAGATCAATAGAACAGAATAGAAAACCCAAAAATGAATGCACAAATTTCTGGCCAATGAATCTTTCATTAAGCAGGAAAGAATATTCAATGGGAAAAAGTCTCTTCAACAAATCATAGTGGGAAAACTAGACAGCAACAGGCAAAAGAATAAAACTGGATCCCTTTCACACACCACACACAAAAATAAATTTAAAATGCATGAAAGACCTAAATGTGAGACAAGAAACCATCAAAATCCTAGAGAAGAACACAGGCAGCAACCTCTTTGACCTTGGCCAGATCAAATTCTTACTAAACATATCACCAAAGGCAAGGTAAATGAAAGCAAACATGAACTACTGGGACTTCATCAAGATGAAAACTTCTGCACAGCAAAGGAAACAATCAAGAAAACTAAAAAGTAGCCCACAGAATGGGAGAAGATATTTGCAAATGACCTATCTTATAAAGGGTTAGTATTCAAAAACTATAAAGAATTTCTCAAACTCAACATCCAAAAAACAAACAAACGGGCAGAATACATGAATAGACACTTTTTTGAAAGAAGACATTCAGGTGGCTAACAGACAAATAAAAAGATGCTCAACATCACTTATCATCAGGGAGTTACAAATCAAAACCATGATGAGATACCACTTCATAACTGTCAGAATGACTAAAATTAACAACACGGGAAACAACAGTGTTGGCAAAGATGCAGAGAAAGGGGAGCCCTCTTACACTGTTGGTGGGAATACAAACTGGTGCAGCCACTCTGGAAAACAGTATGGAGCTTCCTAAAAAACTAAAAATAGAACTACCGTATGATCCAGCAATTGCACTATTAGGTACTTACCCAAAGGATACAAAAATACAGATTCGAAGGGGTACATGCATCCCAATGTTTATAGCAGCATTAACAATAGCCAAAGTATGGAGAGAGCCCAAATGTCAATTGACCGATTGATGGAAAAAGAAAATGTGGCATATATATACAATGGAATATTACTCAGCCATCAAAAATGAAATCTTTCCATTTGCAATGATATGGACAGAACTAGAATATATTAATGCTAAGCAAAGTCCGTCAGAGAGAGACAAATACCTGTGAGTTCACTTATATGTGTGATTTAAGAAACAAAACAAACAAGCCAAGAGAAAAAAAAAGAGGGAGAAAGAGGCAAACCAATCAGCTTTCACAATGCTAAGACCTGAATGGTGCCCTCCCCTATTCATATGTTGACAGCCTACTCTCCAGTGTGATGATATTTGGAAATGGGGCCTTTGGAAGATAATTAGGTTTATGTAAGTCATGAGGATAGGACTCTCATGATGGAAATGCTACCTTGATAAGAAAAGGTACCAGAGATTGTGTTCCATCTCTCTTAGCCATTTGAGTACACAGAAAGAAGACTGCAAGTCAGGAAGAGACCTAGATTGAATTGACTCACACCTTGATGTTGGACTTTTCAGTCCTCAGAATTTTGAGAAAATAAATGTGTTATTCAAGGCACCCCATTTATGTTATTCTGTTATGACAGCCTGAGCTTACTAAGACACATTCAGTATCCAAAGCAGGTAAGGTCTAAATGGCTAAACATTTACTTGTTTAAACTGAGTTTATAGCTGGTGCATTTGTGATATAATAGGTCTCATACCATGGTGAAGAAAAAAAAAAAACCTGGAGGCCAATATACAGAGACCATCTTAGGATCATCCATTTAATGCTCACAAAGCTTTAGTATTATATATGATCCAGCAATCACACTCCTAGGTATTTATGTAATTGAGTTGAAACCTTATGTCCACACAAAAACCTGCACATGAATGTTTATAGTAATGTTATTCATAATTGCCTAAAACTGTTAGCATCCAAGATGTCCTTCAATATTTGAATGGATAAACTATGTTACATACATACAGTGCAATCTCATTCATCAATGAAAGAAATGAGCTAGCAAGCAATAAAAAGATGAGAGAAACATCAAATGTATATTGTTAACTAAAGAACCCAATCTGAAAAGGCTGCATACTCCAAAATTCCAATTATATTATATCCAGAAAAGGCAAAACTGTAGAGATATTAAATGTTCCTGATTCCACACTGATATAAATAAATTAAACAAATAGTTGAAAAGAGAAAAATCTATATAGAAGAATTCAAAATAATTTATATAGATATTCTACCCTAAAGGAAGAGAAGTACAATTTTCACTCAAGTGTGGGCTGCACAGGGACTTCCATTCAAAGACTAAAGCATGGAAATGGGAGAGGGGAGAGAAAAATCTCTGTCAGAGAAATTTGAGAAACACTTGACTTTCTAAGTCAACAGTCTTGATTAATAGACCTCTATCAAAGTCAAAAGTCAAATCATGTTAACATATTACGTGATGAAAATGACAATTACCTCTATGTAATTGTCCCCAAAATCCATGCCCCAATCAAACCATTAGAAAAAAACATCAGACAAATTTTAATAGAGGGACAGTCTACAGTATATATTTTCAGTATTCCTTAAAATTGTCAAGATCATAAAAAAAAAGGTGTGAGAAACTGTCATAGCCAGAGAAGCAAACCTAAGGAGACATGACAACTCAATATTCTTTGAAATCCTGGATGGCATTCCGGAACAGAAAAAGACATTAAGTAAAAAGTAAGAAAATCTGAATTAACTGTGGATTGTGAATTAAGAAAATAAGATTTTGACATTGTTTCATTAATTTTAAAAATATACCATAGTAATATAAGACATTAATAATAGGGTAAACTGTGTTTGGGGGAGGGGGAGATGGTATATGGGAAATCTATGTAGATATGCTAAGTTTTTTTTAAATTTTAAACTGTTCAAATATATAAGATATAAAAAATGAATGTGTTTAATAATATTTCTCATTGAATTACAACTGATATTTCATTTTTATTTTAATTTTTTATAACAGTATGAAATGCAAGTCGTGGGAAGAAGAAGAAAAAAATATATTTTGGGAAAGTTGTTGACCTATACATTCCCCCAGGAGATATAAGCCTAAATTAGTTGGCTTGCCTTTAGGATATTTTGTTGGAGATAATTTCATTGCCTTGAGGGTGTTTTAAAAAGGGGAAATCAATGGGTAAAGAGTGTATCATTTCAGAATGGAAGATACATGTAATAACTATATTTCTAACTAATAAATAACATACTGTCTCTATTAATAAGAGAAAGAAAATCTTTAACAGACTTCATTGTCAGTAACTTTATCATATGAGGAAATAATGGAGAAGTATAGGATACATGAGTCTTGCTATCAGAAACATACAGATCCTAAAATACAAAGTTTTAAAAATAGCTAATTTGCTGGTGCACACACACACACACACACACACACCTTAGAACAGAGTATAGAAGTAATTAAGGAAAATGTCAAATTCCATGTATAAGCAGTGGTCAGGGAAGAAAAGATACAGAAATTAAATTCTAGAAGTTATATTTCATCCAAGCACCCATAAATTCCTTCATTGTACAAACGTTTAGTAAGTAGCTACTACAAACCAAACTTATCTAAAACATCGACCTATAGTGTTCAATAAGACAGAGAAGGACTCTGCTTCATGGATTTAATTATTCCTGTGGGATACAACAGGAAAAAAACTACTAGATAAATTAGTATGTAATAAATGACTTAATTCAGGTAATACAAATACCATAAAGAAAATGAAGCAGGTTAATTATATGGACAGTGATTGGACTAGAGTGTTTTAGATAAAGTGATCAGGAGGAAATTTCTAAAAAAATTGATATTGAAGAAAGATTTCAAATGATGAGGAGAAGTTACCGTTGTGAAGATTTTGAGGAAGAGAATCACAGGAAAATTTAACAAAAATATAAGATTTGTAAAATAGGAACTAGCCTTGCCAGTTCCAGGGGTAATGAGACTGGTGTGATTAGAACATTGTGAATTTGTGCTAAAGGACTCTACCTCGACAAACTCCATAAGGTAGCTGATTGTTAGGCTATGTGAGGTTTTGCACACTACTGGAAAGTATCTAGATGTATTCTTCATGAGAAAGGAATCAATCAGGATTAATAGCAAATAAATGAGATGATCTGATTTAAATATTTAAAGAAATACATTCACTGTCACATGGGTTACAGACTGCAGTGAAACAAGAGCAGAGACAAGGTGGTCAAGTTCAAGGAGATAGCTGAGAGTGGTAGGTAGAGTATAATTGAATTGGAGTAAGAAGTGGTCAAATGTTGGACGTATTTCTGAAAGGAGAAGCAAAGTTATTTGCTCAAGAATCAGATAAGGCAGTGCAAGAAAGATGACAGCAATTTGTTTTGACCTGAGTTACTAGATAAACAGACTTGACACCTAGGGAAGATAGTGGGGGAAATAAGATATTTTTGTAGAGATAGTTGAAAGGTGTTATGTTTTGAACATTTACTATTTTAGACATCTATTAGACATGAGAGTTTGGAATTGATTGCTTACTCTTTTACTAACATACATATGTCCTTTCAATCTGGCTGTAACTCACTGCAGACAAGACCATTTCTGTTTTTCCAACATTGTCTTTTACATGGAAAGGAAATAACTGGAACAAATATGTAATAGCTAATGAATTCTAAATTTGAATCTCTAGCCTGGACTGGACTTTTGCCCTAAACTACAGACTCATATTTTTACTTACTTAACAACTCTATTCGATGTTAAATAGGCATTTAGAGATTGAGCCTTTGATATTCCCTCCCAACTCCATCTTCCAATAGTGTTTGCCATCTCACTAAATGGTAACTATTCTTCTAATTGCTCAAGTCAAAATTTGTAGCTTTTGTTGATTCTTTTTGTAACATTTCATATGCAACCCATTAACAAATTCTATCAGCTTAGTAGCAATATAGTTTAGAGCAGAATACTAATCAACATTTATTCAGAATCTGTTTACTCCTCCATGCCTCTACTAATACCTTCATTGCAATGTCTCCAGTCCAAGCTATATTGCAGACACCTTGATTTTTGCAGTAGTCCTATAAATGGTTTTCCTGCTTCTTGTTTGCGTATTCAGTATATTCTCAATAGCAGTCACAATAACACTTAAAATGTAAGATGGATAAAGTTGCTTCTCCGTTGATTTTAGAGGCTGTTCATCTAAATCAAAATAAAAGTCAAAGTCTGTATAATGATTTACAACGTCTTTCTGATCTGGACACTGTTATCCTTCTTTGCTAATTTCTGGCTCTCTTTTCTACTCACTTTCCTTTAGGTCCTTTAGGTTTGGACCCTTGAGGACCTCTAGACCTTGCTAGTCAGTCTCCTAGAATACACTATAGCCTTTGCTCTTCTAAGTGGTTGTTCCTCCCGAGATATTTTATAGTTTGGTGATTCATCAGCTTCATTTCATCACTCAAATATCATCTATTCAGTGAATCCTTTCTGGCAAATCCTCTATAAAATCAATTTTCTTATTTCTTAAAATTTCTTTTACTTAGGTTTATCATTTTCCAAAATAATTCATAGTGTATGTGTATATATACACATATATACATATAATAATGTATATATTATATACACATATAGGTATATATACATATAATAATTATATTTATTATTTACATATATAGTTATATATAGGTATAAATATATATAATATTTTATATATATTATATATATAGGTTCATTGACTAGGTAAATATATTTATATATATACTTTATATTTAATAATTATATATATTGCCATCCATTATTCCTAGAAGATTCTCTGGCACATCAACATTCAAAAATTATTTGGTGAATTGAAAGAATAAATGAATCATCGAAGATAATTTGTTGAATTAATTTAAAACAGACTAAATCTGATGTCCTGACATATCTTGTCTCAGTTAATGTGACCCATTTAAAAAATAGCACTAGTTTTGTCATTGTAGTCAAATTCTTTCATGTAAATTATGTGAACTGAATGTTTGTTTAGAGAAAAACTTTTGTTAAACAATAAGTTTCTGCTCAAGTCTATGTAACTTCAGCTTTCAAAATGATGAGTAGTGTTTTGGGGGGGGTGGTTGTTGTTTTCTAAACAAAAATACTGAAGTAGATCACAGCAGGAGAATGTCTTAGTGTGGTTAAGGGGAAAAGGAGAAGCTACAAGAGACACATTGTTATTTCTGTTTTATCATTGTCTCCAATAGAGCAGAATCAGTTTTTCTTGTTTCCATTTTTTTCTAGTTTCTAAATTCTCTGCATTTGCTGCTGCCGTCTTACCAATCTGGCAAGCTGACCCACTACCTAGAAAACCTACAGTATTCACAAGCCAGTTTTCCTTCTTTCTGCACAGCCACCTGATCTTGTTCTCCGTATTCATATTTCTCCATCGAGATTCACAATACCTACCTAATACATTCTTTGTTATAATTCTCTTCACTGGCCACTTCATATTACACATTGCTTCATTGTAATCTTTACAATACTGTCATCTAATAAGGCTAGTGAACTCTAGGAAAAGTTTTTTTTTTCTCTTTTACGTATAAAATACTGAATTTACTTATCTTAAAAGAGTCAGCTCAATAGATTACCCCCATCTATGTTTTTTGTGAGTCACTTAACCACAATTCCTCACCTTGAACTGTTTTCTTATCTGTCTTCTCATCGTATTTTAGTAACTCAGTTCTAAGATCTCTCTTATGTTACAAGTATTATTTTTGTTTCTGTCATCTTGGATACATAGAGAAATCTTTTGAAGAATAGGTCATTTTCACTTAGGCATCATTTTGTCTGGCAGTGAGTAATTACTGAAAAAGAAAATATTTTTACACTAGTTGCTTTCAATTCATTAAAAAAAAAAAATTCAGCTGAGGGGCGCCTGGGTGGCTCAGTGGGTTAAGTGACCAACTGTAGATTTCTGCTCAGGGGTCATGTGCTCATGGTTCATGATATCGAGCCCCATGTTGGGCTCTGTGCTGAGCTTGGAGACTGCTTGGGATTCTCTCTCTCCTTCTCTTTCTGCCCCTCCTCTGCCTGCGTGTGCAAATGTGCTCTCTCTCTCAAAATAAATAAATAAACTTAAAAAGAAATTCAGCTAAGATTGCTAAGGGAAGGAATGAACAAAAGAAGAGGGAAAGAAAGCAAAAGAAGGAAGAGAAAGGAAGAAAGGGAAACATGGTGTACATTGAAGACACCCATGGCACTTTTTGTAATAGTAATAAACTAGAAATAGCTCACATGCCCATTAATGGGGGAGGGAAGAGTTAAATTTACCATGATTTTATCTTCACAATAAAATAAAATGTATCTGTAGGAGTTCTCTGCCTTCTGAGATGGAAAGATATTCAGGATTCATTGTTTATATTGTATATAAGCATTTATTTGGTCAATAAAGGAGAAAAGAGCGATGTATTCAAATTTACTTAATTTCAGATATAATAAATTTGTAACATAAAATATATTTGTACATAAATATATTATTAGGGATACAAAATAAGCTAATATGGTTACTCGTAAAAAAAATCAACCCCATGATGAGAGTCGAATAGCAAAGTAAATGAATGCAGCTCATTTATCATCTTGAATGAAACACAAACCCTGTACCATAATATACTTTGCATTTACAGAAGGAAACAGGAATTATTTTCTCTTATGTACATACATGATTAAGTTTCACCGTCTACAAAATCAAGTAGGCTATTGCATGCCTAAATTGGAAAATATCGGACTCTGAATGGTCTTTCTCCCAGATTATTTAGATGGAAACTGGAATTTTTTCCTTCATTTTGATTTTCCAAATAGCGACATTAATCTTCCACATTAACTTTTGGTTAGAAACTGGGCTTTGAGGAAAAAGAATGTACTATACACAATCTAAAGACAATATAATTCTAGACCACAGATCTAAATATTCTATAATTTCACATCACTTTTGCTATGACTAAACACTTCTTATTTACAAAAACAAAAAATCCACTGACATCACTTTGATTTGCTACTCCAATCTGGCAGCGCTCGGGTTCTTCTCATCTTCAGGAGAGCGCCAGCCTGCCCAGGGGAAGCCTTGATGCACGTCCAGCTGCTGATTGGTATATGCCTCACAGTCCGAGTGCTGATTCTTTCTCTGAGAAATTGGAAAGGCTACCACAGGCTGCTGGGGAACTTTAATGGAGAGGAGGTAAGTGAACAGATTGTCCTTTAGAACTGGCCACATTTCAGTTTCCCTATTGAAGAGCAGACTTCAAGAAGGTTTTTTTGTTTTTGTTTCTCCCTTTTACTCATTAATGCTTTGTTCTCTCAACCAAAGTGTCCCTATCCTGGGTTTTGTAGGTTTCATTTTTTATTCTAGTTCAAGGTACATAGCCTTCTTAGCACAATGCCACCTGGCTGTGTTTTTAATCTGTACTGGGTAGCCAACCACCTCCATGTAAGTATAGGGTGGTTAGTATCTTGATAATTCCCATGGATGGCCTGGTGGGACTCTCTATAGATTAGGAGGTCATCCTGTGTTCAGTATTCCTCTGTCCCAGCAAAGGACAGGCCAGTGTGTATCCTGGGAGGGATACACTGATTTAATTTTTTGTCTGCCTTTTTGATTAAGTACAAAATTAATAATTTTGAACAATTATTTCAAAAAAATGCAATTGTTGAAAGGAACAATTTCAGCTTGTTTATGCTTGAGGAATGTGGTGAAGTGAAGGAAGTGCTGTCTTGGGAGTCAGAAAACTTGCACTGTGTTCTTCTTCCCATGTCTCCCTGGCTGGGTGGTCATCTTCTTCCTCTCGCTCTGGGCCTCAGTTGCTTTCCCAGTAAAGGGGACTGATAACATCTATCTGCCTAAAGTGAGCCTGCACTAAATGATATGAGATTCTTTGCAAATCTACATTTCAGTCACGGTAAAGATAAACAAGCTCATCTGAAATGTACCAGTTCTCAAAATAGTCCCCTATGCTAATGATATGTAGAGAAAAAAATCCAAATAAAATGTCCACCCCCAGAGTGGTGATAGGAATGGGCTTTATCGAATGTTTACTCCATATCCATACCCATATCCATATCCATATCCATATCCATATCCAGTATGATAAAGGCACGGAAATACAATATTGAGCAAAATCAACAATGTCCCTAACCTCACTGAGATTACTGAGGAAATTCAGGGTGATGTCCCAGGTGTTATGATTGATTAGAATGCCATGTGCTGACCAACTTTATGCTTGAGTGTTCTCATCTGTGAACAATTACTTGCTGTCCCTATTAACAGTATCAAAGTAAATGGAAATGCTTAATGAAATTTTCCTGATTTCTAAGAATTAAACTTAAGAACTTTATTTAAGAATATGGAAGTATGGAGAACTGTACTTACATTTCAAGTTCAGAGAACCTCCAACTCTTTCTTATAATACGAGGGGCACCAAGGATGAAAAGAACATGCAAATTTACCCATCTCAGAAGAAAAGAGATACAAGTCCTGAGAAGATACAGTATACTGGAAGAGAAACCATTCCTTATTCCTCTCAAATCTCTTTTCAGCAATTCTCTTTTGGAGGGGGGAGGATGTAGGTTCTGGGCTGCTTTTCCTCTACGAGACAGCGCTGTGAAGAACTCCATAAATGTTCCAGGCACATTCCCCCACCATTGCTTTCTTACCTTGCTTAAGGCATATTGCAGATGTTCTCAGATTTCCCAAGCCTTCCTCCGTATACTAGCTCCATATGCACTACTCAGATTCAGTACCAAGCCTGAGGATGAAAAATGCCAAGAAGCTTCTTGTGTTTCTGACCACTTACCCATTTCTCCTAGCCATTTAAACTATTTTTAGATGCCTTAAAATAGCTGGTCTAACTGGTCCCTGCTCTCCTTCTCTGGTACTTCCTCTGAGAAACAAAATGCCCTCTTCCTCTTTAATGTACACCAACCCCTTTTGTATATAACATATCTGTCAGAATTCTAAAGATGCATTCCCTCCCCACCCCCCACCAGATTACTGTCCCCTGATTATTCAATCAAACAGAAATCTAGATGTGGCTGTAAAGGGACATTGCCGGTAGCATTAAGGTTGCTCATCAGCTGACTGTAAAAGAGGAAGATTGTTCTGGATTATCCAGGTGGGCCCAAGATGATCTCATGAGCCCTGAAAACTAAAGAAGAAGGAACAAGAGTGAGTCATAGAGATGTGGAAGCATGGATAGGAGGCAAAGTTTGAAGCTTGAGACAAACTAGACTCACTATTGCTGGAAGGAGGCCACTTGGAAAGCACAAGGAACGATGGGGCCTATCTAGGAGCAATGATTTCTTGTTGATAGCTAGCAAAGATATGGGAGTTTCAGCTCTACAACTACTTGGAACTGAATTTTTCCTGAATAAGTCTGGAATTGGATTCTATCCAGAGTCTCCAGTAACCTTGCCAACATCTTGATTTTAGTCCTGTGAGATCCAAGACAGGTCTGACCCACAGACCCTGTGAGGTAATAAATTTGTGTTGTTTTAAGCTGCTAAATCTGTGGTAATTTGTTGTGGCAGTAACAGAAAACAAATACAGTCACATCCTCCTCCTTCTGTAAGGTGCATTTACCTTCCTGTCCCTGAGGGAAAGTTATAGAAGGGATGCAGGAAGCTGGATCAGCAAAAGGAAAAACAAATTGGTGGGAGATGAAATATTATTCCCTTTATACGCTTTAACTTTATATTGATGTGATGACTCTATAATTAGATTATAAAGCTGTTGACAGACATTACATACAGAATAAGTTCTAAAATTGTGCATATGTGTGTGCATGTGCATGTGTGTGTATGAGAGAGAAAGGTTTAGATTAATTCTTCTTAATATGTTCATATATGAAAATATTAATTGAATTTCACATACTCAATCCAATATTCTTTCAACTGAACCTCATTAAAACTCCGTGAGTTAAGTATCCTTCATGTGTGTTACATATAAAGAAACAGGCTTAGAAAATTTAGGGGGTCTGCCTAATTGTCAATGAGATGAATTCAGAATGAAAATGAAGCAGACTTTAGGGGAATTAAATATTTAAAATTAGTGAAACTGCAAAAGTAGCCTGAGGTAACCAGGGCTTGGAGAAAACCCAGAAGATAACTTGGCCAAGTGCAGGAATACGAAGGGGCAGCCTGTATCTCACTATTTGTCATGATAAGAGTATATGGGTTTCCATTGATTAAAGGAATATCTTGTTTGGTATAAAACTTAAGTTGTCTTATCATTATTTCAAAATGAGTTGCCTCTTTAGAAAAATGCCCCTGTGACAAAAACAAACGAACAAACAAAAAACATAATGAATCAAAACAAAAAACCAACCTCTTAAGTAGACCACCCTTGCTCAACAAATGTTAAGCATAATTCTGCTACACAGTCAGTATATCAGTGGCTCATCTGAGGAGCATTTAAATTAAAAAAAATCTTCTTGTAATAATTTTAATAGGTGTGGGTGAGGAATAGAGACAGGAGGGATAGCTTAGGATGGATCTTCTGTGCAGGATCAAAGTCCTATTATACCCTCTGTATAATCATACCTCTTTTTCTTAAAGGAGCCAGCATTTGAGTACCAGCCACAGAAAAGTAAATGAAAATCAGTTAGTATTAGCTGGAGAATTAGTAGCATCCTGCACAATGCGGAAAAGAGTTTCTCTGCCAATATTGTTGAGTTTTCATTTTTATCTCTTCTTAAGAACTGCGTCTTTCCAATGAGAGGAATAAGTGCAAGAAGGGGTCTTTGGATAAGAGCAGATATGGTCTCCACCCACACCAAGCAGGTGGAAGGAGGACTTTGAACAAATGTATGATTGGAATTAAAAAAATAATTGCAAATTTATGAGCTTAAATGAGAAGCAATTATAGTAATCAACTACACAGTGGGAAGATTTCAAAGACTGAAGTAAGTATTTAGAAAAAAATAGAAATATTTTCTATTTATAATTTAATTATTTTCAATACATTCATCAAACTTATTTCATATTACACTATTTACACCATGATCTGTGTGTGTGTGTGTGTGTGTGTGTGTGTGTGTGAGTGTATTTTTCCTAGGAGTATTCTACTAGAATTTTCACAATAAAATGTTTAACTTTGTTGAAATACTCCTCAGATGAGCCATTAAATTGGTGTTTATGCAGTATAATTATACTTATTATTAGTAAGTCACTGTCCTAAATGTTTTATATGAGTAATATTACTCAAATTATCAAAAATTCCTAATAGCTAGCTTTGTGAGATGAGGAAACCAAGTCACAGTGACTTGCACATCTCAAAATTATAAAGTACCAGAGCTAGGATTTTAACTTGTCATAGATCACAAAGACTTTTGTGCCAAACTTCCAATTCATGGAAAAAGTAGGTTCAGATCAAAGATTCAAAGTTCACTCCAAATTGTTGATCAAAAGCTAAAGGGACCAATCAGAGTTAGTGAAAGCATCAATTTAACTTTTAAAACATAATACCTATTTTGACAATCCCTTGACTTAATTTCACTGCCTTGATACGTGATAAACAAGTTAACACCAAAAGTACATTTCCATAATTTCCCTGAGTTTTGCCTCTCTTTCCATCCCTCTTTTTCTTTTTTCTTTTTTTCCAAATGTTTCCACAGGAAAACATTATTGAGATCCTAGGTCAAACGGGCTGGGCAGGAGGCCGCCCTGTGGCCAAAGGAAGAGCTGGTGGCAGGTCCTTCTTGGGGCACCGGTGGTTAGTGTGGCTGCATTACTTGCATCAGTTGACTGTACTGGGATGCAGGCGAGCATTAAAACTTGCAGCAGAACATCTTGTCGCAGTTGTACTTACGGGCGAGCTGGAGAAGGCTTGGGAATGCTGCCCTGAAGGAGAAACACCAAGCACATGGTGGGGTTCTTTCTGGGTACTGTAGTCACAAAAATCAGACGCTGCTGGTCAGACAGAGTGCCCTCTTTGTCTTGGATTTTGACTTCGATATTCTCAGTGATGTCATTGGACTGGACTTGTCCGTCGTCATGTCTTCACAAAATCTGTGTATCTGAGTCTGCAGCAAAGCCACCATCACCAAATTCTGCCACCTCATTCCTTTCCTTTCCTCTTTTATTCTTATAGAATTCCTACTAGATATATGCTAGAGACTTGCATTTGATCCTCTGTGCCTCAATTGCTTTTATTTTCCAGTCTCTCTCTCATTACCATGCCCTTATGAGATTATAGTGATGTAACAGATACACAGGGATATTGAGTACCTACTCAGTATACATTTGCAATCACAACAGCCTAAGGGGCAAAGACTATCACAATTAGTATTTTACAGATGAAGAATCTGAATGTAACAAAGAGGTTACATATTCAGACCAAATTAGTTTGACCATAGGACCTGTTTCATTTACTTCTGGTTTCAGTTCATTTATTCTCCCTTAGCAAGATTAAGTCCACTCTTTAGCACTCCTACTGAAAGTTTAAAAAATATAATTTCAATAATTATAGTTTTCAATTCCAATATTTTCAAATGATCAAATTTTAATCTCCTGTCCATTAAAACTCCTACTTGTTTTTCTTGAATACTAATAACACCTCTGCCTTTGAGGATTTAAGCTCATTTTTTAGAAAATATTTTACTTATAATTATTTGATTTCTATTTCTATAGACATAAAGTTTCCTACCTGTTGGACTGCTCAAATATTGAAAATAATCTATATTCTTCATCATGCACCCTTTACTAAGGCTCTTTATGATATAAGAAACAAATATCATGCTACCACTTTGTTTCCAGAACCATATCCTCTGCAAATCAACAGTCTTGACCTTGTACCCACATGTGACACAGACCAAATACCTATTTGTGGGTGCATTTACTTTGGCTCTCTGTATATTCAAACTGGCACACAATGGCTTCAACTCAAATTGAAGAACAAAGGTAATTCAGCCAAGGTTATTAGTGGATTATGCAGGGAGCCTGATCTCCTCACTCCACCCCACCTGCTATATGTAGCATCTTCTATCAGTTCCAAGTTCCTAGAAGGTTAAGTTTTAGTCACCCTTGATTCTTTGGTATTTCTCTATTTTGACTCTTAGAATCTCTTCTTTCTTTCATTTTTAAATGTTGTAGTTAATATATTTTTTTCAACACTACCTATGAATTAGAGTGCATGAAGTTCTTTTGTTCTCTGGCCACCAAGACCAAAAGTTCTTATGTTTTAATAAAAAAAGTTTATGTCAGTACCTTTAAGCATGCAACAGTGTCAATTTATATACATTATTATTCTATTAATGCATAATTTTCACACACAATTTCAGGACTTGAAAAAATATTTTTGTATTACATTATTTTTATATTTTATTTAGCACATATCTGATTCATGGTTTGAAAGCTTTTCAAATTTCTATCACTTTGAAGAAAATAGAGTTTTATTGTTTTACTGCTAAAAAGCAGACTGAGAAAACATGAAAATATATGAATTAAAAGAAGAACAATGAACATAAATATACACAAATAGAACTCTAATAAAACAAAGGAAAATTTGATCCCATTAGTCCTCCTTCTTCATTAAACTATTTAAGTCTTTAGTCTTTTTTTTTCTTTTTTGAGGGGGAATTTTCTATTTCTTAGAAAGGAACTCTCAAAAATAAGATAATATAAGCAATAAGTTGCAAATTTTGTTCTTATATAAAATATATATTTATACTAATATATAAGCATGCATATCTATGCCTAATCTGTACTTTTATATATAACCTAGAACTCTGAAGATCGTAAATGTAAAAGATAAACCATTATGATATTATTCTTATATCTATTCAAATTTAGAAGTTAATAGTTATATTTAGAAATATTCTTATTCTCAAAGAAATGTATAAGTGGTGGACTTTCCCTCAAAATTATTTTACCTCTTCCAAATATTATATGAAAAGTAAACAGTAAAATAATGTTGTCTTCTGATTTTCCTTATGTCTTCTTTTTATCTAATCTTCCAATTGCCAACTGGCATATTTCTTTATTTTATTTTTCCTGATATGCTGTTTTATAATTTAATTAAAACAAAACTTCAGAGTAGATTATCTTTCAGTACTCTTTAAAATGATACATTTGGGGGTGCCTGGGTGGCTCGTTGGTTAAGCGTCTGGCTCCGGCCCAGGTCATGATCTCATGGTTCGTAGGTTCGAGCCCCGCGTTGGGCTCTGTGCTGACAGCTAGCTCAGAGCCTGGAGCCTGGTTAGGATTCTGTGTTTCCCTCTCTCTCTGACCCTCCCCTGCTAGCGCTGTCTCTCTCTGTCTCTCAAAAATAAATAAAAAACATTAAAAAAATTTTTAAATGATACATTTGTTTTCACAGAAAATGAATTAGCATTCAGTTCTCTGCATAAAATCTATTTCAGTGTTTAATATTGTGGTATATTTTTTAATTAAAAGGCAGATGAATTCAACTTTCACATTTGTTAAAAGGCCTCATATGGAATTTTTTTCTAACTACAAAAGATGTTATTTATATTTGACACAAAGTCAAGAGTGTTTGAGATGAATATTTCCAAATATTTTTTTCATTTATTATTCAAGGGGTTTAAAGAAATAAAAAAATTTACCTGAATCTTAAGTTAATTACTCATTGTACTTCCCTATAATCTTTCTCGTCTTGTTTTTTTTCTTAGAAAATAAAAGTATAGTTTTTGCCAAAGCTGGATATGAATAGTAAATATAAATTTGTTTATACACAAATTTAAATGTTCAGTGAACATATTTACTATATATTATGTAGTTTACAATGTAATCATTTATTTATTTCAGAACTTTCTTATTTTTTCTCCTTCTTATTTATTCTTTCTCTTCTTCCTTATTTTCTCTTCCATAAATTTTTATTCAACCTTTCTATAAGTGCTTACTACTTGCAGGAGTTTTTTGTTGATTTTTTTTTTCAAATTTTCTATGTAGATAGTTATTTTACCTCTGAATAATGACAGTTTTACTTTTTCTTTCCCAATCTATCTTTCATTTCCTTTTTTTTTTTTTTTGGTCTTATTACATCAGATAGACTATCCAATATGATGTTGAAAAGGAATGAGGAGAGAGAGTATCTTTGTCTTATACCTAATTTTAGTGGAGAAGCTTTGAGTTTCTATTAGCTTCAGGTTTTTGTAGACATTCTTTATTAAGTTAAAGAGGATACATTTTATGTTTATTAAGAATAGATGTGGATTAAATGGCTTGAGAAACAATGTCAGAGAATTACAATCCAAATTTGTGTCTGCTTATTAGAATATGATGCATCTGAAGATAGGTTATCAGGGAGGGAGAGGAAAAGAAAATCAGGAACCACTTAACTGGAGTTTAAGTTCCTCTTGAAAAGTAATCATGAACATTTTTCGTTTTATCTTCTCTCACTTTCCTAGTAAATTTGTTCTTCTCTGAATAGTAAATACTTAAATATTATTTTACTGGATGCCACAACAAAATAAAGTGCACTTCAGATGTTTTTCTTAAACACGGTTACTTCACATTTTCTTTTCCACTTATCATTTATCAATGACATAAACTTGCACCCTTGGACACAAGGGTGTCCCATACAAAACTCAGTGTTTTATGTATCATTTCATACCCTATTAGCAACTATATGATACCAAAAGAAATGATCGCACAAATGATGACTGAGAGTATAGGTAGAAATCAAATTATCTAAGCTTTACCTTAGGAAACCAGAAAACAAAACAAAAACAAAAACAAAACGGAAACAAAACAAGACAAAACAAAAAGTTAAATCCAAACTAAGCAGAAGAAAATAAATAATGATTTTGGAGCAGAATCTATGAAACTGAAAATAGGAAATCAAGAGAGAAATTTTTTTTAAAAAGCTGGTTCTTTGAAAAGATCAATAAGATTAATAAGACTTTAACTAGGCCAACCAAGAAGAAAAGAAGAAAAAGAAATAAATAAACAAGAAAGAAAAAGAGAGAAGAGGAAAAGAAAAAGAGAGTGGACACAAATTACTAATGTGAGAAATTAAAGTGAGAATATTACCACAGATCCCAGGGACAATAATGCTACAAACAACTTTATTCCCACAAATATGATAACCAAGATTAAATGGGCCAGTTCCTTAAAAGACAAAATCTGTCAATCTCACCCAAGAAGAAACAATCTGAATAGGCCTATATCAAATAAATTGAATTAATAATTAATAATCTTCCAAAATAGAAACTATCCAACCCCAATAGGTTCACTGATAAAATCTGCCAAACATTTAGGAAGAAATCAAACCAATTCCCTATAATCTTTTTCAGTCTATGAGACCAGCATTCCCCTAATATCAATTCAAATATATTAAGAGAAAACTTTATCTATTTTCATTCAAAAATTCTCAACAAAATATCAAATCTAATTCAACAATGTATAAAAAGAGGTGTACACACAGGAAATTCTAGATAATATGATAAGAACAAAAACAAAGGAAATAAAAGATATACAAATTGGGGAAGAAGTAAAGTTGTCTTTGTTCACAAATAAAATAATTGTCTATGTAGAAACTTGGAAGAAATCAACAACCACAACAACGACAACAACAACAAACTCCTGCAAGTAATAAGCAGTTTTAGCAAAGTTGAAGGATACAAAAGTTGATTACTTTCCTACGTACCACAATGAACAAGTAGAACTTGAAATTAAAAGCACAATATCATTTATATTAGCATCCCCCAAATGAAACACTTAATTATAAATCTAACAAAATAGTTATAAGATCTATATGAGAAATACTACAAAACTATGATGAACAATAACAAAGAAGAACTAAGTAAATTAAGATCTTTTCATGTTCATGGATAGAAACACTCAATATTGTCAAGAGGTCAGTTTTTTCCACACTTGATTTGGATTTTCATCACATCCTTATCGAAATTCCAGCAAGCTGGAATGATGGTTACCAACAGATTCTAAAGTTTAGACAGAAAAGCAAAAGACCTAGAATAGCTGACACAAATTTGGGGGAGAATAATAAAGTTGGAGGACTGACATTGGTTGACTTAAAGATTTATTATAAAGTCATAGGAATCAAAAGAATGTGATATTAGCAAGAGAACAAACAAATAGATCGATGGAACAGTTAGAAAGCTCAGAAATAAACCTCAGTAAATAAGATCAAGTGATCTTTGGCAAAGGGGCACAGGCAATACATGGAGAAAAGATGGTCTCTTTGACAAATGGTGCTAAAGCAGTGACATCCACCTGAATAAAGAGAAAAAAGAATCTAGATTCTGACCACAGACCTTACACCTTGGTAAGACGCTGTTAAGATTCCTTTTGTTGTTGTTGTCTTGTTTTAGTTTATTCATTTTAAAAATTTTATGCTGTATTATTTAATTCCACTATACTTAACATACAATGTTTATTCATTTCAAGTGTACAATATAGTGATGCAACACTTCCATACAACACCCAGTACTCATAACAACTGCACTCCTTAATCTTTATCATGTATTTCACTCATCCCCTGACCCATCTCCCCTCTGGTACCATCAGTTTGCTCTCTATATTTAAATGTCTGTTTCTTGGTTTCTCTCCCTCTCTCTTTCTTTCTCTTTTTCCTTTGTTCATTTGTTTTGTTTCTTAAATTTCACATGAGTGAAATCATATTGTACTTGTCTTTCTCTCTAACATTGGGTTAGCATTATACTCCCTAGCTCCATCCATGTCATTGCAAATGGCAAGATTTCATCCTTTTTTATGGCTAAGTAATATTTCAGTACACACACACACACACACACACACACACATAGATATACCACATTTTCTTAAAATACTATTAAAAGACACTATTAAGAAAATGAAAATACCAGCCATAAACTGTGATAAAATATTTGCAAAAGACTTATCTATGGGGTGCCTGGGTGGCTCAGTTGGTTAAGAGTTCAACTTCAGCTTAGGTCATGACCTCACAGTTTGTGAGTCTGAAAACCACACTGGGCTCTGCACTGACAGCATGGAGCCTGCTTCAGATTCTGTCTCCTTCTCTCTTTGCTCTTCCCTACTCTCTCTCTTTCTCTCTCTCTCAAAAAACAAATAAATACATAAACCTTTTTTTTAAAAAGACATATCTGTAAAGGAGTATTAAATATATATACAGAGAACTCTTAAAACTCAACAATAAGAAAACAAGCAACCTGGGGTGCCTGGGTGGCTCAGTTGGTTAAGCATCTGACTTCGGCTAAGGTCATGATCTCACAGCTTGTGAGTTCGAGCCCCGCATCAGGCTCTGTGCTGACAGCTCAGAACCTGGAGCCTGCTTTGCATTCTGTGTCTCCCTCTCTCTCTCTGCCTCACCCCCACTTACACTGTGTCTCTCTCCAACAATAAATAAACAATAAAAAATTAAAACAAGCAAAAAACAACCAAAAAAAAAACAACAAAAATGAAAACAAGCAACCCAATTAAAAAATGGGTCAAAGATGCTAACAGACACCTCCCCAAAGAATATATACAGATGACAAATATGTGTATGAAAAGATGCTCTACATTATATGTCATCAGGAAAATGCACTTAAAATAACAATGAAATGCTACTGCACCCTATTAGGATGGCCAGAATCAAGAACACTAACATGGAATGCTGACAAACATGTAGGGAAGCAGGAACTCTCTTTCATTGTTGGTTTGAATACACTATGGTACAGACACTGTAGAAAGCAGTTCGAGTGGTTTCTTACAAAACTAAACATTCTCTTGCCATACTATTCAGCAAACACACTCCTTGGTACTTACCAAATAAGTAGAAAATTAGTGTCCACATAAAAACACTCACATGGATGTTTTTAGCAGCTTTATTCAAAACTGCCAAAATTTGGAAGGACACAAGATGTCCTTCAGTAGGTGAATAAATAAACTGAAATGGCTACATACTCTATGATTCTTATTATATGATAATCTAAAAAAGGCAAAACTATGAAATAGCACAGATTAGTGGTTGAGGGGAGGGAAGGAAGAATGAATAAGCAAAGTACAAAGGATTTTTAGGGCAGTGAATCTACTCTGTAAAATTCTATAATGGTAGTGGCATGTCATTATAAATTTGTCCAAACCCATATAATGTGTTAACACCAGGAGTGAACCTCAGTGTAAACTATGGCCTGTTAGTGATAATGATTTGCCAATGAAGTTAATCAATTGTAACAAATTTACTACTCTGGTGGGGTATATATGTGTGGGAACAGGGGTATATGAGAAATCTCTGTACCTTCTGCTTAGTTTTGCTGTGAAACTTAAACCGCTCTGAAAACTAAAGTCTCATTTATAAGGTGTAAAGAAGATTAGGAATGAAGGGTATGCTTAAAAAATTAGAGATTATTTACAGCAGTGGAAAACTATGTGAAACAAACTAAAACAACTTTCAATTACTACCTAGAAACTCAACTTTAAAGAAACATTTGTTGAAATTCTAATAGGAAAAGTTGTAATATGGTAAAAGAACTATTAGTTTGGAATCATAAGAACTAGATATAAATACTAGCTCTGAAATTTAACTTGTGCACTGCCTTCAGCTATCATTTACTTGGACAAACATAAATATCTTTTTTTAATCAGATAAATATAATAATGAATTTCTCTTTACATTTTAGTTTGGCTAGTTAAGTAGAATTATATTTTGAAATTACTCAACATAGTTAAACTAAATATTGGGGTGCCTGGGTGGCTCAGTTGGTGAGCATCTGACTTCAGCTCAGGTCATGATCTTGTGGTTTGTGAATTTGAGCCCCACATCGGGCTCTCTGCTGTCAGCCTGTCTGCTCAGAGTCAGCCCACTTCAGATCCTCTGTCCCCCCCTCTCTCTGCCCCTCTCCTGCTGGAGCTCTCTCTCTCTTTCAAAAAATAAATAAAAATTTAAAAAAAATCCTGAATATTAATTGAATGTTAATCTACAGATAATTTGGTAACCAAATTGAAGATATTTAATGAGCAGAATCTCCAATAAACTCATGGGTGACATATGTTTTTATATCTCACCTATTTGTCTTAAAGTTCTTTGAATTTGAAAACAATAGATGTTTATTCCCACAAAATCCCAGCATGGAGCCTGAAATAAAGTAGAAAACAAACATTTGTTGAATGTTGAGTTTCATACAGCTTTCCTTTATTATCATAAGTTTTTTCACATGTTATTCAACTTTTAATTTTTCTATTATTGAATAAATACATAATGGTCAAGAACATTCAATAGAATTGCCTCCAGTTTCTTCAATGATTCACATGACTCATCATTTTAACATAGTGACAGTTTTTAGGCAATAACATGTGAAGGAATACAACTTGCGTGATGAAACCTCATTATATATAATAAAATGATTATATAGATATAAAACAATTTTAGAATGATTCAAAAGTTGAGATATTCAAGTATGAAAATTTTTGGTGCTTCAATAATTTTTATATAATTTACCTAATTCATGAGAATTTAGACTTAGAGTTTTTATTGATATTGTAACTTCAATTCACTATTTACTATTTGAGATTCTCCAACCTACAGTGATCAACATATCTGTTAATAACTTAATTATTTCTTATTTGTTTTGATAAGTTTATTGCATAAAGGAAATCCTACAATCTGCTCTCAAATAGATGGCAATTATCATAAAGTGAAGAAATTACTGTAACAAGGATATACAATTAATCAGTTCTGTGTTTCATAACACCATGTGCATGCCCTGATGCATTGCTTTCAGCAATACAACAGCTGTTCTTTAATGCATTTTTTATGTCTCCAAGTAATTCTTTCATGATGAATTATGGCATATTCAGCCAGAATTAATAATGCACCAAAAGCATGTGTGAAAAATTAAGTAAAATCTTCACTGAAGAGTTAAATTTCATTTGAGATTTTAAATTTCAAAAAAATTAAAGACTATAATAACTTTTCAGCTGATCAAAAACTACCTTATAAATATCCTCAGTAAAATACTTAATGAGAAATAAATATTCACATAAGAAATGGGAGTTGCCCACTTGTGTTCACAAACAAGAATAATAGTTTTTATAAGAACTATCCAGTGAATATTGTTAAATTTATAATTTTAACTTTGAAAGACCCTCGTCATATATGTTCTATGATTTATGTGCTAGCTCCTCAATCCTTGTCACCAATAGAAAATGTCCAATAATTTTACTTTTCTTACTCTCACCTAAGTGGATCCTACAAGATGAATCTTGAGATAAGTAATTTAAATTGAATTAAGTGAACTCTATTCCATTAGTAAGTATTTATTAGAAGTCTGAGTCCACTCAGGAGAGATAATCCACACAGTAATTTGAACAAGTAGACTTCAATGTGAAGAAATACTGGCTATAACAAGGAATTGGAGTGATTTGGCATAAGCTTGTAAAAACTAAAGAAGTATTAAAGAATATTTCGTGATGTCTGGCTGGCTCAGTCAGTGGAGTATGTGGCTCTTGCTCTTTCGGTTGTGGGTTTGAGTCCCACATTGGATGTAGAGATTACTTAAAAAATAAACTCTTAAAAAAGAATAAAGTTACAGCAGACATAAAGAATAGCCACTCTCTCTGTGGTTGAGATACAATACTCAAGAGAAAGGCCCCTACAGGGCTGAGATACAGCCCATATGGGAGGATACAGCTATGGCCAACTGGGTGGCAGAGAAGTCAGTTTGGTGTAACACAGATAAAATTTGCTGGGAATCTACCTTCTAGCACTTGCTGGATATTCATTCACTAGGTACTAAAGAAATGTCTTCACTGGGAGGTATCTCATTGGAGACACTCTGCTTAAAAGCACTCAAGGAGGGTGTATTGTGGGAGCTGCTGGCCAATGAATACTGCTGGTTTTTGTGCACTGCTGAAGTCAGGAAATGAGAAGTCTTAAGTACTGCAGGGGCCAGGGGTGGGTTCAGCCTTCAGTTGTCCAGCAAAGCAGAGGACAGACAGGATTACTCAAGACTCTGCAAGTCAACAGAGGTGAGAGGGAGACTAAGGGAAGACCCCCCCCCCCCCAAGCTGCTCTCAAGCTGTCTTATTATTAAGCATACATTTAGGGAAACATTGTGCAATACATCAGTGGGCTACATGGCAGGAAGAACTTATAGCTAGCATGCAGAAAACCAAGTTAAGGCATTCCCAAGACTACAACAGAGAAGATGTAGAAAGTAGGGTGGAAAACAAGATAAGATATTTCATAGATAACATGGTCTAAGGAATTCGTGAGCATAGGCAGGACCCAACCCCTAGATATACTTTAACTAGATAAGCGTAGCATGGCCCACTTTTTTCAGCAAGGCAAGAAAGCAATGTTTTGCTTTGGAATATGTTCTGTATAATTTTCTAACACAGGACAAACCATCTGATTTCCCACAGCAAGGTGCTGGACAAGGTTTATTCCCTGGAGGAACCCGCTAAGAGGGTTCATGGGAATTGGAAGCAAAACCCTTAACTCCTGCAATGTTTCTCCAATACTTTCTATAGATAAATCTGATCATCACGCCATCTGGTAAAGCAAAACTATTTAAAGGGCACAGATCCATTTTTACAAAGCAAGCAAACTTTTGAACTTGGAGATAAGAGTCAATAAATCAATAACTGGCAAGATGATATAAATGCATAAAAGGGCAATTATCTATGATCCCAAGACAGTTTTGCTTGAAAATGTGATATTCATCACATTTGGTGATAAGTATTACCAGAAAACTAGCTACAAGCAGGTCAGAGAAGGTAATATGGGAAGAGAGGAATGGTTCCTGGAAAACATGACATGAATAGCAGTTAGATGTATAATAAAAAGAGCATGATCAGAAAACAGGGGAGGAAACAGAGAAATGAATGCAAATTCCCAATTACTTGTTACATTAGCTATGCAGTTTTTGATAGCTTCTAAATCAAGTGATAGATTTTACTTAATAGACATTTGGGACAATAAAGTTTTTTTAAGGAAAAATCTAAGGAATTCAAAATGTTTTCTAGAAATATGTAATGAGCAAGACATAAAGCAACGTGCCTGGGCCTTATCTCTTACCATGAAATAGTTTTATTTCTATCAAAATAAAATTATGCACAAAAAAGCCAAGTGAAGGAGAGAAT
This sequence comes from Cryptoprocta ferox, assembly GCA_028646485.1. Taxonomy (NCBI): domain Eukaryota; kingdom Metazoa; phylum Chordata; class Mammalia; order Carnivora; family Eupleridae; genus Cryptoprocta; species Cryptoprocta ferox. The sequence continues at coordinate 41,701,678 of CM053571.1, forward strand.
AAATATGTAAACTGATGCTTGGAAATACATTGATCCTCTAAATCAGCCTATAACCTAGTAGCCCTTACTTTCCCCTGTTATTTGAGAGCAGAATCAGCCATAGTTGAAAAATACACAGAAATGATCGTTGTAAGAGAAGTCTCAGGGGACTATACAAAAGAAGAAAATTATCCTTGACAATTCTGTAGCCTTATACATATTTTTTAAATATATGCTTGTTACTAAATTCCAAAAATTGTGGATATTCAATATTCTTCTCTATTAGCTTTAAGTTAATTGTAATGAAACTTTTTTTAATTTTTTATGTTTATTTATTATTGAGACAGAAACAGAGCACGAGTGGGGGAGGGGCAGAGAGAGAGGGAGACACAGAATCTGAAGCAGGCTCCAGGCTCTGAGCTGTCAGCACAGAGTCCGAGGCGGGGCTCGAACCCATGAACCGTGAGGTCATGGCCTGAGCCGAAGTTGGACACTTAACCGACCGAGCCATCCAGGCGCCCCAATTGTAATGAAATTTTAAACCCAATAGAGTGAACAGTAGATTGAATATAGAGTCAAAGGATATGAATTCATGTTAGGACTGTGCTATTACGTATGTAATGTTAGGCAATAAAAGTGACCTTTAAAACGGAAATGTTAATATAGCACATGACTGCCATAGAGATAAAAATTAAACAATGTAAGTGAAACATTTTCGGTAATTGGAAAGCATTGTATATACACAAGGCATGTATTCTGATTTAACTTAACTGTGTAGAGGGATGCTAGTATTCTAAATAACAAAGACTTCTTTCTTAAAGATTCAATTTTTAAAATTTATCCAAGTATCTTTTATTAAGGATATCTTCTTCATGGATATCCCAGAGGAAGTCCGTTTTATTCCTCCCCTGACCTGAGAAAAGAAGGACATAGTGTCAAAATTGAGGTTGTCACTAGACATTGCACAATATCATGCATGTTCCATATTCGATCGCATAATTACTCTAATTTTTATGTTTTTTTATTTTTTATTTATTTTTTATTTTTTAAATTTTTTTATTTATTTTTGAGAGACAGGGAGAAACAGCACGAGCAGGGGAGGGTCAGAGAGAGAGGGAGATACAGAATCTGAAGCAGGCTCCAGGCTCTGAGCTAGCTGCCAGCACAGAGCCGGACACGGGGCTCAAACCCACAGTGAGATCATGACCTGAGCCAAAGTCAGACGTTTAACCAACTGAGCCACCCAGGCACCCCTAATTTTTATGTTTTTAAATAAATATGCTCCAAAATATTTTTGACACTTTATTAAATGGCATCTGCATCCTCTTTTCATTTTTTATAGGTCTACTCATTCAAGTAACATGACAGATTTATTCTTAACTTTCTAAAATATATAATTCTTAACCTCCTGACACATTTTACATTTTAAACCATGCGAATTTAATATCTGTTTTAAAATACTTATTTTGGGGGCACCTGGATGACTCAGTCATTGTGCGTCTGACTCTTGATTTCACCTCAGGTCATGATCTCGTGGTTCATGAGTTTGAGCCCCACCTTGAACAATGTGCTGACCGTGCAGAACCTGCTTGGGATTCTCTCTCTCTTACTCTCTCTGCCTCTCCCCCACTCATGCTCAATCTTTCTCGCTCTCACTCTGTCAAAATAAACTTTAAAACATAAAATAAAATACTTATTTTTAGTTTAAGTTTAAATAGGTTTAAAACTTCCTGCTGATAAACTTACAAAATAATTAAAAGCTTTCACATAAGTATTATTTTGGTAGAAAACTATTTTACATGGGTCACATATCTCAAGTAATGGAAGTAAAAGAATGTAATTTCTGTTTTCATTAATTAAAGAAATATATATTCAGCACTCAATTTGCATTTGTTCAAAGAACCCAACAAGCATCATTGTTTTGGAGTATGCCATATCAAAGGGAAATGAGCCTCATAATGTAGCCCCAAACTGGCATTTTATCTCAGAAGTTAAAGGGAGATTTTTTCAGGATAAGAATAACAAAACAAGACTTGAACTTTATCCACTTTCATATAGTGTATCTTTCTGCAGAATAAAGAAACACAAAAACTGAAGCAGTGTGAGGTCCATGTGCAAAATGCAAACCAGTGGATAAAATGCAAAAGCAGAAACTTCCCCATATTTATCCAGAGTGAGCAAGTCATGCCACCATGTTTCTGATTTTAGTTGAAATAAGCATAAGTGTTGCATGATGGAGAATGATCCTGAAATAGAATGACCTAGTTAAATATTATAAAAGAGTTAGAGGTACTATGTAACATAACCAAGGGAAGATAAAATGAAAATATCAGTGTTTGATGCCATCGATAAAATATTTCATTTGATAACATCAAGATGGTCATAAGCTTAATAATAAACTTAGGTCACTGAAACTATTGATCTATTAAATAGATTTAGAAAATTTAAAGGCTATTGATTTATTCAGGTGATGTGATCTTTTCCTCATTATACATACACTATAATGATTTTGCCTACACAGCAAAACATGAACCTTTTTGCTAATTACAAAACTGTATGTGTCATAAAAGATTATGCTTTCATTTTTCAGAAGTCTTTAAGTTAGTTATATATATACTATTAAAAAGTTTTCTTAAATTGATTGTTATTGTTGATTATTCCACTCTACCAACTCTTCAAAACCAGATTAAAAACTAGCTTCAGAGAATTTCATTTTTCTGGTTATAGTGGGATAGCTTATATCAGAAAAAAAAATCTCTCAAAAAGTAAATAAAAAACCTGGATTAAAGATGAAGACTACTGTTTGAAGATATTGGAAATCAACTCTGTTCATCAGGGTTCAAAATTTCCAAGAGAAAAGAAACACAGCAAAAGGACTCCACCGTTCATGTGTCACTTCTCTTGAGGTGTTTGCAAGTGTGTCTGCAGAATAAGCCATAGGCCAAGTGAAAATGCAGCCTCAGAACTTTGTGAAGAACAGTTCTTTGTGAAGAACTGTGGAGACAAAAATTAGAATTCAGCACTACCACAATAGCTTGGAACTAAAACACAAAAACTTCAGAGCAAAGGCAGCAGTAGAGAGGTGAGTCTGAAATTAGGTGACTCTTGGCTTGTATAGTACTTCTTAGCTGCTAATCTGAAGAGTGTCAGAGGCTGGACAGGCAAGCTGAAGGCAAGAGCTAAGAGGCTAAACAGCAGAGGAGTCTTATATAGCCAAAAAGAAAAAAAAATGCTGTTCAAGTCCTGACTAGGAGGAAAAGACCAGGAAAATACTTCAGGTTTTCAACTGGTCACTACAAGGTAGCTGAACAAAGTATTAATAGAATAAAAGATAAGTCGATAGAAAATACAGACTGATAATGAAGTGAACATGAATAACAATATAGAAAATAATGTAAAATATATATGGAACAAAATGAAGAATCCTAGACGTGGAATTAGAGTCCTACCAGAAGAAAGAGAAAAGGATGCAATGAGTTTTGTTTGAAGAGATACTGTGAATTTTCTAACATTGACAAAAAGACAAAGCTATACAAACAGGAAGGATAAATATGAAAGAATAAAACTTAAACTATAGCAAAATCACTAAAATTCAGTCAGCAATAGAAAAATGTTAGAAACAATCAGAGCAAAACAGAGCATTATCTTCAAATAAGCAGCAATAATAATGGAACCTAGTTCTGAAGCAAAAATGATGAAAACCAGAGGACAAAATGATATATTTAAAATTCTTTAAAAGAAATAAATGTTAAGCTATGATTTGATATCCACCTAAAATATATTTCAAACTTAAGGTGAATTATACTTAAGTTCACCCCCCCATCTCCCTCAAAAGGAATTTATAGGTAGCCAACTTGCACTAATAGAAATACTGAAGAATGGGGGCGCCTGTGTGGCTCAGTTGGTTAAGCATCTGACTCTTGATTTTGGCTCAGGTCATTAGCTCATGGTTCATGAGATTTTCACAGCGTGGAGCCTGCTTGGGATTCTGTCTCCTCTCTCTCTGCCCACCCTATGCTTGCTCTTTCTCTCTCTCAAAATAAATAAATAAACATTAAAAAAAAAAAGAAATAAGGAAGTTCTCGAGACAGAAGAAAAAGTATCTTAATTGGATTGGTAGCGATGAAGGAAGGAATAAAGAACACTGGAAAGAATAAAAATCTGGTAAATTCAAATAAAATAAAAATATAAAATAAGAAGAAGAATGACTTGTTAAAAATGAAAATACCTGACAAAGGACTTAGAAAATGTGGGAGGGGATAACTATATTAAATATTTAAATGAAAAACACACACACACATACACAAAAGAAAAAATAAAAACAATGTTGAGGTGAATCAGTAACACTTTTTCCAATAATATTACTATATTTTTCTCCAACATTTTGTGTTCATTCAAAAGACATTTTTGGGGTGTGTTTCTGTGCCTGTAGGCCTTGAATCTATGTAGAAGAATATGACACATCCCTTCCCGAAGAGCATTAAATCCACGTTAATAGCACATGTAACATATTTTAAAATTCAACATTGTTTTAATTCATATTAGGAGCAGAGAATACATACTGTTAAAATATATATTTTTTAACTAAACGAAAACACCATTTATTTTACTATACTACTTTTATTTGTATCCAAATCAAAATTCGAATCTAAGATTTTTGCACATTTGTAATCTATTTTTTCAATTTCTTTAGTTATTGGTGGGGATTTATGGCATCATTATTATATTACTTTACTTCTTTTAAATATTTGGGATTGAATAAAATAAATATTTGGGATTGAAATATCATATGTGGCTGTTTTTTATTGCATTTCCTGTTTGGCTAAAATTTAGTGTTCATATATGTATAGAAGCTAAAAGCATTTCTCAAAAGTATTTTACTGTATTTTACTTTAGTGCTTGAAGGATGTCCCTTGTTGATTCACAAATGGTGATATCTAACTCTTCTGATTCTGGAAATTATGATTTCTTTAAAAAGATGTGTAATTTTATTTGACATCAGTTGCATTTCGAACAACTGGATAGTGTTCTAGGAATATGGTACCAATTAATTTAATTTCACTAATAATCTCTTTTAAAAAAAGTTTTAGGGGCACCTGGGTGGCTCAGTGGGTTGGGCGTCTAACTTCAGCTCAGGTCTTGCTGATCTTGATCTTGCAGTCTGTGAGTTCAAGCCCCACGTTTGAACTTGCTTCAGATTCTGTTTCTTCCTCTCTTTCTCTCCCTCCCTCCCCCGCTTATACTCTCTCTCTCTCTCTCTCTCTCTCCAAAATAAATAAACATTAAAAAAACATTTTAAACTACAAATAGTAATTCAAATTTAAATTAGCAATAACCTCACATAGTGCTATAGATGAAAATAATTCAAGCGATGTGATGATCAGATAAGTAGACAATTTTTACCAAATCAGGTGAAGTCAATGACAATACCATCCATGAAACGGTACCCCTCGCCTAGTATGATGAAAGCTATTTTTTTACTAATTATTATTATAGGACATAGTCCAGTAATTCAATTAGAGATAGGTTAAAAATGTGAATAAAAGCATAACTGATGAAATATCCTTACAAAGCAATGGACAATACAGAAAAGCAATTGTAAACACAAAGCATTATCAAGCACAGAGGAGGGATACCAATGCTTTTGATGAAAATTGCTTCCTCCATTTCTGAAAACATTTTCTTCAATATTATTTTATTCATGTTTTGAAGATAAATAAACAAAAAGCAGTAAGCCCCATGTGATTGGGGATGAAAAGAGGTGGGAAGAGGAAGTCTTTCTCTTGCCCTTAACAGCAGCACTCCAGTTAGTTAGGTTTGAAGCCTTCCATCACTATGCTATCTCTACGTTCATCATCTGTGGTCACCATTTATTCAAAGAGAAAACAGAAAAGCAGTTTATGTGTGTCAGAGTCCATCTAATTTTTTCATCAATTTAGAGCTAGAAAAAGTTACTTCACACCCAGATATTTTTTAGTTTCTGATAAGCACCTTTCGTTGTTGATGTCAATACATCTTGTATAAAATGTAAAGAAGTTTAGACAATATTTGTTTAAGATAGTTATTGAGATTTCTAAAGCTTCTTGTAAAATACCAAATGCACTATGGATTTTTGAGTGCTCCTTTAACAGGTTGCAAAATGCTAGTTTTATAATTGAATAAAATGAACAGACAAAATAAACTATAAAAATAGAGTGTGAAAAGCTAGTAAGATTTATTGATGGAATGTATTATTCATCATCAGAATATAAAAATTGAGATGATTTATGAGGGAGATATCATTTGTGTTCTATCTTTGATATATATGGGCACTTTGAACATATGCAAATGAAGGAAAGCGCCTTTTTAGGCAGAGGAATTGAATAAGCCCAGGAAAAGGGGTAAAAAATACAAAAAATATACTCAGATTGAAGAGGAGTCTACTTTGGTTGGATTATAGAGTAGATGAAAAGGAATAATTATAGATAAATCAGTGATAGTGAAAGGAAAAATTCATAACTATATCTCTAAAGTGGTCAAAATGTATGTTCTATGATATTAGAGATTAGATTTTAATTTTAAATTAATTATGTGTGTTGTATATTTGAGTGTGTTTGAGTGTGGGGTGTATGTAGTCAGTGCACATATTGACATAATAAAAGCCTTCAGTTGGCAGCATTGTGCAGAAGAGATTAGATCAGGAAAATATAGAATGTGGGGAGCTCAGAAGCAAGACAAACACAATGATCTAGTTTACTAATAATGAAGACCTGACTGAACATGATAAAAAGGGATAGCACCAATTTTAAAAAACACCGAGAGGGGTGCCTAGGTGGCTCAGGCAGTTGAGAGTCAGAATTCGGCTCAGGTCATGATCTTGTGCTCCGTGGTTTTGAGCCTAGTGTACAGCTCTGTGCAGATAGCTCTGTCTCTGTCTCTGTCTCTGTCTCTGTCTCTCTCTCTCTCTCTGAAAAATAAAAATAAACATTAAAAAATGTTTAAAAACACTGAGAAATAAATAAGAGGATTGGAAAGTAACTAAATTGTTGGATAAGTTAAGAAAGTTAAAAGTGGGGGCACCTGGGTGGCTCATTTGGTCTGACTCTTGATTTTTGCTCAGATCATGATCTCACAGATCAAGCCCCACATCAGGCTCTGTGCTAACAAAACAGAGCCTGCTTAGGATTCTCTCTCTTCCTCTCTTTCTACCCCTCCCCCACTGGTTCTCTCTCTCTCTCTCTCTCTCTCTCTCTCTCTTTCTCTCTCTCTCTTTACAATAAGTAAATAAATCTTAAAAAATAGTTATAAGTCAGGGAGGGATCTTGTGTTATCAGTCTAGGGGAAAGGAAAACAAAATAAGGAGAAGATGCTAGAAAATAATGATTGCATATCTTTCACAAAAGAGCTTTAAAAAATTATCTTTCCATTCTATTGTCTTCTTCAAAAAGTATATAGAAGCCATGGTTTCATTATTATAATTTAATTTTACTTTATAAATGTTTTTGCTTTAGACTTTTAGTTTTTACCATCAATGTTATGTAAAAGTGTGACCACTAAAAGAAATGCTTATAGACAGTACAGTTTAGTGAAAACTATTCTATTAGGACTTATGAGTACTGAGTTCAAGTTCCGCCAGTTATGTTATACTAGTTATGACTATGACAGTTAAAAGTAAATTTGATCACATAAGGAGAAAGCTGATTACAATGATTTTCCACATAAGGCTGTATTTTATTTTTAAAAAGTTCAGAGATAAGCAGTCCAAGTTGCAACTAACTACTCAAAACACTACTAAGTATCTTCATACTCCAGCATCCTTCCAATGTATATTCTATCCTCCCAGATGCAAGACAGCTGCTACAGCTCCTGATAACCTATATGTCCTTCAGTCATGAAGAAGTAAAATCACAAGGTTAGCTGAGTCTATGCTCTTATTAGGAAAATAATACAGGAAGCTATATCTAGTAGATATCTGTCATGTATCATTAGCAATAATTGTTATACCCCATAACTATGTGTGTACATGAGCATTTTAATGAGGTATATGGCATCTAAATAAAATTGGTGTTATATTAATAAGAAAGAGTGGATATTGAATAGGGATCTAAGAATGTTTGTCCCTGTAATCTTATTTTTCTCATTTGAAAGGCCTAGGTCAACTCTGAGAATCTAAGATTATACATCAACTGAAAACAGTTTGATCAACAAATTCAGATATCAGTTGTATATCATATCATAATCCTAAAACAAAAATCAATTGCCTTGGCTGTAAATGGCACAACTCTGGGAATTGTATTTGTATTACGGTGGTAAAATGTTTCATTATAAGTCAAAAGTTCTCTTTTCATCAGAATAAGCAATATCTCTGAATACTGAGTAAGCTAATGTCAGAATGAGTTAATTAGATTTTTTAGTTTTTATATTGTTTACATCAAATCTAAAGGACTTTTGCATTTCAAAGTAGCAGAAATGCAATTTCATGGTATTCTGCTTAACTGACTTAGAGATATATACTAACTGCCTAAAGTTTGATTATTTTAATGATTTTAAGTCTACCAAAACTCAAGTACAGATTTGTGATTTTCTAACCAATATACTTGTTCCAGAACGAAGACTCTAATCTGAATGTTAAATTATAAATTTGCTCATCAAAACTAATGTGGAGACCACAGAGAAGACAATCTTAGTAAAAGGAACTAAAAGTCTACAGAAGTTGTATACATAATTTATGACTAGCAAATCAGGCATAGAATAAACTATGATAGAACTTTAACATAATTACCAAATAACCTGAGGTTATTGGTAAAGCTAATCTAGATTTTTAATCAAATATTCACTAAAATAGCTTTAGATCACTGACAGAATAATTAGTTGATTGAAATTTCTATTTTGTCAAATGGCTTTTTGTTATTATATAAACATAGTATTTTGAGATTTTGATAGATGTTGGATTTAGGCAAAATATTTAAAGCTATGTACTATTTGTTTTAAGTTCATAAATGATGCATCACCTTTGAGTAATTTAAATAGTTATATTTAAAAACATTTTCTGCTTTAAATTCACTTATTAATTTATTCATCATGTTTGATAAGAATTTTTCTACATTATGACTAATGATCAATATGAACACTTGTTTTGCAAAAGCAAATTCAATGCTACCTATGTCATAAATAACATTCAGAACCTTAATATTCTTAAGTAGTTAATGCGAATATTTTATATCTTAGAGTTACAAATCAGTTTAGACATGATAATAATGATGTTGCATTGATTATCTTGATTGAGGTAGTCCTGCATATGTGATCCAAAAGAATACATCATTTTACTTCTACATTTTCACTTTTAGATTGGTAAGTGATTAATGGCAACTTTCTAGTAGACAGCACATAATAAATAAAATCACACACACCCATGAACTTACATACCACGTGAAAGCATAAGACTATATATATGTACATCTATGTATATTCATCAACATGTATGTAAATATGTGTAAATCCAGATTTATATTTTTAAAGTGTGTAAGGAAGTCTATACTATTAAAAATAAATTGATGTTAAGAGGTAGGTGTTCAAAAATTGACTCTGGTCTCCCACTTCTTGTAATGAATATCAAGTAATTCAGACAGCTTTCCCACTGAGAATAATTAGGAGAGCTAGACAAATATAATGCATTAGGCTGCCTGTAAGAATGTGAGGAATTTCTGCAATGCTGTATGGAGAAGAGGTAAGGCTAAAAGAGGCAGGCATGAAACTTGAAAGCTTTTACTCTTATGGGTGTTTTCAATTTGGGTTAAGATGACTGAGAAGCTGAATTGCAGGGCTGAGATATTTTCAAATGGTTTTCCATGAGAATATTAAAAATGGGTGCCAAAAATCGGTAAGCATACGTACCCTGAGGCCCTATAACCTAGGTTCAACTGGTCTTATTTACTAGGTCTACTTCCTCAGAAAAATTAAATTCCTTGTGCTTTCCTTCTCCTTCTTTGATGTTTTATAACATACATAGCAAAAATGTAGGACTCATTATTATTAACACATATTATGCTAAATAATAGGGTAATAGGGGAAAGAAAATAAATAAAATTTCCTAATAGACGTATAAATATATTCCTACTAATAAGCAATGGGGAAAATTCTCATAATGCATACTGTCCTCACTTGGCATATGATTCTGTGATTTTAGCTTATATTTATACCTATCTTCCTGATAGATGTGTATCTATCATTATCTAGAATATTTAAAAAATTAAATATTTTTAAACAATTAAAAAGTACTACAGATAGAAAAGAATGAATCCAGTAAAAAATAATCAATAGATATTGACAGTCTATTCACAGGAAAAAAATGGACCAAGGACATTTACTCTGCCTTAGGTATCATATTGAAAATATTAATTCATATATGATTCATATTCACCAGACAGTGAAAGAAAAGTGGCTGGGGAATGTATGAAATAAATAAAGGGGATTAAGAGTATACTTACCTCGATGACCACTGAGCAATGTATAGAATTGTTGAATCATTATATTGTACACCTGTATGTTAATTATACTTGAATAAAAAAATAATATTAAGATGGAAAGGAGGGTATGAAAGAAAGAAGGAGGGAGGTCAAGAGGGAGGAAAGAAGGAAGGAAATGGATGAGGAAACACAAGGAAAGGAAAACTAAAAGAAGAAAAGGAAAGGAATTAGAGAAGATTGACATTCCCACAAGTTGGGGAGGATATGGAGCACCAGAAACTCTGGGACATTGCTGTTAGGAATGGGCTTTGGCAATGTAATTTTGTAAAACAATTTGACAGTATCTAGTAATATTAAAAGATGTTTATAACTTCTCACCCACCTACTTTCTCCAAGAATTGTAAAATTTCTGAACATATCAATATGAAAACATAAAGGAATATTCATTGTGATATTGTTCGTAACAGCAATATATTTTTTTGAGAGGGAAAGCGAGCAAGAGAGAAAGAGCAGGGGAGGGGAGAGAGCTGTCAGAGCAGAACCTGATGCAGGGCTCGAACCCAGCAACCGCAAGATCATAACCTAGGTGAAATCAAGAGTCAGACTCTCAACCTACTAAGTCCCTCAGGCACCTCTGTAACACCAATATATTGAATTCACTTTCGTTTATAAGAGAATTGATACCTAAACGGTAGTAGAGATATGTAATTAAATATTCTTTAGCTGTAAAATGGTATACACTAAGGTGCCTTTTTCAACATAGAGAGACCACAAAGATACAATATTGAGGAAAAAAAACACCCAAGCTACTAAATTCCTACAAAATAATAATTTAAAATAGATGCGAATGTGCATAAACTACGCATCAGAATGATAAGTCCCAAAACAGAACAATGGATTCCTATTGGAGGCAGAAAGGATATCAAGAAAATAACTCAATGACAGGTCATTTTTCAAAATATTTTGGTCCCCTGTGTCATCCACAGTTCCTTGAACAGAACTTGGCAAAAAGGAAGTTTTCAAAAATATTTGTTGAATGAATGAATCAATAATATTTTCAGTTTCTTTCTTAATCTGTAGAATTATCAGAATTTTAATTATATTATTCTCCATATGACTATGTTAAGTATGAAACACTTCAAACTTTTAAAACCTAAAGAAAAATACTGACTCTTTATATAAAAATTTAGCTTTAGCGGTTATTCTAATTCTTAAAAAATATGTGTTATTTTGTCAAACAAGGGTTACTAATCCTTAAAACAAATTTTAATAACAATTCTTCTATTAATAACACTGATAAATTGAAACAGATAAAATCAGAAGAAAGCTATAATACCTTTACCCTCGAAAATGTTTTGAATCAAACTTCTCTAGTATTCCCATAATAGTCTTCAGTCTAGTAAACATCATTATTGTAAACACACTTGGAAAAATGTCCAAAATTAATGACATCAGGTATTGTCCAGAACTTCATATAAAACAAAATAATTATTTTAACATCAGCATAACTCCTATCATTTTACTTTACTAAGCATCCATTTGTATTGACCCAATAACTTCCTTATGGCGGTTTAATGTTAATGAGGTCACAAATTCTAAACCTTGCAGGCCAGTTAGTACACTCTGTTCCTTGGCTATTGATTGCAGCTTATGGCGGTGAGTCTTACTTGAGAACTGATACAAAGAGCAGAAAGAAAGAAAGAAAGAAAGAAAGAAAGAAAGAAAGAAAGAAAGAAAGAAAGAAAGAAAGAAAAAGAAAAAGGAAGGAAGGAAGAAGGAAGGAAGGAAGGAAGGAAGGAAGGAGGGAGGGAGGGAGGGAAATCTTTGAAAACACAGTTTTTCTCTTGGAAATGAAGCTGTTACTGAATTCTAACAGTTAAGGGGCAAAGAAAAAGTTATTCATGTTTAAGTCAAAGTTAGAAATGCAAATCTGAAGCCATTCCTAGGTTATAGTCTTTAAAATAAGGTTCTCTTCCCTACAGTTACAACTCAGGATGCCAGTAGTTGGAAGTAATGAAAATACATAAATAGCCCATAATTTTCTAGTAATAATGGGCAAAAATTAAAGCACTGCTATTCACTAGTTTCTGTTCTTTAATCTCTAATCTTGCTTCAAAACAAAACTCTTTTCACATTATCTAATTCTACCAATTGCAACAAATTCAGATAATTTCAGGAGACAAAGTAACCATGTATATACATGAAGAGGTTTAGTGTCCTGCTTGTATAGGAGTTGTGGGTATTGAGGTGAACTGGAAATTTCATACTTACTGGGAGAAATTCAATTTGTTAGCCACTATGTTGTGATTCCTCTTTTCCTGGCCTCTGCTTTGATCAAGTTATATTCAATCTTCATATTTATATTACATTTTAGAATTTCACTAGACCAGGAGGACCTGGGTGGCTCAGTTGGTTTAGTTTCCAGTTCTTGGTCTCAGCTCAGTTCTTGATCTCAGGGTCGTGGGTTTGGGCACTGCACTGAGCTGCATGCTGGGTATGAAACTTACTTTAAAAAAAAAAATGTAGCCACCATACATTATTAACTTCTCTTTCCCTAGCATTCAATACATTTAATATACTTTTGGTAATATAATATAAATAAATACCTATTCAGTCTTTATTTTGAGATAATAGGGAGTAATTTTACTCCATAAAATATTATTATCTTATTTAAATTATAGAACAACACTACAATATAGAGATTGTTAGGCCAATTTTATAAATGAAAAAGTAAGTGTTAAGAAGTAAAATAAATTTTGGTCAATTTTGTCCTAGGAATATCCACCAGATTGGTGATGTGCTTGAGTGAGCTTGTACCAGCTTGTGAGAGCCAGTTGTTAAATTTTGTGAGAAGGTTGGTAGCTTCTTAATGGCCATGGTGGGATTATTGACACCACAGAAATTGGCAAATGCTATAATACAAGTCAGAGCTTTCTCTTTAGGGAGCCGCTTTTCCACCACACAACTGAATGTCATTCAGCTCATTTCTATAGAATTAGGATTTATATCTCTTGTATTTTGTTAAATATTGATCTGCGTGTAGTATGGCTTTCATGTAGCACTTTTACTCTTCAAGAATTTTTATGTATTAGTATAGCATTAGTAAGGTCCATAAATCTTAAAATGTATTTTATAGCGCTGTACAGTAAATCATGCTTAGATTGATTAAATTTGTGGTCCTTAAATGTCAAACTTGGAAATGTGATTTTTATTTAACATCTAATGGGAGTCTTCATGCAGGGCAGGACCATCTCCAGAGCGATAAGCCTCTTAACACATTCTTTGGCAGTAAGATGAAAAGTGGTTTTCTTTTTAGAAATTGTATTGTTACTACCAAAGGACATCTGCATAACATAGTAACATGCCATATGGGAACGTAACTTTGGTTGCTTAGTACAAAATTTTGTTCCTATAAAATAGTTAATTGTATGAATCAATACTATTGTAACTGAGTGTCTTCCTTTTTTTTTTTAAATGAGCTTTCTCCTAGAGAGCACTGTACCATTTCTAATTATTTGATGAGAGTAATGAAGTGAATTCATCTTCAAATTTTTAGAAGCTTATGAATTTATGCTCGATTGAAAGCATTTTTGTCCTAGGAATATTCACTCTTTTCACGTTAATTTTTCCTCCATCTGTCCAAATATTCAGGATGTGAAGAATATATTTCATCATATCCAAATTGTCCTTTTCCTTTTTTGTTTTGCCAAATGTACTCCTCTAAGAAAAAACATTTGCCATTTTATCAAATTTTAATCTGTGTGGGAAATACTGTAAGGGTTAAGATATGACCCTTATAGTGCATTTAAAATGCATTTAAATATTATTTTTAAAAAGCAAAGAATTGATTGGCTCCGATGCCATAGACAGAAAGAGGAACAAATATATGCTTAGTCTAAAGGGCTTTATTATTTGGTATTTACATGGAATTTATATAGTTGATATTTTGTAATTTAATACATTAATATATAGTCCATGATCAAATCAATACTAAAAAATACATAACAGGTATAAATATCAGTCCGTACGCTCTGCTATAAAAGAAATGTAATTTACTTATTTTTATAACTTTATTGTTGTTGTCGTTGTTGTTGTTTTCAGTTGAGCCCCCATTCTCTTGGACAGGCCTTACAATAGAGCTCAGTAATTGCTATGTCCCCTTCACTCTTTTATTCTGATTCCAAGACATTATCAGAGATGGCTCTGGTTTTTAGTTATCTACACTGGTCACCAAATATCCTACACATAAGTTCTCTTTAGGGTTTTGAACTTCTATGCCTAGAGCCTGAAGTAATATGTAATCATTTCTTTGTAAAACCTTGATGCCTGTATACCCAGCAGACTGCCCATCGATAGCACTGCTGTGAAGCAGATTCTGCTTTCCTGTTGTTCCAGACCTGAAAATCTTTCCCTTTTTCTGTTCTCACGCCAAGGAAGTCTCCATATAATCTGGAGAAAATCCTTCTTCCATCATGTTTTCAAGTCACCTGCTTCCTTCTGAAGCCCTGTTGGTTTCTTTGTTTCTTTTACCTCTTTGGGAAAGTCTCTATGTTCTCCTAAGATTGTAAACTTCTGGAAAATGGGAGAAAATTTTGTTGTGTACCCTGCCAAATTCTTCCCTTGGAGTTGTGATATATAGATCAAACTCTCTGAGATTGAGGCAGAGGCCAGCATTTAAAATGTGTCCCCTGCATAAGCAATACCATAGAATGTTAACAGTGGCTTTTATCAATGATGGATACCAGAAAGAAAATACATTGACCTGGGAATGCAACATTGGCTTATTCATAATTATTAGTTATTATTAGTGATTTTATTTTATTATCTTTTTTAAATATTTATTTATTTTTATTTTTGAGAGAAAGAACATGAGTGTGGGTGAGGTCAGAACGAGGGAGACAAGGAATCCAAAGCAGGCTCCAGGCTCTGAGCTGTCAGCACAGAGCTCCACAAGGGGCTCAGACTCACAGACAGAGAGATCATGACCTGAGCTGAAGTTAGACACTTAACCAATTGAGCCACCCAGGTGCCCCAGGTATTAGATGTTTTTAGATAGCAATGTGTGTAATGCAGTTTGTGTTTCCAGGTAGCTGAGTTTTTTTATTTTTTGTTTTTTGTTTTTTGTTTTCTTTTCTGAATATAAACTTTTAGAGGTGCTTGATGGGAAATTAGAAAGTTGATGCCAGTCTTATGCTGTGTAGTGGGAAGATTTTTCCCAGATGCCATGGTTGAAATCTAAAGACCCCAGGCTTTCATACTGTAAACATACAAGGTTATACGGGGGCGGAGGGGGGGGAGAGGAAAGTACTTGCTTAAAGTAAGATTTCATACACAATTAAGCATAAAATATTAAATGTGAGGATTTCTTGACTCTATATATAAATGTTTATGCTTATTTATGAATGTGGATAATCCTGGTCTCCTTGGGAGAATTTTGAGGTTGTTTTGACATTTAGTTATATTATCCTTAGAACAAAGGCTATTGCTGGGCTGGAGTCAAATCTATGACCATGACATAGCAAAACTAAACTGACCCACATAGTGAATAGTGATGATCTTGATGCTCTCACCAGCTGTTTTACTCAGTCACAGAACGCCATGACTTTTAATAACGTACAAATCAGTGTACAAGTTCACACATTTAGATAGTGGTTCTAACTAGTGGTTAGTGGTTCTAACTAGTTAACTATCTCAAATTCAGAAAAAATTAAAGTCAGTCATTGTAAAAATGAATAAGATTAACTTATTTCTATCATTTTGGTTTGCTGATTCTCATATATTTGTTTGGGGCATTAGAAATTAAATTATTTTAAAGGCAGTGACCAAACTACCTCATAGTTCTGAACACCTACAGAATCCTATTAAAAATGGTTAAAAAACAGATCTCCCACCTTAGAAATAAAACTATATCAACAAAAAATATGTATCTTAAAACCAACAAAAGTGTTACTAAATATTTCTCTTACTTTCTCTTTTTTCTTTTATCATAAGGCCAGATTTCCCGTGTCTGGGTGGCTTACCTGTCAGGCAATGATTGGACAGAAACTGTGCTCTAACTCTTTGTTTCTAAGGCTTCCACTATCAGCTGATGGATCTAGGGCTGGGGATACGGTTTGAACAATTTTCAAAGCTTTCTTAGCTTTTACTTCTGGTCCACTTCAGTCTCCTCTGTGCATGCCCATTGTTTTCGAGTCAGTCAAGGATATTCAAAGAGCTCACCATTGCTTACTTCCAGGGTTCTTTTATTTCTAGATTCTTCCTTTTAAAAGTCTGGCTGTCTGCCACTTACCCCAGTCCAGTCTACAACTGGAGTTCAGTCTACAACTGAAGCAGAGCTTCAGGTTTCCACCCATGCTTCCTTCCTTGGTTTGCTACTTACTTTCCTGACTATGCAGCATAGTTTTTCACTCTGCTCCGAATCCAATCAGCTGCCTTTATCAACAAAGTTGCTAGTCTCCTTGGCCAGCCAGACCCTCATTAAAAGATCACCGTGATAGCTGTGGGGATGGGGAAGAGCAACAAGAACAGCCCCAACCAAGGAGGTTGGAGAGTCTGGTTGTTTTTCAACAGAGGTTTTCAGTAGGTTTTGGTTTTCGGTTTTTGTTTAAAAGAAAACAAAATTAGATTTGGATACTGTATGGGAGTATAAAATAAAATATATATATATTTTATTTTATATATAATATATATAAATATATATATATATTATATATATATTTATATATTATATATATAATATATATAAAAATATATATAAAAAATAAAACAAAAGAGTTTTATTTTTAATAAATAAATGCTTCTCAGTTTGTTTTTGCCTTTGATCAATGTTCAGAGGCCAGACATGGTTGTTTTGAACAATGCTGCAGTTTTATACTTGCCTTTTTTAGAGGTTTTGCTTACATCTTCCATCTATCATTGCTGGAAATGCTGTGTTATGTCTTGCATTGTGAAAGGATTTTTCCTAATTATCTCATTTTATCATCATGACTAGTCTATGAATTAATAATATTTATGTTATAATTTTATAGAAGCAGAAGTCACGACCAAATAGATTCAGAAATATAACCAGGAGTAGGATCTATATATACCCAAAGGTAAAAAATGAATGACTTGTTCCAAGAAACCCATTCATACCAAAGTGATAGAGGCCTTACTTTATATACATGTCTTATGGTAGACAAAACAAAGCCATGGTGCTTCACAATAAACACATTCATACAGAATGTTCTTCACTTTCATAACTGAGAATAGAAAGATCCCTTCCTACTCCCAATACAGTACTTTTCCTCCCATACAGTATCCAAATCTAATTTTTGAAATACCTGAATTGTTTTTATTAAGTGTAATGAATGTATCTGGAATTAGCATACTTAGCTTCCAAAGAATAACAATAAGCAACTTATTTATGCAACTTGTAACAAAAATGTAGCTCCATTAGGAATAACACCCTTAAAAACATAGCATAAAGGTGATACATTATTTTAACATCTAACAATCACTCTAATTATGTTTTCCAATTCTATCACTGAGGTCAGAAACATATTTTCAGAAAATGTTTCCCACACGTACATTTAATCTTTTCATAAAGCACTTAGTTGTGTAATAAGAATATAGCTTTTTTTTTTTTTTTTATGTGGAAAATCTGGGTAGTCCAAACAGTAGGCTTTGCAAATTCTGACAGGGAAGTTAAATGCCATCATGAGACACTATGAAATAAACAGTTCTAAGTTCTGAGTATTTGTACTTGGTTCACCATTTCAGCTTATTAAGAGATATATGTAGATATATTTTTCAGTTTGTTGAAAGATATATATATATATATATACACACACACATATGTATATATATATATATATATAATTTTAAGTTGTACTTCAATATTCAGTTGTTTTGAGTATGCAAGGCAATGTAATAATTCAAAACCAACTGAGAATGTGGTATTAGGCAGCTTGGACTGCCATAACAAAATAGATGAAGTAACTAAAATGACAGAAGTTTATGGCTCACAGCGCCAGAAACTGGGAACTCCAAGATCAAATTGCTGGTAACATAGGTTTCATTCTGAGGCCTCATCTCTTGGCTTATAAGCATCAACCACCTCTGTGTGCACACGTGACCCTTTCTTTGAGCATGCACAGGTAGAGATAGAGAAAGCCCTCTGGTGTCTCTTCTTATAAGGACATAAATTCCATTAGACCAAGGCCGACCCTCATAACCTTATCTAACCCTAATTATCTCCAAAAGATGCCATCTCCAAATACCATCATATTGGGTTAGGGCTTCAACATACAAATTTTGGGGAGACACATTATGTCCATAACAAATATTCACTCATATATACATTCAAAGAATATTTATTTGGGGAACCTGGTTTTAGAAAGTGAATGCAATAGACATTGTACCTGTCATCATGAATCTGGAACCTAATTTATTATTATTATTATTTTAATTAAAGAATTTTTTATTCATGTCTACCTAAGTAAAAATTTCCAAAGGAATCCCAAAAATCTAGGGGAGCAATATTTATACTAAAGAAAGAATTGCCATGACTAATTTTTTTCTCATAAAAATTTTAAAATTTAATATAAAACAATTTACATGAAGGTAATAACAATTAAACATATCAGGTGATATTCTCTGAACCTTTCTCTGTTCCTAATGATACTTCATTATGTAACACATCTACTCATTTCCCATATATATATAGTGATACATTTATTTCAACTTTGCTTCATCTTACCCATCTTTTTAAAGTATAATGCAAGGGAAAGACGAGAAGATTTTGAGCACTGGTTAGAGGAAAAGACATAGCATGAGTCCAAAATGATATAACAGTAATAATTGAAAAGGTATTAAATGTAAAGCTATTTTATGTCCAACTATAAATATTTTATTTGTTAACTACACACTGTAAATCTCATTAAAAACAAAACTTCTACTTTAAGTTCTTTCTACTATACAACTATTTAAAATTGTGTGAGTCTTCCTCAATTTCTTTGAACTGTATATTTTGGAAGAAGTTGTCATTCAGTGTTGTTTCATACAATTTTTCTGACATTGTGATTTCATCTTAAAAAGCACCATAACTTTCTTTGTTTGAGGGATTCTGATGCCATTCCAAATCTGTATACGTAGGTTTTTAGCTGGCATTCAAGACCCTTTACACTATGATATAGACAGAATACTATCCTTCCTTCTCACCCATCCTCCCTGGCCAACTCTCACATCATTCAACTTACCAGAAAAACTGGATTAGATCTTATTTGCTGAACAAATCAAAATCACTTTCACATCTGTGTCATTTTTCATGCTGCCCTTTTCCAAGAATGAAATCCATGTACGTATGAAAGATGTATATTTCTTGGGGCATAATTCACATATTACATTCCTGATTTTTTTTCTAATCACTTCCATGACTTTACCTCATTAATTCCCCAATCACACTTCACAACTAAATTTGAAGACAAATCTTTACCTCAGATCAAATAAAACATAATCACCCAAGGAGCATTTTTTTTCATTTCCCATAAAGATATTGTTAAAGAAATTTTTCTTCATGTAGGTCAAAGTTTCTTAAATAAAAAATGTAATACACATTTTTAAAGAGTAGAACATACACTATTTTGTTTCTCTTTGTCATAAGCATGTTACTTGTGTAATTTTTTGACCTTTCAAAGAGTTAGCTTGGAAATAAATTTAACATTCGATAGTAGTAACTATATGCAAACATTAGGTCCCTGACGATCGTTGCTCACTCGCGAGGTATGGTGCATAGGAGAACTTTAGACCCAAGAAATGCCAAACCCAACTTGGTAATCAGTGCGTCTAAATCTTAGGTGTAAAGTTGTTTGGAGATTGTATTCTATGGGGACAGATTAAAACCTTGTTTTGGAAGAAAAGGTATAGAAAAAGTTTTTGGCAAAGCATAATCTATAAGACATTCTGTATAATAATGACAGAGGAAACTATAAGAACAAGATTGCCAGTAATGAGGCAGGAACCCACACCTCGGAGAGGTGACTGGCCGTAAAGCCTCATTCAAGCCTCGTAGAAGAGCAAATATGTATTCAGAGCATGCTCTGAATTTGACACTGCTCAGGTGCTGGGTTTAGAACAACAACAACAACAACAAGAACAACAACAACAAAAAACCCTGCTCTCATAAAACTTACATTCCAGTTTAGGGTCACAGACAATAAATACATGTAGACCATGATAAGGAATGATAACAGTCAAGAAGCTAAATAAAACAGAATAAAGGAAGAGAAGCACTATATTAGAGAAGGTGAAAGGTGAAGAACTTTCAAATTAGGTGAAAAATGACTGAGGGGCTGTATGAAGTTTGGAGGGAGCCAGAAGTATTTCGTGTAGTGCACCCTTCAGGCAGAGGAAACAAAAAATACCTCATGTGGATTTGAGAACATACTTGATTGGAGGAGCTGTCAGACAGTAAGGGTGGTTGGGACAAAGTGAAAAAGGGAGGCTAGCCTAGATGAAGTTGTTAAGAATACTTTTAAATGAAAATTAGCACAGTCCATTAGAGATTGATATCCTTTTTTAGAACATACTTCTACATGAATAAGATGGTAGAATTTAAACAAATGCGTGGCTGATTTAAAAGAGGAATGATTGTTTCCTATGTGTCTATATTTCATTCAGTGTAGTCACTTCACTATCAAACTTAGAGTGAATGACAACAATTTTGCTCACATTTCTTGATATTTTGTGAAATGTAGTACTCAGCAATTTATTTGAACACTGACAGATGTAAAAAAATGTTTGAAGAAATTTATAACCATGTTTCATTTCTAATACAGAGTCTAAGTGTCTCAATACAGGACAAGTCAATTCATAAGTTTCTTTTCTTCTCTAGCAAATTTATTTTGACTTTCTAATCTCCTTGTAGGTTAATGCAGCAAGATGTTTCATTGTTAGATAACAATGCTAGGATAAAAATATGATCTTATAAGTAAGTCCAAATGTTTCAATTTGTTTTGACTGTAGGAGATATGTAATTTATCAGTACCAGTATAGAGGGCAAGGTATGAGGACTATTTTTGAGAAATGAAATCTATTTTTCAAGAAAATTTAGGAAGGAGATCATTTATCCTTATTTTTAAACTGTAAGACTGAAGTAATTTGGCATATCCTTATACCTTGGAGAGTTTCATTAGTAGGACTTATACACTCAGAAATCATCGAGGACAGTTGAGTTTTGTATATGTGTGTCCAATTAAAAGTTGAGATAAACCAGGAAGATGATTATAATACACTAGATATCATAAATAATACATACCTTTTATTACTAAGTTGTTAATAAACACTAATTATTTCAGATGAATATATATAATTACATGATGCAATTTATGTAATATAAATTACATAAAACAATGAATTATTCTCTTATTCTTTTATTTTTGCTAGGCATTGTATCTACAGCTATAACGAATAATGACATAGTCTGTGTCTCCATAAAACATATTCTTTAAATTTTTTTTCCATAATGATAAACAAGTATTTGGTTGATGTATTTAACAGCATATTGAACAGAAAATGTAAATAACTCCCCTTCCCAGTAATGTATACTACCAGTAGTAGGTATATCTAGACTCGGTCTTGGAGTGAATAACTAGGAAAAAGTTGTTAAATAGAAGAACAAATTCACTTAAAAGCATTGACAATCTAGCAAGTTCCTAAGATGTATGGTTCTATGACGTGAGAAGAGAAGAAATCCAGCTAAGTGAGTCCAGCTTGCTAGCTGCTTTTGCAATAAGAGCATATCACATGTTTAGAAGAGATGACCTAGACAACAAGAGCCTTGAAGAACTAAGGATACCAGTTTTGAAGCACAGGGTCTGTCAAGAGAAGAGACAACTGAGAATAATACATTTTGGGGGACTTTGTAGAGCCTAATGGCAGGATTAAGGATAGAGTAGGTAAATACTGACCTTTGCAGCAATGACTCTCAGTTTTGAAACATGACCATTTAGAGTTGTGAAACTCTTGACCAGCTGCCATTCTAGATAGTTATAGTCTCAGATAATATCTACGATGTACCATGTATGGTACCCAGAACCTAGCAAGGCATGAGCAGGTAAATGAGCATGTAAGGCAGTGTCATTGAAATCTGTGAGGAGCCACAGCTCACTGAAGTACCACTGACAGGGAATTCTGGGGAATGTGGCTCCCAGCATCTGTGACACATAAGGGGGTGGGAAGAAAATAGTGATAATGGAGAGTTGTCAATGGACAGTGCGGCAGAATGAGGGCAGAGATTTGGACAACCTTGTTATGAAACTTAACACACATTTATATTTTAAAAAGTCAGTGCATTAAAAATCGACTGTATGTAAGCCATAAAGGAAGTCTCAAGCAATGTTTAAAAATGGAAATTCTGAGTATATTTTCTATTTAGAGAGAGATTAAGCTAAAACTAATAAGATAACCTGAACATACCAGTATTTAATTGTGAAAAATAATTAGAGAATGAGTGTTAATAAGGTCATTGGACACAAAGTCACTATATGAAATTTAATTTTATTTCTATATGCAAAAGTTAGAAAAATAAATTTTATTTATTTTTTTTTGTTTTTTTTGTTGTTGTTTTTTTTAATTTTTTAAACTTTATAGTTTATTGTCAGGTTAGTTTCCATATAACACCCAGTGCTCTTCCCCACAAGTGACCTCCACCAAGACCATCACCCCGCTTTACCTTTTCCCCTTCCCCTTCCCCCCTCAGTTTGTTTTCAGGATTCAAGAGTCTCTCGTGTTTTTTCTCCCTCCCTCTCCCTAACTCTTTTTC
>CM053571.1:41725403-41783639 GCA_028646485.1 Cryptoprocta ferox
GTTACGTCTTAAGGGGGTTCTTTGGGCCTCTTGGATTTAAATGTCCATTTCTTCCCCCATATTTGGGAAGTTTTCAGCTATAATTTGATCGAGTACCCCTTCAGGACCTTTTTCTCTTTCCTCATCTTCGGGAATTCCTATGATACGGATATTGTTCCGTTTGATTGTATCACTCAGTTCTCGAATTCTCTTTTCATGTTCCTGTATCAATTTCTCTCTCTTTTTCTCGGCTTCCTCTTTTGTTATAACTGTGTCTTCTAATTCACTTATTCTTCTCTCTGCCTCTTTGATCTGTGCAGTGGCGGCCTCCATTTTGTTATGCACCTCATTTATAGCCTTTTTTAACTCGTCACAGCTATTTTGGAGGTCCCTAGTCTCTGTATCAATAGCTTCTTTGATATTTTTTCAAGTCCAGCAATTAATTTTATGACAATTATTCTACATTCTTGTTCAGTTATGTTGTTTAAGGCTGTTTTGAGCAGTTCTGTGGCTGTGACTTCTTCCTGGAGTTGCTTTAGAGGAGAGTTCTTTCGTTTCGTCATTTTGGCTTGTTTTCTGTCTCTTGTCAGTTTTAAAAGCTCGTTATGCACTGTGCACCTGTTAGTATTGCTCTATTAAAGGAGGCTCATTTACTGTCCAGGGCCTGTCATTCCAGAAAGTGTTCTTTTAATGGTGTCTCTCAGTTTCTCTTGTTGTGCCTTTGATTATTTTATTTCCCTGGTCAGTGATATCTGGGACTCTCCACCACGTGTACTTTGGCTTGTTTCTTGAGATATCCCTGAAAAGGAAACAGACTGGCATACAGGGAACAAAAGCATGCACATGCACAGACAAATCAAACAAACAAGCAAGCCAAAAGGGGAAAGGAAGTAAAGAAAAGGAAAGGAAAGGAAAGGAAAGAAGAGAATAGAAGAGAGAAGAGAAAGAAACAAAAAGAAAAAGAAAAACAAGGTGGGGACAGAGACAGCAAAAGACTGTGGACAGTCTAAAAGCATATAACCAGCCAAGAGAAGAGATAAGAATATGCTACGGGATATATATCTGGATGGCAGCAGAAAAGAAGGAGAAGCAAAGAAAAAAAGGAAAGAAAAGTAAAAAAAAAAAGACAACTCCCCTGTGCGGATGGGCGTGGTGTGACGTCAGGTCAGGTCTCAGGGGCTGCTCTCGCCGAGGCCCCGCCTTGGTGGTTGCGGGGAGAAGTATGGCGCCGCTTCAAAGATTTGCCGTAACCAAGCGTTGCAACCGCCCTTCTGAGTCCGATCTCCCTGTGCCGCGGGCGAGCCAAACTGTATTCTCCAAGCTCTGCCTCACTTCCAAATCCTGGTCCATGCAGTTCAATACCTTCACGGCCTCCTGGCCCGGCTTGCGCTGCCCTTTTCGCGGAGCCGCCGCTGCCGCCACTTTTCAGGTTGCCTTTCATGGCGCTGCCGCCACCGCTTTTCGCACCGCCGCCGCTTTTCGCACCGCTGCCGCCTTTATCTGTGCCGCGTCCTTTCACCATGCCGCTTGGAATGGATGCCGCTGCCGCTGCGCCCAAGGAAGAAGTGGCCGGCCAGATGGGACGGATTTCTCTCCTGGCGCTCGGCAGTTATATATGGGGAGACAGGCGAGTTTTTCCTCCCTTAGAGATGGTTCTAGGTGCGTTTTCCGTCTCTCTTTCTCTTCCCCTGGTCTCTCCGGGGCACAGCGCGCTCTCTCTGTGTTGGGCTCGGGGGCTCCTTCCCCTGCACCACTGGGACCGCCTGTCCCCTAATTTCCCAGATCACAGTCACTCACTCAGGCATCTTTGAAGTTGTCTTCTTTCTGGCGTCTGTTTCTTCTTTCCCCCACTTGCAAATCCAAGTTTTATCCCTTCAGTCCTTCTCAGTTCAATCCATGCGTGCGTGTGCAGATTGCAGAGCTCCCTGCTTCTCTGCCATCTTGCCCCCAATTCCTGGATTATACTAAAACTTCTTAAACAAACCTTCTCTGGTCACCACATTCTTAGATATTGGACCTCTCCATGTTTCAACAGTCCTGAAGGAGATCTATGCTTCAGTATTCTAGAGATAATACAGTATCTGTGACATTTGACATAATGATGACATTATATCAGGGACAAAGAGAGAACTAAATAAAGCCTCTAAGGGGGGAAAATAGGAGACATTTTTACTTACAATCCTATGTTACTATCAATAAGATAAAGATGAATTATAAACTAAAATAGCTTGCTTACAAAAATATACTGTTAATAGACTCAGTCTGATGGGACTTCGAATAATGTTATAGATGTGTGATACAAAGTGTATTTCTTTTTTTAATTTTTTTAAAAATGCTTTTTTATTTTAGAGAGAGAGAGAGAACATAAGCGGGGAGAGGGGCAGACAGGGAGGGAGATACAGAATCCAAAGCAGGATCCAGGCTTGAGCTGTCAGTCTGGAGCCTGACACGGGGCTTGAACTCACGAACCCGAACCATGAGACCATGACCTGAGCTGAAGTCAGACGCTTAACCCACTGCGCCCCTCAGGTGCCCCATATCTAAAGAAATAAAACCTTATTAATGATGTTAATAAATTTGATTTTGTTACATTTTTTACTTACTCAGCAAAATGAAAGTTTGCCAGACAGTTTTCTGATTTCATGTCAAAACAACGACTTATTAGCTGGATTTACCAAGGTAAATATTTATGAATCATTTTTATGTATCTAGGTATTACATGGGGCTTAGCAATAGCTGGGTTACTATGTTTTTTCCTAGATATATCAATATGATTTTACAGTGTAATATATTTTCCTTAATTGTATTTTACTTTTGTAAAATAGTATTGGGTATATCTATGTTTATTTGAATGGCTAAGCCAGCATTAGGGTTCATGACTTGTAAGATTCAACATGTGGATTTATTTTAAGAAAAATCAGGCAGGAAAAAGAGGTTATGTAAAAGAAGGCATAAAGGGACAACAACAACAACTACTACAACAACATTGAAATCTATTAAATACTTTAAGCCAAAACTGTGCTCAGAAAAGCAACATGTTTTGCATCACTTAAAAATCTACTCCCAGGAAAGTTCCCAGTATGTTCAAGGTAGCCATTAGCATTTTATTTTTCAAGACAATAATTACTATCTTTAACAATGCTATGACCCTGGGGAAAATAATTGAAAAAAGGATTTAGAGTAAGGGAGGAGAAAGGAAGGAGGGAAGTGAGGGAGGAAGGGTGGGTGGGTGAAAGAGGGAGAAGAAAGAGAGAAGAAGGAAGGAAGGAAGAGAGAAAGAAAGAGAAAAAGGAGGAATAGGAAAGATAGAGAAAGGAAACTAGTCAACTTCTCAAAGCTTCACTTTCCATCTTATAGATCATCTAAAAGCTTTTTTAAAATCATTTTATATTTATGTGGCACTGGCAAAATTATTTTTTTAGATTTTGTTAATGTTTATTTATTTTGAGAGAGAGAGCATGCAAAATTATTGTTTTACTATGCCTAGTTCTAGGATTAAAAGGGGAACAGTACAGGAAGCTATTGAGTGAGGTTACACAGAAACATATCATTTAGAAGTTTAAAATTTAAGATGTTAGCTTGAAAAGAAGAGTGTGTACAGATATTTTAATGACTTCAAGAGGTCCTTGTTCAAGGTATCTATACATTGACTATCTATTATGAAGATCCATTTCAATGGCACAAAACTTATGAAAACTGAGATTACTAGAAGTCAATTAGGAAGGGGGACTTTTGCTTGTTTGTTTTTAATCAGAAGAACTTAGGAGCTCTTATGAAATACATATCTACATGTTCAAATAAATAAGTGCATTGTAGAAATAACTAGAAAAATATATATTAAAACAAATCAGATGTGTCACCAAAGTCTCAGAAAAGAAATTATATTTAAATTGGGGATCGAGGACCATTGCTTTACTTACAGTCCTTAGATTTCTTAGAAAAAGAAAATGGTCAAAAATATTCACATAATTTAAATTCATCATTAATTAGAAATTTGATATAATGTTATTGAGACATGAATGAAAGCAGAGTACACCAAATTCATACATTTTGGAAGGTGTTCCAGAGATGACTCCATAACTACATCTTCACCTTTGGGTCAACGCTACTCCTGTCCCTGTGGTTGAGGTCTTGCCTGTGGCTTTGAACCAGGAACCAAGAATGGAGAAAGGAGGAACTGATCTGTCCTTTCATCATGTTGCCACTTTTCTAGTACACTCCATCTTCTCTCACTATGCTGTCTCTGGTTCTTCCAGGATCAGAGCATAGGAACTAAGCATAATAGCAAAAAAGGAAAATAGCATCATGCAGGTGTTGGCTATTCACTACCGTAGTTGTACAAAGACTGAGTGTTATGTGAGAAGACCACCTTTCTATGGGAAACTGCATTCAATTGATGCAGATAAATTGATCACTGATATCATAGATACTTGCTCTGCAAAACTGACGAGTTCCCTCCCTCTTCTTCCACTGGTGTCATGCATTGGTCCAGCCAGTGGACTCCAGCTGTCAATATTCTGAGCATGAGAGTTTGGCCACAGTACCTGTTTTCACATCTGCCTCTGCACTCCTGGAACTCCTGGGAGTTTCTCAAAAGAACTCTCCCACACTCTGCTCTGCTCGAATGGTAGCATGGAGCAGCCCTACAATCTCTGTACTCCAGCATATGTCCTATTGGGGCTGAGAGTCCAACCTTCTCCTTCTCGGGGACATCTGAAATGTCTTTGTTTTTCTTTCACTCACTCCTACCAATGTGGTTGTGAGGGAGGAAGTATCCTTAAGTTTGGCAACATTATAGCACCCTGAATCCTTACAGAATCTCTTCAATTAGTCAACATTATGCTAATGAATATGTAACTTCTGTAGGTTATTGGGAGTTATGTGTGCTGGGCTGTTGTTACTGTCTCTCATTATGCTCTGCAAGGTTGGCGTTTAGCTCTGCAACTATACTTAAAAATGTGCCAGTAATTCCACCCATTATCTCAGGTTTGGTGCCTTAGACATAGCGTGAAAATTCCCAGTTAAAGCCTTGGTCGTATTTTAAAGCTTGTCAATAGAAAAATGTTAACACACTGGGCAGAAGTTGGGACTGAGAGGGAAAAGTATAAATAAAGAGAAGTGTAAGTGTACTAACTTCTTTATCTTTTTTTTTTTTTTAACAGAGTAAAGAACATGGATACATGGGTCCCTTGCCTGAAGTCTCACTGGTACAGTTTCCATTACCTGCATCAACCATGGTCCTGAAGCAGGTGATGATCCTTCTGACAGATGAAGGTCAGTAACAGCCTTAACACTACATCACAATGCCTGTGTCATTCGGCTTCATCACATCACATAGGCCTTGTATCATCTCACACCATCAAGATAAGGGTGAATACAGTGCAATCAGACACTTCAAGTGAGAGAAAGACCACATTCATGAAAGTTTTATTACAGTGTATTGTCATAATTGTCTTATTTTATTATTAGCTGTTGCTGTTAATCTCTTACTGTGCCTAATTTATGAATGACACTTTATCATGGATGTATATAAGGGGGAAAAACATAGTATGCGTAGTATCTGCGATTTCAGGCATCCACTGGAGGTCTTGAGAATATATCCTCCCTGGGAAATGAGGGACTAGTGTATTACCTAAATTTATAGACTGACAAAGGTTTAAGTAGATAAGTTAATAGTTACCAAAATGGAAATCTGAAATCTGTTAGCAGTGGTTGCCTTTAGAAACTACCCAGGGGACTGGGATTTAGAAAGACCTGTGTTTTCATAGCCTCTCATACTGTCTCAGAGGCAGCCTCACAGCTGTCCAGACTGTGCATGTATGCGTGTGTATCCGAAAAGATAACTAATCAACTGATTCTGTCAGATACTCGGTTACCTTCCATGCTCTAATCAGACAGATATTAGGTCAACTCTCCTCAGATACAGAGAGTGGACATAAATATGCATAAGGGATTATTTTTTTCTCTTAAATATACTGATATAGTACTTAGTAGGGAAGATATATTCAATCATCATTTTGTTATACCAGATTTTTAAAGTGCCTGTTGTTTTGCCAGACAGTAAAGATATAAAATTACTGGGATGTGCTCTCCATACTTCAGGAAAATACAGTATACAAAAGTATACATGTTTTTAGCAAAGATTTTTTTTAGAGAAATGATAGGACTCAGAAGATCCTCCTTCTATTTCTTTTAATGTTTATTTATTATTTTGAGAGAGAGAGAGAGAGAGAGAGAGATTGCGAGTGGGAGAGGGACAGAGAGAGAAGGAGACACAGAATCCAAAGCTCCAAAGTAGGCTCCAGGCTCTAAGCTGTCAGCACAGAGCCCAATGCAGAGCTCGAATCCACAAACCAGGAGATCATGACCTAAGTCTAAATCAACCGCTTAACTGACTGAGCCACCCAGGCGCCCCTTAACAAAGTTTTCATGGTGAAATTTAGATAATTTATTTAACAGGTAGTAGTTGTTTTACTGTGACTGTTGAAGAAGTAATTTAGGTCTTTTCCAAGTTTCTTTAGGAAGAGTAAATATAATTTTTGACTTAAAACAATATATTTTATTTTATTAGATGTAGCTTTTTTAAAAGTCTCCTAAACTTTTATATTAACAATATCCATATTGATTAAATACTAACCATATATACTTACATGTTAATATTAAGAAAAAATAGTTTTTGAAAATAGTGTTGTGAATTATTTTTTAACTGATGTCCATCCATAGCTAATGAGACCTGGTTTTGAAGGTTCAAGGTTATAAACTGCTTGGATCCTGGCCTGTGCATGACTTACATTGCAAAACTCCTTAGCAACTGTAGTTAAAATGCCTAAGCTGCTCTTTCCCCAGGGGTAAAGATGTCTGTTTAAAACACCACTGCCTTCTGCCCTTTTCTGACTTCCAAGGAGAATGAGGACCTATGCTATCCATCTTCTCCATTCAGGCCTTCTGTCTGTATTTGGTCACTAACTTAACCTCTTAGTTAACACTGCATTCAAGCCATGTTCTAATACTGATATTCTTGACAACTCAAGGGAGAACCTTATGATTTTTTAACTTATTTATTTATTTAGGCAGATGCCAATTTCAGGTAAAATAAAAACTGTGAACAGCTAGCCTGCTTCCATTATTGTTTTTCTACTTATCAGAATAGAAAAACTAGCAACTTCCCATTTCATGCACTACAGTTCAATGTCAAATTCTCTCTGACAACAGTATTAATATTTCCTTATAGGATAACATTGTGTCCATATTCTTATTGTATATATATAATTTTTGGATGGAATTAGTACCTATTTTTACACTTACCAAAAAAATCAGAATAGTTACAGGCCAAAGCTTTGCCATGTTCTTATAATTCTTAGATAACATCTTTCATTTAATAAATATTTATTAAGTGGATATAATGTGCCAGAAATCCTTCTAGGCATTTGGATATATCTATGCATCATAGAGCTTATATTTTAGCAAGGAGAGATAGATAATAAAAATAGATATAATGAATGAATTATCTAGTATTTATAAGTATGAAGACTAAAAATAAGTTTACCAGTATACATGGGATTAAGAGTGTCAGGGCACTCTTAATCCAGGGAAGTGCAGATTGTAATACTAAACAGAGTGATCTCCCCTGGCAATTCTCTTTGATATGAAGTGATTTGAGCAAAGATCTAAGAAAGTGAGTGGTATAGTCATTTGGATTTCTGGACTCATTCCAGAAGAATTGAATAATAAATGTACAATCTTTATGGTGGAACCAAAGAAGCCAGCATGGCTGAAATATCTTGATGAGGGGCAGGAAGAAAGTATAGGAAATGAAATCAAAGCATTAAGGGGGACCTGAAGGGCATGAGATTATTTAGGGCTTTATAGACTGTATAAGGGCTGTGGCTTTTACTTATGAATGAACAAGGGAATTATCACAGGATTTAAGTTCAGGGGTGACGTAGTCTGACTTAGGTTCACCAAGAACCCCCTTCCCCGGACATACACACACACACACATCACTGGCTTCTGTATATGAATTAATTGTATTGGGCTAAGAGTAGAAGCAGAAAGTCCAGTTAGGTGGCTATTGTGATAATCCTTGTAAGAGATGGTGAAGACTTTTTGGAAGGAAGTACCAGCAGAGCAAGAGAGAAGCTGCCAGATTCTGGAAGGGCCAACATTGCAGGACAGGGTGGGTGGAGTGCTAGTAAAAGGGGAAGGTAAAGAATGACTCCAGAAATGTTGGGGTTAAGCAACTCCAAAGGTGCCCTTGGGTGTAAGCAGATTTGGGAGGGAGGGAACGAGAGTCAATATTGCAGATATTTATGAGAATTTCAATAAACACCCATATAAAGGTGTTAGTAAGAAGCTGATAACCAAGTTTGAAATTCAAAAGGAATATCAGGCTAAAGATATAAATTGAGAGCCATTAGCATGTGTGTGGTATTTAAAGTCATGAGACTGCAGGAACTCACCAAGAGGGGGACGTTCAAGAAGAAAAGAAGAAAAAGACTATGAACCTCGAGATTTTCTACCACTTGAGATTGGGTAAATTAGGATAAACAGCCAGGATGAAGAAGGGATACCTGTGATGTAGGAGAAAAAGCAGCAGATATTGGTATCTTGGAGGAGAAGTGAAGAAATGTGTCAAAGAAAAGAGATTGATAATCTGTGTGAAATACGGCTTAAAAGATCCACTGAAATGAAGACTGTGAACTAACCATTGAGTTTAAAAACGTGGATGTCACTGGTGAACTGGACAAGAACAGCAATATAGGAGGTGTGGAAGCACCTTAGTTTACAGGTCTCAGAGAACAGTGGAAAGAGAGAAATTGGCGAAATTTAATATATGCAGCTCTTCTAAGGAGTTTTGCTGCAAGAGGGAGTAATCCTTTAAGGATTAGAGCTTTAACCAAAAAAAAAAAAAAAAAAACAAAACCCAATACTGATAGAATACATAAATGGCCTAAAGTCACACACCTTGTAAGGGATAGAAACAATTTAAATTTGGACTTGTCTGTCTCTTTCTGTTGTACTCTGCTGGTTTCCCAAGTGGCCGAAGAGATTGGAAAATGACCAATTACTTCTTATTTTATGTGGCTTTATAAGAATTAAGTGATTTTTTTCACACAAATTGTACTAACACAGCATCTACCACATTATAAGTGAAAAATAGATATTAGATTCCTTCTTATTTTCCCTACTCCTGTGTACTGCCTGAAATATAGTCATTGGTGAATGTAAAGCAAATATTTATTGCTTATGAAACATGTGATAAAATTAAACATTATAGCCTACTAAAAGAACACATGGAGTTTGTAACTTACACTTCTTCCTATAACAGAAGGCTACAGTAAATGTAGATCTTACTTTGTTTTGCACATATCTTGTCACCAGAAAAAAAAAGGAATAGCGTATCCTATCCAGATGACATATAAAACAGATAGGCATATATAGCTCTAAAGCTTACATTACTCTAAAAATAGCTATTCATCTATATAGAGAATAAAGAATAAAGTTAGAATTTTCTATCAGTTTTCCTTTAATATTCTTTAAAATATATACTATTTTGTAAACTTTTTAATTTAATGATAACACAATTCTGAAAAATGAACAGCATGTGGTATAGGAATATTTGCATTATTCAGATAATTATTTCAGCCACTGAACAGAAGAAACAAAATGCATCAGAATTCATATAAATGACATTTAGGGATTAGCAATCACACATGGATGTTTACATTTCAACTCCCTATGAAAAATTGCTTTGAAAATGAGTACATGGAATCAAAGTATTAGACATGTTTAGAAAACTAGTCTCATTTTTCTGGAACTGAGACAAATAAATGAATTATATAGATAGATATAGACACAGATGTGGATATAGGTATAGAGAAGAAGCATGTTTTTGAGATCAGAAGAGGTCTTTAATAATTTCAAGCTTTGCAGATCCTTTCCAATGCAGATTGAGTGAATGCCTAGTCTTTCATTCAAAACTGCATGCTACCTTAGGGATGAGAATTGGAAAGAGACAATAAAGATGCAAATGAATAAATTGCTTATGAGAGTTGGGGATCTGGAAAGCTGCCTTGAACTATCTTTATCAGGAAGTAACTCTGAGGGGATGATATTTTACTTGAGAGCAAACTGACAAGAAGAAGGTAGTCATGCAGGTATTTTAGGAAAGAGCTTTCCAAACAGGAATTAAAGCAAGTGCAAAAGCCTTAAAAAATATATCAAAACATGAATCTGAATTTGAGAATCAAAAAAGAAAAGGTCTGTGTGCTTGAAATACAGTAAGGAAGTGAGAAATCCATGGGAGAGATGGTTGGAGAGGTTAGCCAGACAGATTACACAGGATCTTATGCGCCAGAGTAGTGTGTGTGGACTTCATTGTAATGGCAAGGGAGGCCTTTGGAGAACTGTTAAGCGAGGGAGTGAGGTGATTTAATAAAGGCTTCACAAAATCACTCAGGCTGATATATGCAGAATGGGCCAGAATGACTAAATGACTCATTACTAGAAGGCTATTAAGGTAATTCAGGTGACTGACCATGGTCTTGTGGAGTGTGACCTTAGCAGAAAAGAAGAAAATACAAAAGCTAAATAAAGTAAATATCAACAGAGGAAATAAATCACATACTTCTCTGGTGAAATGTGGAGCTGAATGAAAGGGAAGTATAAAAGATAACTTTAACTGAATGAGTAGACCTACATTTGAAAAGATTGAGCTGGTAGTAGAGTTCCAGAAAGACTGAAAATGGAGACTAAAGTTTACAGGAAGATGGAGCCAGCCATGCAGTTTTAGACATCATCAGAGGATCATTAAACTATTAGAAAGATTGGCTTTGCCTAGCCAAAGATTTTGGGACTTTGTGGAACACCTCTTTTATAATACAAAAAAAAAAAAAAACCCATAAACTTTTATAAGCTAAAGTAGCAAAAAAGATGCTTAGAATCTAAAAGGAAGAGAACTTAAAGAAAAGAAGTAAAGGGCTCACCTTTCTTCCCTCTACTACAAATTAGTGCTACCTTGTATTCTGGGAAGAACTGATACCTACATTATGTTCTTGTAATATAAAACTGGAGTATTTATTGACACTACTTGTTTGTAGGAGATGTAATGAAAATGTGCACACTCACTTCAATGAAGTTATAATTAATTCAATTGTAAAACAAAAAACAAATGGCCTCCTTGCTTCTATTTCAAGACCCATCAGTGTGCAATATTTCAGAGAAAAGTATACCCTTTCAATCCTAAATGGGTTTTTTATTATACCAATCTACATGGTCTTTCTTAGCAAGCTTTTTTCACTGCCACTCCCCTCTGACTGATAACTCTCTCTACCCACCCCTTCTAACCCCAGTGTGTTTTTCAAAACCTCTCATTGTGTTCTTCATTGTATTTTTACTTACTTCTTGCAGACAAATTCAGACTTTTTTTTGACTTCTTTAAATTTTCCCATCTAGACTTTATCAAGATCAATTCAATAGAAGATGAACAGAGAAGCTAATCAAACAAATCATCATCCATAGAAGAGGTGTGTGTGTGTGTGTGTGTTGTGTTGTGTTAGGGAGAAGGGTATATGAATACTTCTATACTAATCATTTTTGTCCCTGAGAGATGAGATACCATCTTCGGAATGTGTGAAGAATCTTCTCACGAATGACACATTCTCTGAAATCATGAAATAGTTAAATTTTCCATTTGAAGCTTTAAATTCTAAATCTTAAATACTACTAAACTTAGCCAACAATCAGAAACTCACAGGCTTTCAAAAAAGAAGCATATAAAAACAATTAATTTGTCTCCATCGTAATTAAATGATGAAGTAATTCAACCAACTCAGCTTTTAAATTTAATCATAATTAACCTAAATAGGTACAGAATGCTGTATTACAGTGGCTCAATAAGACACTGTAGGCATCTGGCAGGAATATTGCAACTCAACTCTATAGAGTGCTTCATTTATTCAGAAAGTGATAACAAGGCAGAAAATCATTAAGTTCTTTGCTGAGATGACAGTGTATTTTTAGTTTGACTCTAGATATAAAAAAGGATATAAAGCTCATACACATTTAAAGTCTATTTATGAAACATCTTAGACCTGATATTAAAAGCACAAACCACAAAAAGGAAAAATTAATACATTGGATCCCATAAAAATAATAAAATAAAATAAAATAAGTAAAATAAAATAAAATAAAATAAACACTTCCTTTCCAAAAGGAAAAAGAACATATGAAGGAATGATATGGTAATTAAGGCTAATTTGTACTTATATGCCAATCACTTATATAATTTAATATTTAATAATTTATTATTATTATTATTATTATAAAGCATATAAAATTCCAACAGTAGTTGTGTGCACCTAGGTCAATTGGAAATAAAATGTAATGCATATTCTGGTTGTTTTCATTAGCATATTTAGCTCAACTTGCCAATCTACCATTACTAAAAGCAGAAGTTCTCAATTCAATTTTCAAAAAATCATTTAATCACCCATATCTAAAACAGTGACTACTTTTCTGCAAAAGCTATAGTGATGGAAAGATGAAGAAAGGCTTTGTCTTACACTGATGGCTCAATAATTATTGGACAGATGTGGAAAAGAGAGAGAGAGAAGTGCAAAGAGACCTGTGTGTTAAGTATAACATAGGCTCTGGGTAACAATAAATGAACTCCTGATTTGAGTAGTAGCAAGGTGACTGAAAAGGAAGTGACAGATATGAGAAAAATTATTTACAGAAATTGTTCATGTTTCTACTTCTTGTTCTTCATTATATTTATTTTGTTAAATAGTGGCATAAATGCAAAGCTTTTGGTATTCTATTGAAATGCTGTAGGGCAGGTTAAAAAAATAAGGTAAATGTTAAAGTATAATAGAAGCCTATGTTGAAAATTTAAACATAATTAATCAACTAGAAGCAGTATTATGTAAGCAACAGAATTCTTGTGATTATGTGTTTCAAATGAAAAAGAATTGTGTCTAATGGATATTCAAAATTACTACATGTGCTTTCAAAGATATGGATGAGTTAACATTGATATTAGTAGAATAGCTTTTAAATATTTACATTTTCTTTTAAGTATAAACAAAATTGGGGCGCCTGGGTCGCTCAGTCGGCTAAGTATCCAACTTCGGCTCAGGTCATGATCTCGCGGTCCCTGGATTCCAGCCCTGCGTCGGGTTCTGTGCTGGCAGCTCAGAGCCTGGAGCCTGTTTCAGATTCTGTGTCTCCCTCTTTCTCTCTGCCCCTCCCCTGCTTGTGCTCTGTCTCTCTCTGTCTCAAAAATAAATAATCCAAAAAACAAAAAGTATAAACAAAATTAACATTACCTCAGGATGGGACTTTGAATTTACTTTCACTAAGCAATGGATTACTTTCAATCAAAGTGTATTTCAACAACTGGTTCTGGAGATTGGACATCTATAGGCAAAAAAAAAAAAAAAAAAAAAAAAGAAAGTTATACAAATAAACTTATAAAAATGAACATATACAAAATGAACTAAAAATGAATCACAAATGTGAAACATAAGTTTAAATTATTTAGAAAACAGTTATTATACCTCCAAGGAGATATTGTCTGATAATGGACATGTGGTTTCCTCATTGATAGGCCCTGACATTCTAGTAGTTTTCTATGTTATTAGCACAACTGAAATTATATGGCTACCTCACATTTAGCAGTTATAAGCACCTTTGATAAAATATAGAATTTCTTGTGTTGAATAAATATTCTTTTGCAGTGGGTCAGATTACATTTTCTACTTATTCAAAATAGAAGATATTAGTTTGTAACTTAAAAAAATGTTTCCTATTCACATAATTATATTATTTTTTAAGTTCGTAGGCAAAAGTGAATTGATCAGTTTAATTTGGGCATATTGAATAAGAACATATTAAATGATCAGTTGAAAGTACAGGTCTGAAACTCAGAAGAAATATAGTAGCAATAGAAGAAAGTTGATGCCAATAGACGTCATCAGTATGGGAATGAAATTACAAGATCCTGGGTTAATAATAGAATCATCCTAGGTAAGGCTCAAGAATATGCTCAGGACAGACCCTGTGTAGTGGCTATATAAACACAAAAGCAAAGACAAAAATGTAGCCCAGGTGTTCAACAAATATTTAAATAAAATCTAAGGGGAAAAGTTAAATGTTGGATGTACAAAAAAGTAATCTCAAATGTTATTTGCCTCAAATTATATTTTCCATCTCTCTGTTCATTAAAAGAATTCTGAGCCTCAATTATCTTATTGAGTGTACACATGGAATATAAAATACTGACAATTTGAAGGAAATCTGATTCATGTTTCTAATCTTTTCTCCTTTACTATGATTTTGTGGTTATTTAAAAAATACCATAAAGATATGTTTAAATCTATAAAGCAAAGAAAGATGGTGAGTGAAAACAATCTCTAGCAAACTATTAGCTACAGCATTTCAATAATGACATTAAAGCTTTTTCTCTTTTCAGATGGATTTTATTCCCTCCAGTGTATCTCAACCTAGATTTTAGTAGTTCATGCATGTGTGTCTGTATCCTTTTTATTTTTTAATTGGGGAATCATCTGGGAAGTTACTGAAAGTTGTGTGAGGAGCACCTAGGTGGCTCAGTCAGTTAAGGGTCTGACTCTTGTTTTCAGCTTGGGTCATGATCTCATGGTTTGTGAGTTCGATCCCAGCATTGGGCTCCACATGGACAGGACAAAGCCTGCTTGGAATTCTCTCTCCCCCTGTCTCTCTGTTACTCCCCCACTCGCACTCTCGTTCTCTCTCTTCTCTCTCTCTCTTTCTCTCAAAATTAAATAAATAAATACATAAACTTAAAAAAGAAAGAAAGAACTTTCTTCAGGAGAGTGGCTTAATGGAGTTTTGGTACAGGTTTAGTAGATTAATAATTAGATTCTACTGATTAAAATGCTACTAAACATTTCATGAACATTGTTTTTATCAGATAATGGGATCTTTGTATCACATATATAAGGATATGACTATTATAGTTCTTATAAGTTCTGAATTAGGTGGAATAGGAAAAATGGTAGTCAAAATTATCCTTGATTTTTCTCAAACAACTCCAATTAAGAATACAAAAATAGGGGAGTGCCTGGGTGGCTCAGTCAGTTAAAGTGTCTGACTTCAGCTCAGGTCATGATCTCGGGGTTCATGGGTTCGAGCCCTGCATAGGGTTCTGTGCCGATAGCATGGATCCTGGAGCCTGTTTCAGATTCTGTGTCTCCCTCTCTCCCTCTGCCCCTCCCCCACTCACGTTTTCTCTCTCTCTCTCTCTCTCTCTCTCTTAAGAATAAATAAACTTTAAAAAATTAATAATAATAATAATAATAATACAAAAATAGGGGTGCCTGGGTGCTCAATCAGTTAAGCGTTGGACTTTGGCTCAGGTCATTATCTTGAGGTTCGCGGGTTCAAGGCCCTATCAGGCTCTGTGCTGATAGCTTGGAGCCTGGGAGCTGCTTTGGATTCTGTGTCTCCCTCTTTCTCTCCTCCATGCCCTCCTGCACTCTGTCTCTGTCTCTCTCAAAAATAATAAATAAACATTAAAAAATACAAAAGTACAAAAAGAATAAAAATGTATGGTGATAGCAATTGTTATAATATATTTCAGTCAGAACTACAAATATATCATACCACTGAGGAATCATATTAAAAAATTACACCATTCGAGGTCATGATCTCGAGGTTCGTGGGTTCAAGGCCCTGTCAGGCTTTGTGCTGACAGCTTGGAGCCTGGGAGCTGCTTTGGATTCTGTGTCTCCCTCTTTCTCTCCTCCACACCCTCCTGCACTCTGTCTCTCTCTCTCTCAAAAATAATAAATAAACATTAAAAAATACAAAAATACAAAAAGAATAAAAATTTATGGTGATAGGAATTGTTATAATATATTGCAGTCAGAACTACAAATATATCATACCATTGAGGAATCATATTAAAAAATTATACCATTCAAGGGCTGACCATTTGGAACATTCAGGCAATTCACTGAAATTATGCTAACTTGTCTACAAGTGAGTATCTGATTTGATTAGATTTAAAGGCATTAATGATCCTTGCATTTATAAAGGCTGCTAATTCATGACAAGTAGTGGCAAACAGTTACTTTACTTATCACCGATAGCTACTTACAATCAAGTGACTATACAAGGCAAGGTATTGAGTACCAGGTAAAACACAGTACAGTCAGGAGAATAACTGGCCTGGTTGGTTGCATCCAAGTACACTGAAGAACTTGAGGGAAGAGGAGGATGGTGCTCGGGGCTTTAAGTCCTCAGCTTAAAGTTCAAGTGAGCACCCAGAAAGCTTAAATGACTGCCCTAAAAATAACATCTTTAACTCTAGGACTGAAATTCTAGGAACTGAACTAAAAGCCTAGTGCTGCATATGGCTGAATTTTGATGCAATAATTAATTTCTGGCCTTTCAGCACCTCTTTTGTTGAGGGCATTGATTGGGATAGGGGACATACCAGTGGAGACTTATGAAGCTGGAGAACTTGAGCTCTTAATGCTGCTAAGCCTCCTTTGCAGCCCTCTTCTCCATTTCAGGATATGAATCTCCTTTTGTCTGCAGAAATTTAAAAGCTCCCCTTGTGGAAGTGGCTTTGTAAAGTACTCTTGACTTTCTGTAGATTCTACCTCTCTCATCTCTTTGCTAATAGACCAATAGACATGGATCTCAGCAGCACCCAGAAGGTAAAATTCAGACTGAAAGACCATATGATCCAAAAAGTCCTCTATTTCTTTGGCATTTAACCAACGAAAATGAAAACACTAATTTAAAAAGGTATATGCATGCCTATATTTATTGCAGCATTATTTACAATAGCGAAGATATGGAAGCAAGTTAAATGTCCATCAATAGACAAATGGATAAGGAAAATGTGGTACATACACATATGCACACACACTACACAGAGGAATATTACACAGCCATAAAAATGATGACATTATATCATTTAAGAGAAAATGAGTGGACCTAGAGGGTACTATGCTAAGTGAAATAAGTCATAATGAGAAAGACAAATACCATATGATCTCACTCATAAGTGGAATATAAAAGAAAACACAACAAATAAACAAAAAGCAGAATCAGACCTATAAGTACAGAGAACAATCTGATGGTTGCCAGACGGGAGGGGGGATGGAAAGATAGGTAAAATGTGTGAAGGGGAGAGGAAGATACAGGCCCCCAGTTACAGCATGAATAAATCATGAGAATAAAAGGCTGACCATAAGAAATATAGTCAATGACATTATAATAGCAATGTATGGGAATAGATGGTAGCTACACTTATAGTGAGCATAGCATAATGTATAAATTTATTGAATCACTATGTTGTACACCTGAAACTAATGTAACACTGTGTGTCGACTATACTCAAATCAAATAAGAGCCCAAAGTATGACCTATGAGGATGTATTGATACTCATGAAAAGAATGCACAATTTTGTTAATTAAGATAGAAACCTGCAGAACCTGTGTGAGAATGCATTCAAAGAATGCGAGACAAGATTGGAACCATGCAATATTGGATCAAGAAAAAAATTTTAACATGGCTCACCCTGTGGGGATTCTAGATTCACTGTGCTATTTTGAGTAGCTGGCCATGACTTCGAAAGTTTGCTTAGTTGGGTGACTAAACACCAGATATACCTGTGACCTGTAGTAATTGAAGTTGAAATGCCAAAAAAATTGTTATATTGTAGAAGTAGGTGTCCAAAGTTTTATAGATACTGGAATACGTGCGTGAATTTATCATGTAATATATTCTTACTTATCCCTTAACTATGTTTCACAGGAGATTTTAGTGGATATTTTAAAGCAGTTACATGAGAAATAAATTTATAAGGGAGCCCTGCATCCTTAATGAGTTCTTTGGTAGCTACTCACTGTAGGACAAGAATAACAGTGGGAACTGCCCCCAGAGAACTTTTCAGGTATAAAGGTTTTGACTATCCCCAAAAGACATGGAACTCTGGCCAACTGAGATACTTTTTGTAGGCAAAGGGAATATGAAATGATAGTGTAAGAAAGTAGATGCAAATACCAGTCACAATCATGTTATCATTTGCAAATTGAGGACTGTAAAAGTTTGGGTACTTTCCCTTTAGCTTATAAAGTTCTTTGTAGGTATCTATTAACTTTTTTTTTCCTTCCTGCCTCCCATACCTCTACCATTTAACATAACAGGTTGCTGTTATGGGCCTTAAATTTCAGTGAGTAAATTACAAGATATTAAGCAGGAGTTTGACACAGTTAAAGGAGGAAAGAACATTAACGAAAGATAAACAAAAAGACTTGTATCCTCCTTTGATGAGAAGATTAGCATGTTTTTAAATGTGCAAGAGCTATGCGTATCCTATGAGGCAGAAGAATGAATTTGTTATTGTCTTTATTTGGAATTTATTCTGTTTGAGAGGGATGAGAATGGATTCTAAGCTGACAAGATATAGTGTGTGGCTTTGTACTGTAGCAGTTTAGCTAAGCTGGAACTGTGTTTTCCAGTATGCTTTCCCTATATAGTTCTTAAGAAAAATGTATTTGTGTGAGATTTGGAAGATGTTAAGTCAAACAACAGCCATATTTTTATTCTCTAAAAGTTGGCACAGGGCACCAGGCACTATCACAGTTCATGCGCGTTATTGTTGGCCTTCTAGCAAACTTTATTAGTGTGGAGTATCACCAAGGCTGCAACTTCTCCAGATCTTGCCAAATTACTTTCCTTCAGCTTTTCTGAGCGTGCAAATGCATGTGCGGCTCTGTGGCAAAGGGCACTAGCTTCCCCATCAGAGATTGGAAGTGGTGAGAGACAAATGTAAATTGTGGTTTACTCTCAAGGAGATTCCGGTTGTCTTCATTGATTCTACTTTATTCATGCTTTTGCCCATGTCGGCCTTCTGTCCCCATTGTTGTACTGGCTGACCTATTGAAAATTTGGTTAAATAATTAACACAGACAACATCCATGCACACATTCCTCCACCAGTTTCACAGTTGTGTAAGGTCTGATCCCTATGATAGCTATATCAAATATCTATTTCACTTAATGAATGCTGATTATGCTACTAGTTAATGGATGAATGGATGTATAGATAGATGAAGGATAGATTGATAGATGATAGATAGATAGATGATAGATAGGTGAAAAATACTGATAGTGAAAGAAGTTATATCAGTGAGTGACATTTCAATACTGCGTTGTTGTATATTACCTGAAAGAATGTATCTTATTCCACAATTTGTGTACAGAAACATGCAAATTAAAAAAAAAACACACACACAACAAGATAGACCAGAAAAAGAACAGAAATAAAACAGGGCACAGATTCTTCTAGGTCACCTTTTAAAACAAATTAAACATACAAAAATGCCTTCAAATGGTCCAATTTAATGACAAAAAAAAAAAAAAGATTTAACAGCTCTGTGACCCATTATTTAAATGGTATACTAAAAAATAATGCTATTATAGAATTAGATCAAATTTTAGATGATTTAATCTAAATCCATAAGTATTTATGCTTTAGTAACATACATAGTTGGGGCACCTGAGTGGCTCAGTCAATTAAGCGTCCAACTTCAGCTCAGGTCATGATCTCACAGTCTGTAAGTTCAAGCCCCGTGTCGGGCTCTGTGCTGACAGCTCAGAGCCTGGAGCCTGCTTTGGATTCTGTGTCTCCTTCTCTATGTCCCTACCCTGCTAACGTCTGTTTCTTTCTCTCAAAAATAAATAAATATTAAATTTTTTTAAAAAAGTACATAGCAGACGGTCTTAAAAAAAGGACTAAAGAACAAATTTGAATAACTAGTATATTGTTATACTTTTAAAAATATCTTTATTGGTTGGCACAATAATAACTACTTGTGGAGTGTTTGCCTTGTGCCAGGAACAACACTATTATAGTCATTAATTTTGTTGCCACATTTTTTATAATATGTGCTATTTTATCCTAGTTTACATATGGAGAAAGTAAAGCATAAGGAAGTTATATAATTTTCCTGAGGAAATTATCTAGTAGATAAGGGAACTAGAAGTTGAATTTAGATTGACCTCAGAATGTAGATGTCACCTCTTTGACAGCTATCTTTGCAATTCTCATGAAAATTTACTTGAAAAATACCAAAACATGAATCAACGAAAACACTAGCAAAATGTTGAAGTTATTATTCCCACCTGTTGAATCATCTTTTATTATTAGTAGGCTACCTGAAAAAATGAGGTTGAGGAGATGGAAAGAAGGGTTGGATGAGGAGGGAATCTACATGTTTATAACTCTGTATAAATTTTATACATATATGTGTGTGTGCATATATTCACTCACACACATATGTATAACCTATACACATACATTTGTATTTATACACATATATGTATATGTGTGTGTGTATATAAATATATATATAAAACAAGTTAAGGGGTACCTGGGTGTCTTAGTTGGTTAAGCGGCTGACTTTGACTCAGGTCACAATCTCACAGTTTGTTGGTTTGAGTCCCACATCAAGGCTCTGTGATGACAGCTTGAAGCGATTCTATGTCTCCCTCTCTCTCTCTCTCTGCCCCTCCGCAGCTTGTGCGTACTCTCTCTCTCTCTGTCTCTCTCTCTCTGTCTCTCTCTCTCTGTCTTTCTCTGTCTCTCTCTCACACTCACACACACACACACACACACACACAAATAAATAAACATTAAAAATTAAATAAAACAAGTTAAGTAGAATTAAGTAGTTAATAATGAAACATGGAGGCATTTTCAAGTATTTTCAGTAATTTTAGATGTTTCTTTGATATCTGTAATCCTATTTCTAACTGCTTATTTATGCTTATTTATG
Source organism: Cryptoprocta ferox (assembly GCA_028646485.1). Lineage (NCBI taxonomy): Eukaryota > Metazoa > Chordata > Mammalia > Carnivora > Eupleridae > Cryptoprocta > Cryptoprocta ferox. The sequence continues at coordinate 41,746,220 of CM053571.1, forward strand.
CTATATTGCTGTTTCGGTTATAAATGTTATACATCAATCTCCTACTACAGAAGATGTTTTAGATCTATGTGCCACACCAAACAAACAAAAATATTTCCTTTACCTCATTTTCTCAATACAATTTAATCACAGTTTCTTATGAATATGATAGTTTACATTATTATTATCATGTAATATTTGTTATATTTGATCCCTATAATGTCCTATAATCATATAATTAGGGGCATAACTTCTTGTATTATTGGGGAGAACAATTACCGTGTTGTCTTTTTCTTTTTTTGTTCTTATTATTAATAGGAGGCCCTATTACTGTATTTGGTATAGTCAATCACATTTTTGTTTATTTTTTTTTCCTGGAAACATTCTTCCTGGATCTTTCTTCTTACTCTTTTCATCCTGGTTGGTTGATGACTAACATGGAGAGACAGTTGATTGGATGAGGGTGCATGTGAATTGGCATGCTTTGCAAAGAGATGATAAAACAATAAATTGGTCTGTGCACTGGAAGTCCTCCCAAATTCAATGAATATTTTCTTTTGAGCATGTCACTAACTTATATAATGCTGATATTTCAAGGCAGTATTTTATCTCTGAGCTCAGCAAAGCAAATATAGCCAAAATATAAACATATTCTTTTGTCAGAGTTGGGGATAGATAGGTACAGGTGAACACTTAGCTCTGCAAGGCAGTTTAGATCTGTATCTTACTGGCCTTTCCACAGGATTTAACCTACCCTTCTGATTTCAGCTCTAAGACTATACCTCACCATGTTCAAATATACCTGGTGCCTTCAATTCCTGAGCTTTTCTAGCACTATCTTATTAGTTTATTTATCCATTTTGAGAGAGAGAGCAGGGGAGGGACAGAGAGAGAGGGAGAGAGGAGAATCCCCAGCAGGCTTCGCTCTGTCAGTGCAGAGCCCGGCACAAGGCTCGAACTCATGAAACATGAGATCATGGTCTGAGCCAAATCAAGAGTTGGACGCCCAACCAACTGAGCCACCCAGGTCCCCCAATCCTGCAAGCTTAAAGTTAGTTTTCCTGTGGTTTATTACATCAGTTATTACTTTTTTATAACTTTCCAGTTGACTTTTCTTCTGTGATTCTCTCTTGTCCTATTCTTGTGAACATTGTTTTTTATTTCTTTATTTGCACTATTATAATAATTATTCTTAAAAGAAAAGACACAAATATGTGAATTATTTAGTCATAGTAAACCAGAAGAATTTCTTTTTGTTATTTTAAATTTAGTAGTCAATTTATATTGTCTATATAGTTTGATTGTTGTGACTTATAATAACAACAATTAGAAATTAGAAATCCAAGCCAGAATATTCAAGAAGAATATTTGCTGCAATCAAATTATGAAAGCTATTTGTTGAGTTACCTGTTGTTACCAGACAACTTGTTTAATGTAGTCTTATTATATCTGATTATAGTATAGTATTATAAAGAAAAGTCAATCTGAATGATTAAGGTGGGAAACACTAAATTAAATCTGGTTTCCATAGTGATATAAAGATTGTTTATATTATAAGGAACTATATAGAAAGATGATACAAAGTCCATATTTTTTTAAAAAAAATTGTGTTAATAAGGGGAATGTCTGTTAATCAACTTGTGATATAAGAAGTACTAGCTTCCATCTTGGAGAAAAATCATTTGGAATTAGATGAAGGGGTTATGTAACATAGGATTTTGTCTAACGTTTAAGATCTGTTTTCTGTTTCTGAAGTAGGATTATGAGGATGGAAGTCTCAGTACATATTTCTGTACTATTTTCTCTCCCAACTCCTTGACAGAGTAACTCAGCCATAAAAATTGCCTTAGCTAATTGCTTTTAGCCTACGAAAAAAAAAATCTCCCACGTATCTTTCATTTCTCATCAGTTCTTCACTGTCCAACAGACTCTGACAGCCTGATCTTCACAGACATTGAGGGCTCTCACACCAAATAACGTGAGCAGAAAAAGAAAGATCCCAACCTTCACATTTCCTGTGTGACATAGAAAAGACAGTGCTAAATCAATGCAACCATGCTAAACAAATACAAGTTAAGAAAACTTTAACCAAAGTAAATGCGAGCCCCTGAGGATATGCAATTATAGTAATATGTAAGATAGTACCAGAGGGGCAAATAGACACCAGAGGGGCACAATGGTCGGTTAGGCAGATAGGCAGCTCACAATCAGGGGTAAATGTTGAAGCCAAGACTCAGAACTCTGTGGGTATGCAGAAGACTAAGGTTATTTTCCAAAGGGCATTAGATGTTGTGATGGACAAAAGGGCAGCAGATTTACTTAGAGTTCTTTAACTAGTTTAGAGTAAGTCAAATGGAACAGAAAGACCTAAGCCTGGCTGAGACTGACTCTGGCTGGGACTTGACCCTGTGCTGGGACTAACTCTGGCAGGAAGAAGCACAGCTTCAGGAAACACAGTAGTTGGAAAGGGGACAGCCAATAGTACTGGCTGAATTATTTAAAACCAGGCACACTATTGTTGTCTTCATAACAGAGGATATGAGACTAGCTGGGACCATAGTTAAGCTTAAATAAATATTAAATGATGTACTTTGTTTATATGGTTTACAATAAAACCAGAAAAAGAAGTATATTTCTAGTATTTTCTATGATGAAGTTCCTATATGGGGATTAGTAGGTGTAGAATAATGACAGTGAGTTTCCCAGAACAATTTTTATGATATATAATTAGTATTTTATCATCTTTGTATGAAATAAAAAGAATATGAATGAAACATTATAAAAGCAAGTAATGAAGAGAAAGAAAAAAAATGTATGGGACTTGTACAATCTCTGAAGATGGAGGTTTCTACTAATATTAAGCTATATCACTCAGCCTTTATAGGCACTTGAAAATCTAAGATTGGTAAGATTCTGATTTGTAGGGCATTTGAGAGACAACAAGCCTATTTTTACCAGGCCTTATTTGCCAACAATTTATAAAATCCAGAATTGTGTGCAGTAACTGTACATGATTAAAAAGTAGACACTGGGGGCGACTGGGTGGCTCAGTTGGTTGAGCATCCGACTTCAGCTCAGGTCATGATCTTGCAGTCAGTGAGTCCCAGCCCCACAGCAGGCTCTGTGCTGATAGCTCGGAGCCTGGAGCCTGCTTCAGATTCTGTGTCTCCCTCTCTCTCTGCCCCTCCCCTGCTCACACTCTGTCTGTCTCTCAAAAATAAATAAAAATACTAAAAAAAAAAGTAGACACTGGAAGTGAGGTAGTTAGTAAGTAGGGAGTACAACAGCTACACATTAGCAAAATGTAAGAAATGCAACAAAAACATAGAAGCTCTCAGATGGAAGTGTAGGTGACATTTTGGTATCTGGGGTAATTAGTGGAGAGTCAATACAGGACATCAGCAATCAGCAGCTTTTGAGGCAAATGTAGTACTTTAGCATTATAGCCCTAGGTCAGTCTTCAACATTTCTCTTAATTAGACCAAGTTTTCATGCGGTGAAAGTTGAAAATGGAAAATGATGTTAAAAACTAAATGGAAAAAAATCTATAGACATTTAGTAAACCTTAAGCAATTAATAAGTTAGACTTTTTGGTTTGTTTTGTCTTGCATTTTAGAGAGAGTAGAATCTTGCTTCAGAGCATGAACTCTGGTTCCTCACTGCCTGGGATTGAATTATGGCTCTAAAATCCAATAGGCCCGTGGTTTTGGGTAATTTATTTAACTTCTGTGTGTCAATTACCACTTTGTGAAATGGACAAAATATTATGAACTATCTCATAAGGTTGCTGTGCAATAATCAACTTACAAATTTGTTAATGTATATAAATTGCCTAGGATAGTACCTGGCACAGGATGATTATTATGCAGTCTATGTTATTATTATTATCATTACTTTAAGAAATTTTATGAATCTTATTTTGTAAGAGGTACTGTAGGAAACGTGCTCAGCTCTACATAACTCCCTCCTCTTCCTCCCCCTGAAAAAAAGATACATATTAAATTTTACATATAACATCATAATCTAGTGTAATTACTCTTGAGATAGAAAAATAAATGTGTAAATCTATCAAAAATCACCAAGTGTGTGATGTCACTATGTAATAGCAAAAGTAAGACTGTTGTTGAAATTCTCAAAATTTTCTAAGGTTAAGTTGACCTTTTTTGGTCCCCTCTCATCCCTATTACTATGCTCTTTAGTTTCTGTTGGTATTATCATCTACCAGGAGTGATAGTCTGTGGTCTACATGGGCTCCTTATCTAGAGATATAGGAAATAATTTAATTAATTAATTAACATTAAGTGATTAATGACTTTAGTTTGGCCTTCTGGTACAATATAAGTAAGAAATTTTCAACTACCAGAGATATCCAATAGCATTAAAGGATATTTTACAATGTATTATGCTGACCATTCCTAGTGCTCTTATAAATCAGGAACATACTTTTTTTTTTCTTTTTTTAATCAGTGTGCAGCAGTTATTGATAAATGATCAATAAACATGCTGTATAATTGCACCTTTGTCTTGATATATATCAATAACAGATACAGATTTTTGCAAAAACCAGGATTTAAGTTAATCATAGTTTCTTATCTGAAGAAATCGGTATGCAACAAAGAGTAATTTTATCCAATGGAAGTGTAGACATTGTGGTCTCTAAAATTCTCAAGAGCCTTGTCAGGAAGTGCACAGTTGTCTATAATAACATTGAGTGAGGTTGGCTCACATCAGACACCCTGGATGATTAACGTTTTCTTCCAAGCCCAGGTTTATATATAAGGTTCGACTGTCTAGTTTTGCACCTTGGCTAAAGACATGCTATAGACTATCTCACCTGGACCAGATATACCTCATAAAAGACTCAGGCCTGAATCTCCTTCTAATCCAATATTCACCCTCATACTTCTTATATATCTCAAGGAAAATGTATCTCCTCACTCATTTTTAGAACTAGAACAGGGGCCAATTACCGAGATATTTCTGAGAATCATGCTCATAAGTCAGAGCAATTGGTATATCCTACCCTGTGGTAGTAGATAAAGGGGAAAATTTATGAAATGATTCTTTTGTTATGTTGGAGATTTTCCAGGGAAATTAATAATAATAATTTAAATAATGATGCTGATAGTAAGCATAGCAACACTTATTCTACTGTACAGTATTTAAAAAAGAACTTTACTTGTATTATTTTATTTTATCACTACAACACTAACCTGAGCTTGGAGACTGAGGCTTAAGAGATTAAAATGTGGACTAATATAATGAGTGGAGCTGTAATCATCTCTGGACTTTTTAACTCTAAGGCTGGACACTGTACCACATCTAAAATTGGATCTTGAGTCCTTTGGGGTATTATTGCCAGTTACTCCTACCGTGTTTTCTATGCTCTTATCATGCTACTGACTGTTTCTCAAAGAAACTGGATAAATCATGTAGGTGATCCTTCTAGTCCTGTGAATCTAGGAGACTCTTGGGAAACGAGTTAAATTCATAACCACTTACCCAAGTCAACCTGAGAATGCCACCTTGTGCTTGCTTTGTAATGCAGAGAGCAAGAGAATCGAAGTGATTGTGTCATGACTGAATCATACCCTCTGCTTTAGAGGGTGTTTCAACATCACCTTTAAGTTTACTGTCAGTCCTCTTTTTAATGTTTAAAGGTTGAGTTTCATGGAACCAAAACTGGACCTTTTTTTTTTTTTTTAAATAAAAGCACTACTAAAGCATAGACTTTGAATACTTTTACAGGAAATGTGGAAAGATCATCTTCTTACAGGAAGAAAGGCAAATGCAGAAACACAACACCACCTTTCAGCACAGTACATAAAACGTCACAAAAATAAATATGTATTTTGGGGTTCTATTTTACTGATAGAAAAAAAAGTACCTGAATGCCCCATCACAGCATCATCCCATACAAGATATATCAATCTGCACCTCTGTTTCTGTTTTGTTGACAAGAATATATAAGATGTTAAGGGCACCTGGGTGGCTCAGTCGGTTAAGCGTCCCACTTCGGCTCAGGTCATGATCTCACGGTTTGTGGGTTCGAGCCCCTTGTCAGGCTCTGTGCTGACAGCTAGCTCTGAGCCTATCTTTGGATTCTGTATCTCCCTCTCTCACTGACCCTCCCCTGCTCGTGCTCTCTCTCTCTCAAAAATAAATAAAAAACATGAATTTTTTAAAATAAAAAAAATATATATAAGATGTAAGCACCGAATATACACCTATTAACAGTCTGTCCACCAATAATGCAGTCTATACCAGTTTCACTGATTTCTTCCAAAACAGAATTTTAAAAAGGTTGTTTTGCAAATAATGTTTTAAATTGAATATTAATATTAGAGAAAAACCTCTACCTCTATTGCACAGTAACAATTTGAATTGATTAAACATTTAATTACATACTTTAGACTTCTTTCAAAGCATTATACAGTGAAACCACATTTGCGAAACTGCATTGCCAATATATTCTAATCCTTCATTCTGTTTCTAGGTTAGTGGTCACTGTTCTTATCTTATTACTGGTAACAATAATAGACCACAACATATATTTCCTGGCCATGTACTATTAGCAATCACTTAAAATAGCAGCCTCTTCAGCTGAGTAAGTAAGGCACAGCAGGATTTGGAAAGAGTAGCCAATAATCAGTATGTTTATTGGATCTGCCAGCAGGTAGATTATTTAAAAACTTGAACCTGCTGAGATTTTGTTCTCTGAAGAGTCTGTTTGCTTTTTGTTGTTGCTTTTGCTATACTTTCTGTAGTAGTGACTTTCACATTAGCATATGCTATTGAAAAATTCTGACACCTAGATCAGAGGCAGTTAATTGCTCACTAGTAGGGGTCATTGTCAGTGAGCTTGCACCTAACACTGGAGAAATCGAGATTGACACTTATAATTATGTGGTTGCAGAATACCAATTTTAAGAGTATATTTTCAGTATTTGGACTTCTGTGCATTTACTTATTGTATCAGAGTTGGTTGACTTAAGACAAAACATCTTTAAATACAGCAAAGGGATAATTGAAGTAGATACTAGAAAATAATGGAGAAAAAGAATAATTAACAAAAGCTTTTTGTCACTCATAAACTTCTTAAGCAACATTGAGTCTGGCTACAAAATAGCATTTTGTAATTATGATAGCCAGTAGCTACACATTATTGTGGTTTGCTACATGCCAGGCACTGTGCAAGTGTGTCACATGCATTATTTTGAATCCTCATAAGAATCTAATAACATAGCAACACCTTCTGTGTTTTAGATATGGGAAAAATGAGTCTACTTAGGTGGTTAACATAATTAGTTGCATCCAACCAGTTCTTAGAAAATTAAGAAGTCCTAACTGATCCACTACAGAGTTATGGTATTGCTGCCTCCTTCTGGTACTAACCACTGTAACTATACTTTTTCATAACAATATAAGATGGTTTTATGAAACAGAATATTTAACTACACATGAATTAAACTGTAAGGAATCTGTTGGCTCTACACCTAGAAAACCCAGAAGCAGGGTTTGACCTAGAAGATTAATCAAAGATCCTATTTCTTTTTAACTCTCCATTGTAGCACACACAATTTTGTCTTTGTCCAAGGCTGCTACTGCAAGCATAAGCTAGATGCCAAAAAGAACTCAGGTACAGACGCTTCCTCAAAATGTCCAGTGGTAATGAAGGAGAACCTTGATACAACCATCACAGAGAAGTTTTGAGCTTCACACTAATTGGGCCTTTTTAAATACATCTGTAAACCAATGCCAGGCACTAATTGCTAAGACGTCTCTACATGTCTTTCTGGCACAGAGAATGGAACTTAATAGCTACACCTTGGATAAGGAATCTGACCTGCAATGGGAAAATCTTGGGGTTTTCAGGGAACTCCTAAAATGCCAATGAGACTGAATATTGTAATAAAATGTTGACAAATGATCCTTTCCTCCCCCCCCCCCGTTATATTGGCTTATAAACAATGGGGTTTTGAAACCCCATTTAGTGCTCACCACAAGTGTAGTCACCATCCTTCACCGTATAGTGTTATTACAATATTACTGAGTACGTTCCCTGTACATTTCATCTCCATGATATATTTATTTTATAACTGGAAGTTTGTACCTCTTCATTCATTTTATCTGTTTTGCCTATCCCCCACCCACTGCCCTCTGGCAGTTTGTTCTCTGTATTTAAGATTCTATTTGGTTTTTATTTGTTTGTTTTTGGTTTTATTTTTTTAGAGTCCATATATAAGTGGAAACATATGGTACTTTTCCATTCTCTGTCTGACGTATTTCACTTGGCATAATTCTCTAGGTCATCCATATTGTTACAAATGGAGAGGATTTCATTCCTTTCAATGGTTGAGTAACATTCCATTGAATATATATCACATCTCCTTTATCCACTCAATTATTGATGTATACTTGAGGTATTTCTGTATCTTTGCTATTATAAATAATACCATAATAAACATAGGGGTACATAAATCTTTTTGAGTTTTTAAATTACTGAAATACATTGTCTTCCCTATAAGAACAATGAGAAGCCACTGAACTGCTTTATATATTGGAATGATTTGTTCTTATTTGCTCACATAAAAGATTGCTCTGGATAGAAAAAAAATATCGAAGGAGTAAGCATGAATGTTATTAGACTAGAGAAGAAATGATGGTAACTTGGGCTAGGAGCAACTATGAAAAGTGTTCAAGCTTGTGAGATTTTTAATAGGTTAAATCAATAGACTTTTGCAGTGGTTGGATATCTGGAATAAGGGAGAGGCAGATGTCATAGATGATTCCTAGGTTTCCAGCTTACTCAACCCAATTGGTTATGCTGCCATTTATAAAGGAAATTAGTGATAACAGATTAGGTGTGTGGATAAAAATTATAAGTTCAATTTTGCCTTTGTTGTATAAGAGGACCTTTGAAATATCCAGAATTTATTTCAGTTAGGTAATGTGATATACGTATCTGGAGCTAAAAGGCAATTCTGATCAGAAATATCATTTCTGATATTTTTTGGGATACTAATTTAATATATTAATATAAGTCATATATATGAATGGAATTGTTTAGGAGTAAAGTCTCACTTGTGACAAATTAAAATTGTGGGACCCAGATTTGATAAAATATAATATTTTATGTGGATTGTAAAGGATGAAGGGTAAGAATAAAATCTGGAGAGTTTCTAAAATACAATCTAAAGACAGTGTTTGAAGAAAAGAAGGAGTGCGCAGCAATAATCTAAGGACACCTCCCCCCAAATAAAAAAATGGATTTAATGACAAGGAAATTATATGTGATTTTGGTAAAAATTTCATCAAAAGAAGTAGGGTCCGGAACACAGATTGATATTGTAGTGGGAGATTAAAAAAAAAAAAAAGGAAAAGAAAAGAAAAAGAAAACAGTGAAGTGTAATATATAAATAAGCTTTTTGGGAACTTTGTGAAGTGTAGGAAAGAAAACTAAATCTAAAGAGGCATTAGGGCCAAGTAAGATTCTGTTATTTTCTTTTACTTTTTTCCATTTTTAATAAGATATACTTGAGTTGATTTAAAAGTCATCATGAATGAAGCAATTGTGAGAGAGACATGGGAAACCAAAAGTAATAATAGATAATAGGTATTGTAATAAAAAAGCAGATGAGATGGGATCCAAAGTAGATGTGAATTATCCTTAAAGGGGAGCATGGATTTCATTGTAACATGGGAGGGAGGAGAGAAGGGGAATGGATGACACTAATAATCATAATATAACTAATAACACAAGGTACCATTTAAGAATGTATACATGAAAAATACTGAGGCACAAAAAAGTTTTATCTTTCCCAAAGTCATCTTTTTTAAAGTGAGTGGGAAGAAACTGAAATTTAGATATTGGTAGGGAGTAGCATAGGGTTGTGAGTTGACCAGAAATGTAGTAGGATTGCAGAACAGTGTTGGAAACCCCAGTTAAAGTTGGTGGTAAGATATTTATAATGGAAAACATTTTGCCCTGTTATATGAAAATTTATGCAGTAATTGGATGATCAGGGTCAGTCTTGGAAAATGAAGATTATTAGGTTCAAACCTAATAGGGTAGACTTTTGCAACATATGCATGACAAAAATGCAGAGAAGCAAGAGAGATTTATATATAGCAAACATTCTTGAAAAAAAAGCATCATGAAATCAGTAATGAATAAGAAAGGAAATGAAGAAAGTATCTCATGAATTTGTAGAGAGCAGCAACTTCAAGTAACTGGAATTCCTGATCAACTAAAAATGCTGGAAGTAGTTGAACAAACCATAAGGAAAAGAGACACTGGCCATCAAGTAGGATTATTGGATTAATGATTTTTTAATATGATCAGATTCATATTATGAATAGACTCAAGGTGTAAACATGGGAGTGAGTGGCTTAAGTGAAGAAATAAAGACCTCATTGAGTATCAGGAATTTTAAGAACTGAGGAAATCTAGAACTGGAAATAGTGTTCATATGAACAATGATGTCAATCCATAGAAGGGCTTGGGGTAAAGAGAATATATATACCAGGTACCAAAGTCTTTGAGGAGTGATGGAGACTAACTGGAATGTCCACAGATGATGGTCTTAAAGAGAAGGAGGATTGGTATAGCTCAACAACTCAATTCTAAAGAATCTGCACTTCTGTTTGTTTGTTTGTTTTTGTCTTTGTTTTTTTCTGAATAAAGTTGAAGTACTAATAGTCTGGAATTTCTAATGGAGAGTAAAAACACAAACCCTGTCTCCTACATATAGAGCATATAGGTTATTAAAAGACAACACAACACAACACAACAACAACAACAAAAATAGACATTGGTTGAGCACTCTGTAAGGGAAATGGTATTCTCAGAGTAAAGCCTGATTTCTGTTAAGGAAAGCAAGTAAAAGGAGTGGTACAAAAGGAGACAAGTAAGGTTTATATATTACAACAAGGAAGGTATGGTAGAAATTCAAGGTTAATATTGACAGATAAATAAGAAGATGAAATGCTTGGGATTTAATTTCAGTAATCCTTTGAGAAACAAGGAGGAATGTATCTTATTTTATTTGGCCAGAGTAATATACAGCCAACTGTAGGGTCAAGTATGAAATATAGTGGAGGATAACAACATATTTAGAGTATTATAATCTCACATGTATAGAAGAAAAATATATATAAATATATAATTATATTATCTATAAAATCACTCTGTGTAGCTTGGTACTAAATGAGTAGAAAGCATATGGACTAGAACACCACTTTGGAAAATGATGGATCACTGAATGGTTATGGGAGATACGAAGTCTTAACTTGCTTGGCTTTGTTTTGGAAGTTATCAAATATATATTTTGTCTTAAAGGAAATGGAGAGCGGAATTTTAAATAAATGCCTGGCAATCAGATATACATTTTTAGTAAAATCACTCTGGGAATAAAGGATCAGATAGATTGAAAGGTGACATGTCTAAAGATTAAAATTCCAGACAGAAGACAGTTGAAATAATCTATTCATTTACTATCTTTATTGGATTTCTTCTTGAGAAAGAAGTCTGATTAAAATACAGAATGGTCAGTGAATTCATTTAGCAGCTTATCATGTGGTGCCCTAAGGCACTGTTGGGGTTTAAAAACAAAAATGAAAACAAAAACAAAACTTGGGCGCCTGGGTAGCTCAGTTGGTTGAGCTTATGACTTGAGCTCAGGTCATGATCTTGTGGTTCCCACATTGGGCTCTGTGCTGACAGCTCTCTGTCTCTCTGTCTTTCTGTCTCTCTCTCTAACCCTCTCCTGCTCACACTCTGTCTCTGTCTCTGTCTCTGTCTCTCTTTGTCTGTCTCTCTCTCTTTCAAAAATAAATAATAAACATTAAATTTTTTTAAAAACCCTCTTCTTTTGTGTAATACAAGGTATTATTGGTCCTATTCTTTGTTTCTTCCCTAAAATAGGATGTTATGGCTCTTCCCAATGTCATATATTCTCTCATAACTCAAAGGAAATATATCGTACATCTTTCATCTCTACTAATTTTGGGAGTACTCATATGTCATGCTTTGACCAGTAAAAGCTAGACCTATGTAACAATGGGCCAGTTCTGAATGGAACAATTCCAAAGGTATTATAGGTTTCCATTTCACCTTCTTGAACACCTTCTCTCTGCCCTGAGACAGTATGTCTCAACAGTGACTGATCCTTCAATCTCAGTACTCAAATGAAAAGATCTGTGAAACTGATTTGATTATGACTTGTAGCCAGGAGCCAGGGCCAACTAGCTCAGCCAAACTCACTCAGGAAAGTCCAAAAGAGTTAAAAGAACCCAGCAGAACTGTAGCTGAGGAATATTTTGCTGGAGTAAACCACTCTTTGTGCCTATTTGCTAGGCATTACTTTTGCAATAAAAACTGAATATTACATTTTGTTTTTTACCTTTTGAGATTATATATATTTTCACCCTTACTGAATTGCAGTGCCTTGTAAAAATAGATTAATACTTTTCAATTAACTACCAAAGCATATTTATGCATCTTTTGATCTGTTTCTTTAATTTTTTAAAAACATTATTTTGCAAATATAGCTTGCCTTTCTCTTCATTTATATTTAAACTTCTGCAAAAACTCAGAATCAATAAATTATTCTTCCACTGTAAATCTCCATAGGCTACTGAATGTTGATAATCTACCTTAAACAAGTGATATTGACTAACTAGATACTTCATTCAACTATGACTTTTTTGTAGTAAAGGAATCACAATGATCATTCCCTTGGTAAGTGTAGACTTTCCAATCATCAAAAATGAAATAAAATAATCATTTTGGACCAGAATCAATATAATATTGGTTTCCTAAATTATTGAATCACATTATATTTTAATATTTATTTTTCTTTCCAATGAATTAAATAAGATATTGTTATATACTCTAATTTCAGATAATGAAAATACTTAGCTTGCTTTTATACAAAATTATCACAGTACTTTTTTTTGTCGTATCCAATTCCTTAGAAACATATTCATGGTGTTAATCAACTTGAACTTTATTGGTAACAGTGAGAAATTATTTCTGTTGGATTTCAGGAGACTAACTATGCGTCACTCACTTTTCCAACATAAAAGTGACTGCAATGAATTAAAGGAAAATTTCAGACTCTAAGAAATGTTTCACAATTTCTTCTTTCTGACCAGGAGACATTGATATATGACTTCTCACATGAAAGAAATTTCCTTTTCTCTCTACCCATGGACTAGATGCTTTTCTATTTGAAAATATGAGTAGTTAATGTTAGTCTTCTACAGCTCTGACACTTTGAGATTAGTGATGGTCAAACCTTTGGGAATGTGTTCTCTAAACTTTGAATAGCCTAACTTTCCTAAAATCTTATATATGTATTTCTTTTGCTTTCATCACCATCTGTGTTTTGACAAAGAAGAAAATATTTTGTACTTTTAATTTATTAAATAATTATAGGAAAAACTCATTGAAACAGCTCCTATTTCATTATACTGTGAATGAAGTCCATTGGAAGTATTATGTTTTTTCAGTCAAAACACAAAGTATGGAAGAACTGCATTTGCAGTGATATCAGGGTAGCTGCATCTTACATTTTAGTGTCTCTACTCCAACATGAAAGATATACTAAAGACCATGTGGGGTGAAAATTTTAATAAGCAAGGCAACAACATACATTGTAGATGATTTAACTCAGAAGATTCTGGTACACTGTGCTTTGCCAAGATAGTAAGAAAACACAGAATTATGTTTTACAATCAATTCCTAGAGTTAATTTTGTATATAAACCAATTATGTCTAGTATTATTGATCACCTGAGTTGATAGAGTTGATCTGCTCACATAGGTGAGTAACTTTCTCCTTCAACACCCCACATATTTATTTCTCAAATATGTACACTTCTTAGGAGAGAAACCTATACTTTTCTCAAGACGAACAAAACTATGCTCTTCATTACAATATCCAAAACAAGTTTTAAAAATTGACTAATTTACACAAAGAGAAAAATATGTTATTTAGGATGTTCTTAAACAGTATATTCAGACTACAAAACAAACTGTGGGTCAACAAACTGGTGTTGAGTCAGGGGAATTGGCTAAATAGGTGATGAGTATTAGGAGAGCACTTGTTGGGATGAGCCCTGGGTGTTGTATGTAAGTGATGAATCACTGAATTCTACTCCTGAAACCATTATTCCACTATATGTTGACTAACTTGGGTTTAAATTTTTAAAAAAATCAGAACTACAATTCAATGCTATGGTACTTCATCAGAATGACTAAAAAGGAAGAAAATGTCAGGAATTAGCAAGAATATAAAGCCACTGAGATTCTCATCTGTTGCTATATGGAAGATAAATTTGTACAACTAAATTGAAAGACATTGGCATTATCTTCCTAATCTCTTTAAATGGCTGCACTTTGTAAAAATTCATCGATCTGTAAGAGTTAAATTTTGTGCCTCTCTCAGTCTGAATTGTACTTCAATGAAAATTTCAGTAAATATAAAATTATTGTATGGGGAAAAGAGGATGAAAATGTAGAACTGCAAACCTGTCTTATTATATATTACTTATTCATAAAGCCATTCTATATTCGATAATGAATTATTTGATAACACAAAAATTATATTCAGATTCTTGTAATAAAACAATTTAGAGTGTATAATATATAATTCTATCTCTCTCAATGTAGTTTTTGGTAAAATAATATCAATTAATTATACCATGAATAATTTTTTCTGAGAATCGCAAAGAGGATCTCTTGTATGAAACCACCTACAGAGTTGATACAGAGGACTTACAATGAAATATTTTAAGATCAAAGACTCATTAGACTGATCTGTTGTGTTGTCAGGTTGCAACGTTTCTAACTCCTAGCTACTATGACAAATTATCTAAAAACGGAATCAGAAATATAATAGAATGTTATTTTCTATGTACACAATAGTCCAAAATAGGTGTTCCTGGATGACAGGAAACTTCCATTTTTTTTGTCATGAATCAAGCACTTAAGCTCATTTTACCTTGAAGGTCTATCATCTCTTAGGACTACATGGTTATCTGCACCTATTTGAAGGACCTGTTTATGCAGTAGTGGTAGAGGCACACATGCATCTTAAAAGTCTCAGCTCAGTAATTTATACATAAAACTTATGCTCATATTTACTGCTAAAATATGGTCACATGTTTCCCACTTAATTGTAAGGGATGCTAGGTATTATATAGTGTTTACTGAAGAGGAAAATATTTTAGTGAACTAATACTAAGAGCTATAATATAGAATTCTCATCTCTGCATCCATTTGAGATTTCTTTGAATATATAGGTTGTCCTCATATCCCACACAAGAAGGAAAACCCAAAATACAACCCAATAACTACATCCAGGTCAAAGTCTATTTGCTAATGATGCCAGCCCAGATATACATGATCCAGGAAAAAAAAGTAATACATACTCATCACATTCAAGAGACAATAATGAAACACTTTGCAATAAAAATTCTGTTCAAAAAGAAAAGAAGGGAAATAAATAATAGTATGGTTTGTAACAATTATGCCATTCTGCTGGTCAGGTATTGTGAAGACCCCCCCTACAATACTATGGAGAAGAGTCATTGTTTAGACCTTGAGTCTTCCTTCTGAGAAGAAACTCCTAGTCCATTATCCTTGTTATGTCAGAAAGAATGGAGGGTCTGAGATTTTATCCCACTTGCTAGGTTAGTTAGCCTGACACAACATTATGATAAAATATCACAAGACCCTGAGATCGGTCAGTCAAAAATCAGTTATAGCCATTTGTATCAGTTCTTTGTGGCCCAAACCTAATAGGACGACACAATGTGGGCCTGATGTTACCTGCATGCACAGCAATACAGGAAAGAAACACCAACTGTTAAGAGACAATGAGGTGTTTTGGGGGCACCTGGGTGGCTCAGTCAGTTGATTGTCCAGCTTTGGCTCAGGTCATATCTCACGATTCAAGAGTTCAAGTCCCACATCAGGCTCTGTGCTGACAGCTCAGAGCCTGGAGCCTGCTTTTGATTCTGTCTCCCTCTCTCTCTGCCCCTCCCTCCCACTCATGCTCTGTTTCTCTCTCTTTCCCTCAAAAGTAAATAAATATTAAAAAAAATAAGTTATAGGCTGTTTTTGAACTACTAATATATTCACCCATCATTACCTGGAAAGAGAAATCTTACTCATTACCCTAGAGTATAAAGTATATCTTTGGGAGGGGAAAAAGAGTGCTTTAATCTTTACTATGCTGAAATGTCTACAGGGAGGTACATCACTACTTCTCCCTGAAAGGATATACTACCTTTATTTATTTATTTTTTACCTCTCTCTTTTAAGTATATTTACTTTCTTTTTTTTATTTTATTTTATTTTATTTTTTTATTTTTTTATATATTTTTTTATTTTTTTATTTTTTATTTTATTTAACTTTATAGTTTATTGTCAGGTTGGTTTCCATATAACACCCAGTGCTCTTCCCCACAAGTGACCTCCACCAAGACCATCACCCCGCTTTACATTTTCCCCTTCCCCTTCCCCCCTCAGTTTGTTTTCAGGATTCAAGAGTCTCTCGTGTTTTTTTTTTCTCCCTCCCTTACTTTCAAACATCCTTTTCCCTGAGGCCCAGACTTTGCAAAAAGAGGAGCAATCCATGGAGAATTGTTGAATTGTCTCCAGTTGGAGACAATTCAACAATTCTCTATGGCCATGTTTGAAATGAATGTTGGTATTAGTTTCCCATGAGACTATAATTTTATCTCCTATTATGGAAGTTTAGTGCCTTATGATGGTAAACCTGGTCCATTCAAAAACAGCTTAGTCTTCAAATCATAGTTACTTTGGAAATAAACCCCTCTACAATATTTAGTATTTGCTTCTAGTCAATTGCTTTGGCCTATAACCATACTCATCATTCTGAGCTGTATTTAATTTTCCATTATGCTTTATTTATTTTACTTGTTCTATCTGTGGCACTTTTTATTGGTGTGCTACCTTAAACCACATAGAAAAGTAGTGTTGAGTGGGCACCTAATTACTCATTTAGTCTTGGTTGAGTCTCAACAAGGCCTTGTCTCGAAGTTGTTATCAGTCATATTTACTATTTTGATGAGTCCAGAGACAGTTATCATTGAAAATTTATGGAATCTCAGTATCCCTTTTATTTTAGCTTATAGATATTTCAACTCTGCATGAGCAGATTTTCTTCTTGTGATGTTTTACTATAAGGTACAAAGAGCAACTAACACACTGAAACAAATTGAGTCTGTTTAGCATTTTATCTAGAGCTACAGTCTATGAACTAAAAACAAAAACCAGTAGGCAACTTCAGATGACAAAGAATGCTGTCATAAGCATTGCCCCTGTTGGAGAATGTGTAACAATGTGGGCAATAAGTCTTAAAGACCATCTTTTTCAAGTTACTAGGTGGCAAAAGAGTCTTGCCTTTAAAAAAACAAAATGAAACAACACAACCCTACTATCCATATGATCAATTTTGCATAATCCTAAAGTATATTAGCTTGATAATGGCAATATTTATTCTTTACAGTTTGTAAATTGGTTTCACGTGCACTGGAGTACTAGCGATTACTGTCTGTCTACCTCATTACTATATTCCCAATACTCAGTAATGTGCCTACCACAGAGAATGAGGCACTAGTACTTGACGAATTAATAAATAAAATGTAGGTAATCTTTCAACAACCCTTAGCATAATCTGCATTGTAAGGATTTTATAGATGAAGAAACTGGGAAATATAAGATTAATCATATAAAGTATGATTACTTTAATCATATAAAGTAAAATGGGTACTCAAGGAGCACCTGGATGGCTCAGTTGGTTAACCATCTGACTCTTAGTTTTGTCTCAGGTCATGATTACACAGTTCATGAGTTCAAGCCCTGCATCAGGCTCTGCGCTAATGGTACAGAGCCTGCTTGGGATTCTCTCTCTCTCCTTCTCTCTCTGCCCCTCCCCTTCTTGCACACACTCTCTCTCTTTCTCACAATAAATAAATAAACTTAAAAAAA
This sequence comes from Cryptoprocta ferox, assembly GCA_028646485.1. Lineage (NCBI taxonomy): Eukaryota > Metazoa > Chordata > Mammalia > Carnivora > Eupleridae > Cryptoprocta > Cryptoprocta ferox. Next base: position 41,764,223 of record CM053571.1, read on the forward strand.
TACAGGTACTAAAAGAAACAGTGAAGTCTAATTTGTATGAATGAAAAGCCTGTATTATTGGCTATATAAATATAAATATGACTGTACTTGAAATAGAGGGCACAGAATATGAACATATATATATGAACATTCTACACATAGGTAACTAGACTACTTGCAAATTATTAGGAAAGTACATGTATACTGTACTTAAAATTATGGAGCTGAAAAAGACTTTATTTTTAGTGTTTATTTATTCTTGAGAGAGAGAGAACACAAGCAGGGGAGGGACAGAGAGAGGGGAGGACAGAGGTTTCAAAGCGGGCTCTGCACTGACAAGAGCAAGCCTGACGTGGGGCCCAAACCCATGAACCATGAGATCATGACCTGAGCAGAAGTTGGACATTCAACCAACTGAGCCACCCAGGTAATCATGGAGCTGTAAAAGCTTTAAATGGCATCTGAACTACCTACTTCATTTACAAAATGAAAAGAATATGTCGTATATGTATAAAAAATTGCAATTAACCCATTCACTTATGTAAAAAAATTACTTATAATGCATTAATTATTAGCCATATCACTTACAGCGACTGATATATCCAAGTGTGATAGCACCATCATAGTGTGGGTAACATTCACAGGTAGAGCAATCAAGCTCAAGCACATGTGCCAGTGACACTGACATTTTTTTTTGGACACCCTGTACTCAGGTTATATACACAATTCATCTTCAATAAGATGAAGTGATTGGATTATTTGTTTCAAAGGTCTTTGTAAATTTTAAAACTTTATAATTCTACTTGGAAACATTCCAAGTCTTGTTTTAACCTGAGGAAATAATAGCTGCATATGAGACCTTAAGGGTCATTGCTTGGGACCACGTCTAACAAAGTAAAATGTTTCAAAGACTAGTTTAGTGCATGAATTTTTAACAATTATTGCATCAGGAAATGGTCACATACTCTTTGAACTTGGGAATTAAAAAAGAAATCTGTGGCTGTCTAGTTGTGTCACAAGAGTAAGTGTTCATTACCTCTGTAAGGACACTTAGAATATTAGTAAGAGGTAACTAAATACTGTCTTGTTCTATTGCTTCTACATGTACTTCATTAACAGTTGAATTTAATATAAATAAAAAAATAACTGAGTTACTAACAAAATTGCAGTAGATGCTATATTTTGTCTTTTTTTCCTAGCAAAAACTTCAAAGTATTAATTTCTCATGTGTTTGTCTACACTTTTTTTACTTTAGCAAATGAAAGAAACAACAGATGACTTCTTAAGGCAAAATTTTATAAAGATAATGGAAATACCAATATAGTGGCGATTTAATAACTTACAAAAATAACATTTCTAAACTAGGCCTGAAGCCAGTACCAATAATACAATTACATATTACACCCTTATATTCTGATCATAGAAATAAATCTTGCACTAAAATAAGAAGTTACCTCTAGTTTCAGTTTTCTCCCATAAATGCTTTTGCTTTAAATTTAAGTAGTTTTAAATTCTCCAGTGGAAACTCCATCATTCTTACCTTAATGATGGCAAATTCAATTTGTATAAAGCAAAATACCAAGTCATTGTATGAGTTTTATTCTTAAGATACTAAAATCAACTTGCAGAATGTGGGAGCAGTATCCAATGCATTTTATTAGAATAAAAATGTCATACTCTTTTTCATAAATATGCCTAGAAAAGTGACATTTAACATTAATTTGATATTAATGAAACATTCTTTAAAAATGCAGGAAAAATCACATTTTATTAATGAAGTGTAGTTTATTCCCTTAATGCAGAAAAGAAGCATTTAAAGATTTTTTTTTGAGAATACAGGCTTTGAGCCAGACTGCCAAGGTTCAAATCTCTATGTGTATTTATTATATGAAAATAGGCAAGACTTTTATCACTTTGGCTTCAGTTTCCTTTATCTATAATGAGAGTAATAAATCTATTCACTTCCTAAAACTGTAATGGTTACATGATTTAAAATACAAAGTGATTAGAATACCTACCACTGGTACCAGCAAGGTAGCAAAATCTATATGAAGATGGGGCTGTTTATAGGTCTGTAGCTGGGACCACGGTTAGCGAACTTGCCACCAGGGTATAAGCCTACCATCTCAAAACAGTCCTCCTTGGTCTTGGCTCCACCGGAATTTGGCAGCTTTCTACCTGGATTCCAAAGCTTCCACAAAGTATATTTGTCCATGGATGGCTACCAAATTGTTGCTGTGCAGGTTTGGGGGTTATCATCACAGGATTTTTTATGCTGCCATCTTGCTGACATTACTCCCATTTTTTACATGTAAGTTTGACTGAAGTCACTAAATTAATGCATTAGGAGACACTTTGCCATTATAGATGTATATTTGTCATATTTTTCATATCAATATTCTTAATTATAAGGCAGAAATCAAAATATTGATATTCCTTACATAGTATGATATGTGGATTAAGTATAAGGTTAATTAACATGTCTAAAGAGTAAAGGTTCTGAAAATTATTATACTTCTATAGTTCTAACTTCCATTTCTCTACTCACTAAAAATTATTTTCTGGTGCTTTGTTGGCAGGTGTTTGCATGTATTCACTAAAAATATACATATTATCAGTTAAAACATATTCTCTTTACAGGCTCTGAATAAAGAATTTGATATATAAAATCTATTGGTACCAAATTACATGTAATGTCTGTCAAGGTTAATTACTTAAATTCAGCTTTACTTGCAATTATTCTAGGTAAAAAAACAACAAATTGACTTAGCTGAAGCAATTAACATTTTAACAACAGCATCAAAATCACAATAAATAAAAAATATCACCTAAATCACATTATTTTAGCTTCAAAATTATTACCAAAAAATACAGGGAAAAATGGGTATGTTTAATGAGATCTGTAGATATCTTGGAGTCAATTTTATTATCAGACATTTTTAAATTTATTTTTTTCAGAAAAATTATTGCCACATTTCTCTAGAAACTTGTTTAATATTTGGGAAGTTAGATAAACTGAATTTTAAAGATTTCCTTCATAAGACTCCGTGAATCTATCCTCTTTTTTTTGTTTTTTCATTATTATTTTTTTAAATTCCTACATTCATGAACTTGTCAGAGAGCTTACCAACAAAGATTTCATCTTTCTTGGCATTTTCAGGGTCCCTATGTATTACTCTGCATTCATTTATCTCTTGCAAATATCATCAAATCTGTAAACCAGTTTATTCTGAATGAATTCCTTAAGGTCACTAGCATGTTAGCTAGCTCAAGAGCATTCTTAAATTTGTTCTATGCAGCACTTGCCAGTATTTGCTGAGGTATCTGGCTTTGTATAAAGCATTACAACTTTCCAACTTCTTTCTGTAGCTCACAATAGTTTTCTAACTCACCATTGTTTCATTTAATGTACTTTGCTCCTGGGTGGTTTTTGTCTTGAAGTATCTAATACATCTATGTCCATATTGCCAACCAGCAAAATCATATTGCATTCAGTTTCTTCTTCCAGATGCTATTAATTCCAGATACAGATAGGAAACTTCCTTCCACTGCAACCACTGGATACCATTTTCCTTACTGACAGCATTTTTTTAAGGCCTAAGTTCATTTGAAATACTCGGCAATGAAAGTTCAGTCCTCAAAAGTCTTTAGCTTATTTTATTTCATTGTTAGGGCTTTATTAACTTGAATCTGTGTTTAAAGATATGTCTCCTCCTCCTCCTCCTCCTCCTCCTCCTCCTCCTCCTCCTCCTCCTCCTCCTCCTCCTCCTCCTCCTCCTTCTTCTTCTTCTTCTTCTTCTTCTTCTTCTTCTTCTTCTTCTTCTTCTTCTTCTTCTTCTTCTTTTTACAAAGTGAGATAATTCTAACTCTATTTAAATAAGCATACTTTGATTTTCCTTCATAATGAAAAATGAGAAATGGGGCATGGAAGTATCTGGATAATGAATTGAATATTAGCTTAGTCCTTCAATAGGCAGAGTCCTATGTACCATGAGTTATATTTTAAAATAGTCATTATTACCCCTTTCTTTAAAAGTCTAACAAATTTTTTATTAAACAAGTTTTACTTGCATAGTTTAATAAACAGTATGTCTCATGTTACTAAAAATTATGTCACAATTTTGATTTAGTGCCCCTTAAATAAATTGTTTAAAAAGGAAGTATGGCTGATTTAGCTGCCATTTTTGTTAGCAAAGAGATATGAGTAATAAGAGTTAAATAGGATAGTTTTTGTATAGAAGAGAGGCTGGCAGCGGATATGATCCAGATAGCAAACCTATTTCACACAACGAAGTTGATGATAATGGTAAGATACCTGTCATAATGGGCTAAAGTGATAGGATCGCTTAAAGTAGCACATGTATATTTTAAAGTTTACATCATTACTATTACATAAAGAGTGCATTGCTATTCAAAATCTTGTACTTTGTTATTGAATTCAGGAATGGTTTTCCAAATGTGTGCTTCATGTTGTAGTCAATGAAACAACCACTAATTCTTTAAAAAGTAAGACAGGAACATTTTCATCATTCAGGCATTTAATTAGAACTTCAAAAATAGATTAATTGTAATTGAAAAAGTTGTAAAATATAGTTTGGCATTTTTTAGAGGAATCTAAATTAACATGGTTAATGAAGTTACTTTATTTTTTGCTTTGTCAGTCAACTTAGTCTCTTCCATGTCCTTAGAGTTTAAAGGCAAATAATCTGTAAAAATAAATGATAAGTTTTCCCATTAACCTTGTTGTAATTGCAAGGTCTTTTAAAGTAGATTTCACTTGTTTATAATAACTGCACTTAAAATGAACTTTTGATACTTGATACATTTTTTTAAGTTTCTTTTCCTTTGCTAACCAGGAATGTATCATTATGTAACATCATTTCCCCCCATCGTTTTTGTCTTTTAATAAACAAACTAGAGACTATTTTATAGCCTCATAATTATATCAATATCTAGGTAAATACTAAAATTCACTTGAATGATAATATGTAAATAAATCATGACACAGCCCATTTGTTGTTTAAAATGTCTTGTGGGCATTAGCTGCCAATCCAGATGTTCCTGAATTTTATTCATTCAAAAAGTATTTATCAGTTGTCTACTATATTCTGAACCCAATCCTAAGTACAAGACATAACAAGACAAACTTTATCTCTTAACTAAGGAACATGCATTTTGTTTAAGAAGAGGTTGGCAAGCCATAACAAGAAAAGAAAAATCTCCCACAAAACAAGTTATTATCAGCTTGGGATATATGCTTTGATGAAAATAGAAGACAGAATTGTGAAACTGAGCAACGGGGGAAATGTCTTTTAAGATAAGACATAAATACATGTACTAAGAAGCCATCCATTTGAAGTTCTGAGGGAGGAGTATTACAGGTGAAAGGGACAGCAAATACAAGTGCTTGGGGGTTATCTGAAAGAGCCAATTACAATAGTAATGAGTAAGGAGCAGCAATGTTTAGGTGCTTTCTGAGAGAAAGAGGACTAAATGCTTTCAGGCCACTGCAAAGAAATTGGGTGTTATTACAAGTATAGAGAAAAAATCTCCAGAGAATTTTAGATTCTTGTATGTTGGATGATTCAGATATCTACCCTGACTGATGCTTTAAGAGTGGAGGAAAAGTGCTTATATAGGGACCAGAGAGGAGGCTATCAGCCTAGTTTGGTAGTCTGGTCTAGAGATAATCATCATCAAGCCAAGTATATTAGTGGTACAGTAGGAGAAAAGTAAAAGCATTTTGTGATATAGTTTGGAGATATTTGAACATGTTTGCCAAAAGAAAGGAGAAAGAAAACATGAATATCAACAAAGATTCTTGAGGATTTTGGTTTAAGCAATTGAGTTAGTGTTGGTGCCTTTTACCAAGAAAAAAAAAGTCTGGGAAACCACACATTCAGGGGGAAAAATCGTGAATTCCATGGAATATCTTGAATTAGATACATATACTGTTATCTTAGAGGAGATACCAAGGAATCTTTTGAGTATATAAGTCTGGATTTCAGAGATAAACAAACCTTTGGGAATCTCAGTGTATGAATATAATCTGCAGTCGTGGATCTGCATGAAATTACATGAGGAGGATATATTCAGAGGAGAGAAGTAGGTTTGATGAGTGGGCACTGAAGCACTCATTACCTAGATTTGAATGGCATGAAAGGAGGATTCAGCACCAGACACTGAGATGGAGTGGGCAATAAGGTAGGAGAAAATAGTGTTTAAGAAGGAAGGCAGAACACAAAATAATAAACTGATTTGAGAATAGGTAGTGGTATTTTACACAACATGCTACTGAGACATCAAATAAGATGAGAATGGAAAAGCAACATTTGCCAAAATAGGAATTATACATTTCCTTGACAAAAGCAGTTCCCTGTAGTAGCAGAGATGAGGTAAAGAAGAAAGAGAAAACAAGGAAGTACAGACAGTAAAGGTACACTATCTGTTTAAGTTTCCCTCCTTCCCTCCTTCCTCCCTTCCTCCCTCTCTTCCTTCCTTCCTTCCTTCCTTCCTTCCTTCCTTCCTTCCTTCCTTCCTTCCTTCCTTCCTTCTATGGAAGGGAAGAGTGGAATGAGACAGTGTTTGACAGGGCAAATGGTGACAGGATAGACAAGTAATTAAAGATAAAGGATCAGGTAGATACATGAGAAAGAGAGGATACACAGAGAGATACATAGATGATAGATAGATAGATAGATGATGTTTTAGATGAAGGAAATCAGATCATGTTTATATTTCAATGGGTAAAATCAATGAATAGAAAATATTTATGAAAGTGACAGAGAAAATTGCAGGAACAACATACTTTAGAAAGTGATAGGGCAGAGGTAGATGAATGTGATTTTATAAATATTTAGAAAAGAGGCTGAGGATATAGGGAGTCTTGACAACAGAACATATGTTCCTGACAACCCAGTGAAAGAGTTTGGGATGATGAAGAGTGCAAGACTGGGTTAGATTAATGGATGTATAGTGGAGTTTGGAGATAAAAATCTGGCTAATGATGGATGATCCAAGAGGCCTAAACATGGAGGTTGACTCAGAACAACAAGGTAATGAAACATAATGGGAGTAGTTCTGAATATCTCCCAGATAGTACTTCTCAAACTATCTATGGTGAAAGACTATTTCCCACTGCACATTATAGAATATTTGTGTAAAAAATGAATTTCTTGGAAAATGATCACATATTCTTGAATGTTACAGCAATGTCAGTTTCTATAAGCATTTGTAAATGCCTGCTCCAATTTCTGTATTACTTCTTTGTGGACCAGTAACAAAGATTTGCCAGTTGACATTAATTTAACAAACACTGTGAATAAGACTGCCTTAGATAAGTCTGATGAGAAACTACATAAAGCTATCATTTAGAACTGTGTTCTCATTTTTGTGAATCCAACAGCAATAAAACCTACATAAACTAAAGTACATTTATTTAGTTAGAAATTTTATTTCAGCTTGTAAATTATATACATGCACTACTGTGCTAATATACTATATAATAACATTTAAATAAAAAAGACAAGGTACTCACTTAAAAAATACCTGTGAAATCGCCAAAAAAAAGATGAAAACTCATAATAGTACTTAAAATTAAGGCTGTCAGAAAATTTAATGAAAAAGAAACTTTCACCAATGATAAGGCATATGAATCTGGATTAAGAAAAATTTTACTCAGGCTTCATGTTATGGCACATCCAAGCATCATTTATGAAATACCATTTTGATTATGTTAAGCTTATGGCTATGCTTTCTAACACTCCTAATATCTATCATCTGACTCAGTATATATGCATTCTAGAAACTGAACAATAACACTTCCTCACCCCTAAGTCCTATTACACTGCCATATGCCTGCAATTAGAAAAAATTGGCATATCCCAGAGAAGAACTGGGAAGGCGAAGGGGGTTTCTGAAGAAAAGCCAGTAGCAAATAGGAGGAGTTGTGGAGTGCTGATGAGAATTGGAGCTTTCTAGAACTTGCATCTTGTTTAAAACCAGGAGGCTAAGAGGAAACATGAAAAATCTAGATAGAATTAATGTATTTCCACCCATGAACTATACTTATTAAGATTTACATAGAGCAAAGAAATTGAGAATTAAAAACCCCCTCAAGATTGTACTTCAGTAGGGAAAAATTCAAAAGACTAAATTCTACTAAAAACCAGGAATTGGCTTGGATCTTTACATATCACAATGTCCCCCATCTACAGAACTAAGAATGTGACTCTTGATTTCTGTGAATCTAGTAGTCACTAATAGTTGCTACTTCGTGCCTGAAGAATAGTAAAAAAAATCAACACTCACACTCTTCACTATAGACCTCAAAGCCTGTCATGTTGAAGATGAGTAGGAGAAACTTTCAAATTGGATAAAAAATTTACCTTTTGATATTAGGTAAACAGTATTTATTTATTTAACAATAGAATACTAAGATATTTGCTAATATATGCAAGTGATTGGAAAATCTATGAGGCACATATGAGAGTTTATGCATGTGTAAAGAAGAATGATCTTACCAAGAACTTTAAAAGGGCAGCATTACAAATTCATACCTATTTCTGATGATATCCTACTGAGTCTACTTCAACCTGGTTTATATATTTACAGACCATATATTGCTTTGTTTGAGAGTTTCTCAGAGACTACTAGCTGTTAATCAAACCTTTTTTTCTTCTTCTTCGGCACACATAGATGGCCTCATTTCTCAGACTTATTTGGGGTTAGGTGTATCCATGTGACTGAGCCCATCAATAGCATAGGAGCAATACTGATGTGTTCTATTTCCGGTTATGGTCAGTTGAAACCTCTCATCCCCTCTATAGTTTGTTCTTAATACTCCTGTCAGGTGCATAGGTGCAGGTATTTATGGAGATATACAAAATAGGAGTATGAGTCACTGAATAGACTCATGGAGAGAGATGATCTGCCACCCTCTACATTTGTCAATTACTGTTTTGAGAGCAAAATATAAATTTCTATTGTGTTGAGGCATTTGTTTGGTTCTGTTTCTATACTACTTAGTTTAACCTAAGTAATGCAATGAGTAACAGCCACAATATGAAAAAAAAAAAAGTCTATATTACAATGTAGTGTATTAGTATCTAGAAGACACACAAGAAGAAAATGCTTCTGAAATTATATAATGCAAGAACCAAAGACCAAATTCAGAATATTGTTTGCATCCTTAAGTAACTGCTCTTATATATGAGAAAAAAAGTCATAAGAAATGAAGCAGAGGAGATTAAAAGGTAATGAGATAAGTAAAAGATGATAGTAAGGAAGAATCTACACTGTGGGAAAGGAAGAGAATATTTGATGCCACAGACAATTGAATTGGTAACCTGGAAGGCAAATAAGAGAATCTCTTCTAGGATGCAGAGAATAAAATATAAATAATTTCAAATGTTGAAAAAGAAGAATGATAAATACCAAGGTTAAATAATGAAGTGAAAAGATACCAATAATTTCTTTACCGGAAGCAAATGACTAAATAACCAAAGATCTCCAGCTAAAGAAATCTTGATAAATGATTTCATGGTTTGTTCAATAAAAGGGATCTGTGATGATACAATTTTGAGCTACAAAGGTAAGAGAAGCATTATTTATGCAATCAGGAATGGAATAGCAAACAGACAAGCACAATGATACTAATAAATGAAGAAAGTCAGTTGTTCTTATAATTTTGCACTAAGTGCCAGAATTCATGAACCAGTTTCAAAATAGTGAGTAGAAAAAGATACGACCTCAAAATGTCAAGTCTTGCTAAGTAATTTTTCTTGTGTGGTCTCAACACAAAATAAAAATAGGTATATACTGTTCAATATTAAGTCTTTTTTACCTTTTTATCTAAAATATGATATGTATCTAATAGAGATAAAACAAAGGGAAGAGGTAAAGAAGGAGGGCAATAACAAATTAAGTAAATAAAAGTAACTGCTAAAAAAGGTAATGAAAAATTCTGCATTTTTATAAATCTGTAAAAAAATAGATGACCTATGTTAAATATACAAATAATGAAAAAAAATACCTGTATCTAAAATGACAGATCATTGAAAAAGTTTTTAATTTGGCCGGGATATAGCAAAAGTAAGGCACATTAACTTATTTTGTTAAATGGGCTACTGTAAAATAATATTTTTCCTCTTAATTTTATCAACTAGAAAAAATATAGGCTAAGGACAACTTTGTTTAAAAAAACTAATATAAATCACAAAGTTGGAGAAGATATGAGTGTGTGTATGCATAAAACAAGGAAAGCAAGAAATTTAAAAAGCAAAGCATAAATAAGCTGACAAAATAAATGCAAGACAATCTGTATCAGTTAAAACATCAAACTTGAAAGAGTTTATTAAGATAAAATTCTCACTATGTGGCAAAAAGTAAAATATAACTATGTTATATTTAAAATAGTTAAACTTGAAACCAAGTGGCAGTAAAAATAAAAATATAGGCACATATATATTAGTCAATGCAAATGGATGACTATTTTACAGAATAAATTACATGACATTTTCCATTAAAGAGTTCCATGCAGGGTATTAATAATAGTTGCCTTTAATTAGTACTTATACTATGCCAGAGAGTCAACAATTTTATAATGATTATCTTATGTATTCCTCTTTGTAAAGTACTCTGTGTATTTCATATTGAAGATAAACAAAGGAAGCTAATTTTCTCCAAGATCATATGATTGGGAAATTATGGAGCTCAGACTGAAATGCTGGCGGGCGGGTTTCAGAGATCAAGATTTTAAGCTCCTTAATCTATACTTTGAATTTTCATACATAGATATTTATCCAAATTGATGTTTCTTGGGGGGATTAGCAGTAGAAATTCCTATGCCCCCATGGTGGTCTAAAGATATATTTTTACATAAAGAGGTAGGTATTAAACTTTGTACTGTACACTTTCTTTTCCAGTAACCACAAAACATTTCAAAAACCAACAATAGCAATTGCTTAATTCAGTTCAAAATAGTTTAAAACATTGAAGCCATGCAAATCCCATTCTTTAACCATAATGCAAGTTTGGAGTCACTGGAAAATCTTTAAATCCACTCATTTGTACAAAAGTAAATGCTTTTTTACATAGAGAAAAGGATAAAATTAAACAGTAATTTTACACTATGTCAACATTAACAACCATAACACTAAATACCAAAACTAATTAATGCATCAAAATAATTTTAAAGGAAAAATACCGAAATTCAATAATGGTTCTTATGGGTATAATATATAATTCTTAATTGGCCCACTTCTGAAATACCCTGAAGAGAGGTCTCTGATGGTTGTTTTAGCTACTTTCCTGCTAAGGTTTAGAATTTCTAAACAATAAAACACCTTGTTTAGCATTTATTTACAAATATAAAATAATACTGTCAATTTCTTAAAATATTATATGTAAGCATTAGATCTAAAATATAATATCTACCATTAAAAACAAATCCTTGATTTTCTGCTTTTGGTGCAAAAACAAACAAACAAAAAAAAAACAAAGCCGAAAAATCTCCTTTAGAGATCTCCATAAGTAATTACTAGTATACTGTGAACAAGTATAGCTCACACTAAAAAATAGGAAAATAATTCAATCATATTTTGGAAAGTCTATTTACTAAAAGGAGAAGATAATTTTTATAGTAATAAGTAACAAAAAATTTAAAACTATGTGTCAGGCATTTTCTTAAAAATTTTATATATAATACCTCATCATTTTTACAATTCCCTTTGGTAGAGTTCCCCAGATATGAGATATGGAAACTGAAGCCCAGAGTCTATAACTTGTCAGAAAGCACAGCGAGTAAGTACCTGCACACCTACACATGTAGCCTGGATTTGTCTGAGTTTGTGCTTTAACCATACAACATAAAATACTAACAGTACAGAGCTAAAGTAGAAATTGTAGTTATGTGCAGGTCTTCAACCTGGAAAACCATTTAGAGGAGCAAGTACTCTCCACAATGCTGCTCCTTTTCTAGCTGTAACTTATCCTATTCTAATACTAATTGGAGATATGCAAAGCTGTTTCTTTCCTTGTCACTCACTATTCTCCTAAATGGGGACAACCCCCAATAAAATCTATTTATCTGCAGAGCATCTCATGCTTTTGATAAGACTGTTATTTCTTGACCTACCGGCTGACTGCTTACACACTGTTTAACAGATTAATCTTAAAAAGGAAGCTATACTTAGAATTGATTACCCAGTTTCCCTTAAGAAACTATCAGTATTAATCATTTTATAGCCTATTGATTTCAGAAACAACTAAAATCCCAAAACTTTTACAATCACTCATATGGCTCTATACATCCCTACATTGGACTCTATGTCCTACAATTTCCTCACTTCCCAAACATAACAACTGTACCCCTGTCAACAGAAAATCCCTTATATCTTTAAAAGTTCTTTCTTAGTCTTTGAATCTAATTCTTACTCTTTCAACCTTGTAAATCCTCCACAGCACCTGAATTTCTTGTAACATTCTCAAATCGTGGCTGGGTTTTTCTTTATATCATTTTTCTTTTCACTGTGTCGTTTCCACCACCTCTACACATGGGTATGGGTCATCTCTGTAGTTGGAGCCCCTGGCTGAGGCATTTGAGATACCATCTGTGGATGGTGTAGTTTCCCATGGTGACAAGAAGATGAGACTGAAATGGGTGCTAAAATCTTGAAGGACTGAGGGACATAATGCAGGAATGTGGATGGACCTCATATGACATGAAAGAGAGGGGTAGGTCGTATAAACCAAGAAAAAAGGAGTGAGGCACTGAGGGAGAAGGCACAGTGTTGTGCATGTGCACTGAGGAGGAGGAGACCCCTTCCCCTTGGTCACAACCCATGTACAGGGTGATGGAAGGATTTCATATCTCTTGCTGCTCATTGTACACAACAGAGCTGTTAGAGCTTTGTATTTTATATCTTCCAAGTTTCACAAGTAATCACCTTTCTCCCTTCAAGGAACCTGTTTATTTATTTTATTTATGTGAGAATCCTATTTTTTTGTAATTCATGATAACTAATAGACATTTGAAACCTTATGTTTAGGTATTATTTTCTTTTATAATTTTTATAAAAGCATAACACTAATAATTTCCACTAGACCTGCATTCATTCCTTATCCCTTATGTAAAACTTCAACAGGTTCACGGATTTAATTCATTAAATATTTATGATTGCTTACCAGGTGTCAAACACTTGCTAGGTACTGTGAAAATAATGGAAAAACAGACCATGACTTATCCTTCAAATCATGGATTTAATTATACTTAAAAAAAGTTTTCAGGCAACTTTTGTTTGTGAATTATACTCTGGAGCAGAGCCAAGGCAGTGGCATGAGGAGATGAACTTTGCCTCAAATACTAGAGAAAGCAAAATTTTCAAATAAGAAACTGAATATTAGGTGCAAATTTTCAGCCTCCTACCATTGCACCTCTATCCAGAGTTGCTAGTTTTCCTTAGGTCCTGGTCAACCCAAGTCACAGCCAGTGTAGCTGCTCCGAAACAAAAAGCTTAGGCGAAGAACAGGAAAGAAAGCCAACTGAGGCCCCTTATTGTAAGTATGTATGCTAGGGAGAGATTCCTCTTCTCTTTACAGCGCTGAAGATTTGATGGTAACACAGCTATTTCTTTGTAGATAAAACATGAAAAACCTTCCCATTTTCACTACATTGGAATATGATGTCCTTTGCTGAAAAATTGTATATCTTATATCTTCCTCAAATGACAAAAAAATTACATATTAAAAGGAGCCCAGTAAGTTTTGCTAAATAATTGTTAAGATAAGGACCAGAATAAGTACAGAACTTTGTTTTATAATCCCAAGTCTAAGGGTGCCTGGGTGGCTCAGTTGGTTAGGCGTCAGACTTCAGCTCAGGTCATGATCTCATGGTTTGTGGGTTTGAGTCCCATGTCCGGCTCTCTGCTGACAGCTCAGAGCCTGGATTTTGCTTCAGATTCTGTGTCTCCCTCTCTCTCTACCCCTACCCTGCTCGCACTCTCTCTCTATCTCTCTAAAATAAATAAACATTAAAAATTTTAAAAATACAATTTATAATCCCCAGTCTAATCTTTTCATATCTGTTTTTACTACCAAAAAAATCACCTATTATTTCTCACTTCTAGACACAAGTATCATCATGATAATACTTTGAAAGTATGGGGTACTTCTATTTTGGCATCTCTTTCAGTCCTCTTACATGATACATTGGAACAGATATTGATTTGGCAGCGATGTGGTCAAAGATTTAGAATGCAATAGTAACAGCATCATCTATCAAAGCAGACTATAAGAATCATTGTGAAATTTACAAAATGAAGTTTTATTAGTAATTTGAGGGCATATTTATCACTAAGTGCACAACAGTTAGCTCAGGGTTAGGCAATTTATAACATGTTAATTTCCAAAATTTGCTTTGTTTTGTTTTAATAAGTTATGGAGACATGATGCAGTAGAGAAGGAGGGAGGAGATGGTTAGAATCTAAACAAGGGTAAGTAGTCAGTCCCAAGCCTTTTCAAATATAACTAAGTGATTTATAAAATGGAGAAAATATGCACATTGAAGAATTGCCTGAGGATCAAATGAGATAATATTGATAACTGTACAATGCATGTGAAAATACTTTGCATATTTATAAACCTCTACTAAACAAGTGTTGTTTGTTATTACTTAAAACTCCAATAAAATTTTAACTCAGAAACAGGCTTATCATTGTAAATAGATGAAGTGGAAGGTTAAATTGTTGATCCAAAGTTTTACTCCTTAACTGTAGGTTTGTCATTTAAATTATTTTTGGTCAACAGTATTTAGGCAGAAGCAATAGAGTACCATTTCCAAGCTTTAAGAAGCATCATGGTTTTCTACTCTGTCTCTTCCACCACTGCCATCATCATGAGGAGAGAATGCTTTGGTTTGCCTCCTGACCCAAGGAGCATTAGAAAATTACAGATAAATTCTAGGTTGTGGTCTGAGCAGGGTAGTTATTATAATGAGGTGAGTACTTAGTGCCTGAAAATTTAAGTTCAGTTCACATCTCTGACACTGCTTGATTCAATAATTTGTGGCACATTATTCAAAAACCATGAGCTAGGCTTTTTTTTCATGCATAAAACAATTAATACAACATTTATAAAAGGTATATACAAATCTTTACATAGACTAAAAAACACCTCCAAATCAACTATCTAATAGGCAGATTACAATCTTTAGTAATCTGCCAATGAGATAATCAATTTAAAGGTATTTTATACTAGAAATCATTTCACAGATATAATGCATATTGGTTATTTTGTCATCATGTAAGCATATTTTAACCTCCATATTTTCAAAGAGTAAGGGTAAGGAATAAAGAAGTAGTACTGTTTTATGGAATTGAAACAAAATTTGTTAACAGCTTCTGATTATGCCTGCAGTAATATATAAACTTCCTACCTAACTTACAGATTTTTACATAATGAGACCCTGGCCTTCTCTATTTTTCAATTTAGAATGGTTCTCTCTTGCTCACTACCCTCTAGCAAAACTAGTCTTCTCCTGGAAGTCTAAATTATGCTGATTTTATTCCTGCCTTAGGAGCTTGTACCAGAATTTCTTTTATCTTTATGGGGTAGATCCTGATCATGTAGACATTAGGCCTTCCATAATCACCTCATCTAAAGTAGCACCCAACTACTCTACCAAATCACCTTACTTTAATCCTTCGTAGAATACTCAAAACCCCCTGTTACTTTCTTTTATCTTCATTTCTTTTTCTTTATTTATTGTTAACCTCATCCCCCTAGAATTAATCTCTGTGAGTGTAGGAACCTTGCCTTTGCTCTTCTTCACAGTATTCCTAGTACTTAGAACAGTGTCTGGCAAAGAATTGGTTCTCAACATATGTTTGTTAAATAATCAGAGAGAACATCCAAGCTGGACACTTCTTTTGATGCTGGGGAATAGTTTCAGAGAGGTGCACCGTTTGTCCAAGATACAGCCAGTTTACTGGCTCTGGGTTCTATCACCTCTCTATCATTCTAATTAGAACCAACTCTCTTATTGGTTTTATTATCACAATTCACAATTTTATGTTCAAACTTACTGCAAGCAACATAAATCTACTATATTTCTGTAAAGTTGAGAAATATTTCCAGAGTTGTAAGAAAAGAGCAGGCATTCTGCTGACCAAATAAAAAGAAATGCTGACAAGTTGATCTGGATCAATCATCCCCTCAAGTAACAAAAGCAAAAAGCATATGTATAAAAGAAATACTTTCAATCAGAAGAATCCTGAAGGCACCTAAAACTCCAGATGGAGAAGTGACATTGGAAGGAGTTAGATCAAAAGCCTTATTGATTTTTATGATTACAAAGTGTTGTTTCTGGTAGTTTCAACACAGGCACTAAAAAAGTGAACAAAGAATGGTCACAGTTTCTGATGGAAATTTAAAGACAAGATAAAAGCTCATACTAAAAAATTATTGACTAAAAAATCTAAGAAAAACAGTCATCTGTCATGTTAGAAAGAACCAAGAGCAAGTACTTATCCACTCACTTTGACTGTGAGAGAAAAAAGGGAAGGTTATCAGTTTTTAAAACATTTTAAGTTAAATCTGGTAAGAGTATCAAACATTTACAAAGGATTTAATAGTTTATAAAACTATGTTATTTTCATTCTCAACTTTAATACTCAATCCTTTCTAAAAGATATTTTTAATTTCCATTTTAAGGATGGGGGTAGTGCCTTTAGCTCTGCTATATAAAAAGTTTTGAAGTTATCACACCTGGTGTTAAAACAAGAAAAAGGTGGGGGTGCCTGGGTGGCTCAGTCTGTTAAGCATCCAACTTTGGCTCAGGTCATGACCCCACTGTTTGTGGGTTGGAGCCCTGTGTTGGGCTCTGTGCTAACAGCTCCAGATTCTGTGTCTCCCCCTCTCTCTCCTTGCCCTTACCCCGCTAGTGTTCTGTATCTGTCTCTCAAAAATGAATAAAAATGTTTAAAATTTAAAAAAAAAACAAGAAAAAGCTAGACAAACACACAAACAAAAATCAATGATTTTTATTCGACCCTCTGATATATAAAGAGTTTGGAAGTTATCACACCTGGTGTTAAAATAAGAAAAGGCTGGACAAACACACAAACAAAAAGTAATGACATTTTTGGACCCATTACAGAACTGGAGTCACAGAGCAAACAACCACCATGAAATCTGGATCCATCCACAGAGATATAAAATCTAAGACTTGCTTACCTGGAACAGAAGCTGCTGGGCACCATATACTGGAAGGAACAGTAAAACATTACTTAATTATTATGTTTTTACTTATTCTTAAAGGCTGAGTATAGACTAGACCAGCAATCATTGTGGGGCTACATTGTGGGGACTACAATCATTGTGGGGCTTCACACTTTCATTAGCTTTCCCTCCAGGAACTCTAAGGTCTCAGGGCCAGGATTTAAGAATGATCCTCCTTGTGGCCATGGCAGAGGAAAGATAAGAGTGACCTCTGTGAAACCCTCTCAGATTTTTCTCCTTGATAAAGGCCTACTCTCCAGGGGAAATGATATTACTAGTGGGCAATATTGGGCCCTTATCCCAGCTAGGGTAAAGGCACACCATCTCACCCTATCTGCGACAGCTTTAACTTAGGGGGAAAAATGTCCACAGTCAACACAGGGAGACATTGGAGTAAACAGACTGAGAATTTTGCAACTAAGGAGAGGAGTGATGAGAAGAGAAGAAAAAGCCAGACTCCTTTAAAGGAGGCAGAAACACTTGTAAAGGCTACACTCCAGGCTCAATAAGAGACTATGACTTAGAGGATCTCCTTCTCCCCACCCTTTACTACCGTACCAACAGTATAATAGTAACAGCTTATAGCTACAAGATACAGGCCCTCCTAGAAGCAGTACAAAACAAAGCCCCAAAGCCAGGAAGGGGGACCAAAGTAAGGACACTAGAGAAAATTGAAGTCTCTGGTACCTATAACTACAACAAACATTGGACACATCCCAACTCTCAGCCAGATTAACATAAAACTTCACATTGCAGGTCTATTCACCAGTTCCTATTACCCAGTACAGGTCCAGCTTTCAACAACAAAAAAATGCAAAACATGTCAAAAAGCAAGAAACAACAAAGTTTCAAGAAAGAAAGCAATCACTGGTACCAGATTCAGATATGACGGCATGTTGTAACTATAATTAGACAGGGAATTTAAAATAATTATGATTAATATGTTAAGTCTCTAATGGGCAAAATAACATGTATGATCAGATGGATAATGTAAGCGAAAAGGTAGAAAAGATAAGAACTTATCAAAAGGAAATTTGAAACATTAAAAACATAGCAACAGAAATGAATAATGATTTTGACAGTTTCATCAGTCGATGCAACAGAGTTGAGGAAAGAATGAAGGAGCTCAAAGATAGGTGAATAGAAACCTCCCAGCCTGAAACAAAGAAAAACAGATTTAAAAAGAACCATTAAGGGACTCCTGGGTGGCTGTCAGTTAAGCGTCCTGCTTCAGCTCAGGTCATGATCTCACATTTGTGAGTTTGAGCCCTGCATCAGGCTCTGTGCTGGGAGCTAGCTCAAAGCCTGGAGCCTGTCTTCAGATTCTGTGTCTCCCTCTTTCTCTGACCCTCCCCTGCTCATGCTGTCTCTCTCTCTCTCTCTCAAAAAATAATTAAAACATTAAAAAAATTTAAAAAAGGAACCATTAAATAAACTGAACTATCTCATACAAAAGTAAGTAGCTAGGTTTTAACCTCAGTTCCTCAGTAATCAAATTCTACTACCTTTGTCCCAATTTGTTTTAGCATGATAAGACTCATTACCTATCAAAAATAAACACAATGGGTAATAATATTTGAAAGAATAATTTACCCAAACATTAGTTAATTGTCCATTATTAAAAATAAATCCATGGTTTCACCAGCATAGAGATCCTAAATTATTAGTGACATAAATAGTAAGAAATTTAATTTGATTTGTGTTTTCTCAGATTTATACAAGTATAAATTTTATTAACCAAGAAATTACCAATACCAAGAGAATGCCTAGCTCATGGAAAGCCCTGCATGAATTTTTTTTTTTTAAACTTTATAGTTTATTGTCAGGTTGGTTTCCATATAACACCCAGTGCTCTTCCCCACAAGTGACCTCCACCAAGACCATCACCCCCCTTTACCTTTCCCCCTTCCCCTTCCCCCCTCAGTTTGTTTTCAGTATTCAAGAGTCTCTCGTGTTTTGTCTCCCTCAGTCTCCCTAACTCTTTTTCCTCCTTCCCCTCCCCATGGTCCTCTGTTGGGTTTCTCCTGTTAGACCTATGAGTGCAAACATATGGTATCTGTCCTTCTCCGCCTGACTTATTTCGCTGAGCATGACACCCTCGAGGTCCATCCACTTTGCTACGAATGGCCAGATTTCATTCTTTCTCATTGCCATGTAATAT
>CM053571.1:41784139-41799249 GCA_028646485.1 Cryptoprocta ferox
TTTTTTCTCATTTTAATTTCACCCTACAAATAGTTATTTTATAACTGATTTTAATCAGAGGTTCTGCTCTTTGCAGATTTAATAAAAACTATAGATTAACACAGATAAAAAGTCATGATACCTGCCCTTGAATTGGGTATAGTAAAGTAAAAGGAGGTTGGGGAGCATAATTGGGTGGCTGTGATACTGTCCTTTAAGGTACATATTAAGGCAGTTTCTCAAATGTGGGGAAAAACCCCCTTAAAACTGAAACCAACTATATTATTGCTGTAGTAACCCTAGTAAGAACAGGTAACAATACACAAAGAGGAAATATCCTTCTCCGTATTCCAGCTTCTCAGTTTCCTTTGAAACTCTATTTGTGAAATCTACCAGGAATCCAACTGGAAAAGGAGAAATGGCATTTGTTGAATCCCGATTCCTATCGTAAAATAAAGGATAGGTTTGGAACTGAGACACAATAGCTTAATAGCTAGCACAGTCTACGCCTTTAATGACTATTTAGCATCTACACATTACTTTCTTTTACATTTGACATTAAAAACAAAACAAAATAAAAATACTTGGTCTTAACCACATGTAACTACCTTTCATATGAAGATGCTGTTTCCCTCTTTCAAAGTACAGACACTCATCATATCCATCTCTGTGTGACATGTGTGGCATCCATCTCTAAAAACATTAGCTACTGCTTAGAAATAGTAATAGTCTTACTTTTAGTAACCTAATTGCTAAATTATAAAATTAAACACCAACAACAATATTTATACAAAATAATGAGAAAAAGAGGGAAGTAAGGAGGAAGGATAGGATGGGGAGGGGAAAGGGAATATGGAAAAAAATGAAGACAAAGAAGACAATAAATATATACAAAGAAATATACGACAAGAAAAAATAACCATAGTGCTAAAGTTCTCATTACTGTAGCATGTCACAAAGTTATAGTCTATTATCCATTTTCTTTCTGTCAGAACTTCAGCTGATCAGGATCTACACCTTCTGGAGTGATTTATACCTTTATTACTGTATATTTTGAATATTCAGTGATTTGACTTTTTATGCAACTCTAATATCTGATATAGAAGTAGTAAGTGGTGTCTAAGAGAATACCGTGTATTTCAAACCTTGGTTTTCCTTCTTCCATATATTGACTCATTATGAGGAGATGTGTGTTCAATTAGATGGAAGTTACTTTTTAATTTTTCTCACTCTTGTTCAATAGTTACAAAGTTAGGCTTAGAGAAAACACAAAATATATATCTAATTTAAGGCAATATATACTAATTTAAGCCAATTAGTAACAGATGGTATGGTAGGGAAAAATCAAGTAAAAATCTTTCCTCTTTCTAATCAAATACAGCAACTTATTTTCTTATATTTATTGAAATGCTATTTGTTTACATAAATCAAGACCATTTTACACTTTTTCTACTTCTGTTCCAGGAAAGTAAGCACAAAAGTGCTGACACAATCTTTTTCTTTTTCTTCTTTTTAAACATGCTTTTATGTGACAGGTCAAGACTCTAGGTTATAGAACATGATTCCAAAGAAATGAAAAAATGAACTATATTCAATATAGTGGCCTCTTGAGGCTTTCAGAATTAAGGTCAACCCAAAATCCCATCTGTACTTATTACCTCTATCACCCGTTGTTAAAACAAGCCCACAGTCAGCTTGCTTCTCTTCTTCACTGCCCCAGGGAGATTGCTATCACTACACTTCCCATTCCCTCCCTCCACATAGCATTATTACTTTGAGGTCCTAAAAGGAGATGATTTACTCCCTCTCAACACCCTAGAAAATTGCAACAGGCTGTACTGTTGGAGCCAGTCTCGGAGAACCAAGTTCCATCATGTGTTATACTGGCTGCCTGTACACCATGCAACAGTTAATCACCATAAACAAGATGAGTAGCAACCCACACAAAGTAGTCATGTAAACATGCAAGGAGACAAATGAAGTAAAAGCACACCCAAGGGCAAAAATTAAATATATGTATTTTTGACCTTATATCTTCCAAATGTCTGGTAAGTGTCCTGGTAAGATGTATGGATTCAATGAACAGTTATCGATAATAGTTGAGTTGAAATATTGTAGAGTGAAGCCACTGAATTAATCTTTTCTAATAATCTTTCTTTTATGTATGGCAGGTAAGTGGGAAGGGAGAGCAGAGCTATAAAATCATGCAATTCTATGATCTTCTGTGATATCCATACTAAAACTCACATATATTCAAACCCTCCAAATTATACCTAGTGTCAATTTACTCTCTATATTTTTTTTTCATATTGGAAACAAGTCATATAAAAAAGAATTATGAAAAATATGTACCTTTTATCTATGATTGAGTTTTTTAAATTCTTTCCCATAAAAATTATATCCAGTGATATCAGCTTAGGTTCATGGAGAAGAAAACATTCTGTCATCCATAAACATTTTGACTTTTTAATGCAAATTGATAATCATATATGAAGTGAGAATTCACACACTTCTCATAAAGCCTTTAGATGATAACAGCTTTGTGTTGATTGCCTTAAGAATAAGGACGTATGAAAGTAGTTCAGAAAGCACATCAGTTGCTTTCTTCTATTCTTTCTCAAATAGCCTGATTGAAGACCTCTTTCAAGAAATTTACTCCAATTAGTGAAAAAGAAAATGCATATTAACTGATGTATCAAGATAGCCACTTCTTTTATTTTTCTTAAGGGAATTTATTTGATAAAATTATAACTATATATATCCTCATGATATATCTGTAGCACTACATTTTCATACCTGCCCACCTTGGCGTTTTCTTTGATTTCCATGTGTAAACACTGTCTGGTATTTTTTTTAAATCTTTCATAAACATTCAATAAGGTAACTTTTCAATAAAAGTCTTTACATTAAATTTGTTCATAACTTTGGATGATATTCATTGTTGCTTTTCACCAAACATTTCTGGTTTCCTTCGAGTAGAAATGCACTTTCCTGTCCCCATATGATTTGGGGCCAATGTAATGAAGCAAAAGTGACTTGTGTTACTCCTAGGAAGGGGCTTTAAGAACCAATACATGAAGGGACACCTAGGTGGCTCAGTCGGTTGAGCATCTGACTTCAGCTCAGGTCATGATCTTGCAGTCTGTGAGTTCAAGCCCCACATCGGGCTCTGTGCTGACAGTTCGGAGACTGGAGCCTGCTTTGGATTCTGTGTAGCCCTTTCTGTCCCTGCCCTTCCCCGACTCATGCTCTCTCTCTCTCTCTCTCTCTCCCTCAAAAATGAGTGAAAACACTTGAAAAAAGAACCAATACATGAATGTGTGATTCTGTGCATCCCTTTTCATAGATGTAGTCTCTTCTCACTTAGGTCCTTTTATATGTATAGATAGAAGAATGTCCTGCCAACCCATTATGTGAACAAATAATTAGCAGGAAATAAATTTTAGTTGTATTTAGGCACAGAAACTTAAAGGCTAGTTTTTGTTTTCTAAAGCATAACCTATAAAGTAAATTATCCTTATAGTCACATGTAAAAATCCTATTTTCTTGTTTTCTTTCGAAAATGTTGACAAAAATGGGTAGCTGCCATTTCTATACTATGTATATAAATTTTAGTTGTATTTAGGCACAGAAACTTAAAGGCTAGTTTTTGTTTTCTAAAGCATAACCTATAAAGTAAATTATCCTTATAGTCACATGTAAAAAGCCTATTTTCTTGTTTTCTTTGGAAAATGTTGACAAAAATGGGTAGCTGCCATTTCTATACTATGTAAGCTTTGGTCAGTGAATGAGTATAAGGGAAATGCAAGAAAAGAAGGAGCAAAGAGGTAGAGTAAAATAAGAGAAGGGAGAGATATTGGGGATATCTATATATAGAAGTAGTATAACTACAGAAAAGTTAGTAAGAGTTTATGTGATCTACTGCAATTTTGATGACTAAAAAAGCCTAATATGATATTCATCTATCAACTC
This sequence comes from Cryptoprocta ferox, assembly GCA_028646485.1. Classification (NCBI taxonomy): domain Eukaryota; kingdom Metazoa; phylum Chordata; class Mammalia; order Carnivora; family Eupleridae; genus Cryptoprocta; species Cryptoprocta ferox. The sequence continues at coordinate 41,788,091 of CM053571.1, forward strand.
TAATATTCCTTCATCCTCTAACACTTTCATCTTCTATACTTCTTGCCACTATGGATAGTTTTGAACATTTTTAAAATCCTTCCATCTAATGACAGTGAAAAATTAGATTCAGAAATACGTTACCTGGTGACACACATCGCAGGCCTCCCAACCAAATGTGTTTTTCTAAGTGTTTATAAGGCTACCCTATATAAGGAATGCAGCATCTTTTCAGGAGAAAGGATGTTTATTTTGGATTTCACACCAGGTTCCATTCTCCTGCAGAGAGAGAAGGAGAGAATGTACTAGATTGTAACAAATATTAAAGCAATGACAATAGGAGAAAAAAGTCAAATTGAAAAGAGACCTTGGCTGAAGCTGAATTTAGCATAGATTTGATAAACTTAAGAGACAGGGACTAGCAACCAAATAAACCAAGGATTATGAAGACTATTACACATGGTTCTTTGCTTTAACATAACTGTTTTCCCCAGCGCCCTTCATCTTCTCCCTCTAGCTGTCTGTCTGGCCTGTCACTGCTAAAAGGCCACAAGAATGGCTCTTGCCTAGCTTCTCCATCTCTTTGATTCTGTCACTACAAGTTGTCCATTTAGTTTCTATTTCTTTTCCTTAAGATACTGGTTTTAGTTTTCTAACTCACTGAGTAAGTAAGTTATTGATTGAAATAAAATTAAACAATATTATTCTTAAGATGAAAGTCAGTAAATCATAAAGCTCAAAGAGCAGTCTCTTAACTGTATTTATGACTGTATTTGAATGCCAGCCTTATGACTTAAAAACTCTGTACTTTGACAAAGTTTCAGCTTTTTAAGTTTCAGTTAAAACATCTTTAGGATGATGACGAAAATAATCATGATATTAATAGTATCGACTGCACATATTTTGTCAGTAATAAGTAAGAGATTACATATATAACTATAGTCAGATAGAACAGTTAATCGCTGTTAAATTTGAATTTCAAATAAATAACAAATAAAATTTTAGTATAAGTATGTCCCAGATATTTACACATACAAATTTTTATTTGCTAAATTTGGGAACCATATACGTAACCTCAACACAGCTTGTGATATATGATGTTAACAAAATGATAACTGCTATTGTTTTTATTATTATTACTGTTTTTTGGATGTTGATCCCTCGGAGTGTTCTTTGAGTTTTATGTTTTGAAACAATTATGATTAGCATTACCAGAAAGATAATCGACTGCACCTTTTGATTAATCTTTCCACCTTTGTTTCTACTACCCAGATGTTCTTTGTAGATCCCTTAAGGACTAGCTTCTTCATTTAATAACATCTGTGGCAGATCAACTTTTAATGTGCCCCCAGGACCCTGCTCCCTAGCATTCAAGCCCTCGTATGTGTCCTCTACTTTTGAATGTGGTTGCACCCATTACTTTCTTCTAACCTATTGAATATGCACTGATGATAAAATGTATGTGGTAATGTGTATATGACTGTGTGATTATATTACATAAAATTGTAATGCTCACCTTGCTGGAATCTCTCCTTCCTACTGTCTTTGAGGAATATGCTGAAGCTCCCTATATTGCAAGGAACTGTGGGAAATTTCTAGGGTGTGGAGATGGTGTCCAGGGAGCAACCATTAAGAAACAAAGACCTCAGTCTTAAAACCACATGGAACTAAATTCCATCAAAAACCTGATTATTCTTACTTGGTTCTTTCCCATTTAAGCATCAGATGGGACTGCAGTCCTGGCCAGCATCTTGATTGAAGCCTTGTGTCTTCTTAAGCAGAAGACCCAGCTAAGCCATCCCCAGGTTTCTGATTCCTAGAAACTGTGAGATATTAATATATGTGTTGTTTATAGCCACTAAATTTATGGTAATTACTACTCCCCAGTAATAGATAACTAGACAGCAATACACTGTCTTCCACTTACTTTATGGCTGGCTAATCCGAGAAAGACCATACTTGAATGCCAGCACTTGAATGCCTTGGTGATGTTTTCTGTTAAACAAGGAATAGACAGCATTTGAAATACATTATTCTAGCATTTATTCCATTGATTTTTGTTTGTTTTTGTGTTCACATATTATCTTATCTATAAAGTAGGAATGCTTTATAGAAGCATCGTGAAATGTGGCTGTTTAACATTGCCCAGCAATCAATAAATGACAATGCCTTTCTGTATGATAATATGAAATCCTTGAAGATATGCTTGTCTTAGCATAATATGAAATCCTTGAAGATATGCTTGTCTTAGCTCATGGCACATATTAGGTACTTAAATATATAACTTTAATGAAAAGTAAATCTCATTGGTCACTAACTTACTTGGTAAGCTTTTGAAAAAGTATTCAGGGATCCCTGAGTGACTCACTCAGTTAAGCATTTGACTCTTGATTTTGGCTCAGGGCATGATCTCACAGTCCGTGGGGTCAAGCCCCGCAGAGGGCTCCATGCTGACAATACAGGGCATGCTGGGGATTCTCTGTCTCCCTTTCTCTCTGCCCCTCCCTACCTCTCTCTCTGTCTCAAAATAAAAAAATAAACTTTTTAAAAAGTTCATATTTTAACAAAATATTTTCACAGTTTTCCTAGTCATGCATTTCCTAACCATGAATGCATAAGAAATATGGACTTTTATATGGGCGAGGGAGTGTGGGGGGAGTGTGAAACTCCAGATCTTTGGCCATTTTATAAATATATTTCAGTAGTATATATATTAAATTGGAAAAAGTGTATGAGTTTATACAGTAAGCTAAAATTTTCTTTATATTACTATCTACATGAATGAAGGATGAAATACATAAACATCTTTTGTTTTGTTTTGTTTTTTGTTTTGTTTGCAAGGCTGATAATGCACAAAATATATTAGTAGAACGTAGATGGGTTAAAAGTGTCATGCTTTCTGAACTCTGTCCTTCTTGACTTTCTTCATTTCATGCATTGAAATCCTCAGTAGCTGAATATGAATAAATGCTAGTTTGTAGTTGGAGGTTAACGGGGAATTTATGGTTTGTAGTTGTGGGGGAAAACAAAGGAAAAAGAAAAGTATAATGAAAGGGGTGAGAAAGATTAAATAATAAATATTACAAAATACCAACTATATAAAAGTTGTAGAGGCTCTAACTTCAGTAAAATAAGTCATAAAATAAAATTCAAAGTGACATAAATCACCATTATTAAATACCTCATTGGTAACATGACTAAGCACCATATTTTTAGGTCCCTAGCTAAAAATTCTTTCCAGTGTCTAGAAACAACACCATCTTTAATAGCCAAGCCTTTGACTATGATAAATGCAGTGATGACACCATATTTTAACAGGTGGCTTGGGATAGTAATTCTTGAGATGAAGTAGTTTATCTGTACTGCTGTTTTTCTTACCTTTTTTAAAAAAATGAGCTAAAGTAGTCATAGCCATTCTGATCATTTTCTTTCTTTTTTTCCCCTTCAATGCAATCATCAAATAGATTATGTGTACTGCCATTCCAATTTTATTGGGTTCATTTTGTATGACTCTGAATTTTTGGTTCAAATTCTTTTATTGAAACCAGCAGCCTTATCATTTCATTTCATTCAAGAATAGAAAGACGATCATTTTACAGAGTTGGCAGCTTTTCTGCTTCAGAGATTCTGTAATTTAGTTGGCTACTCTAATAGGGTTATATTTCATGTATGCTGAATACACCCTTTATGCTTGTGTTACTCCTTAGAGAACTCACAGACAAAATAAAGTAGTTTATTGCATAAGAGATGGCAATTGCATTGACCATTAACCTCAATAACTTGCAAAGGCTATAGAGAAGCTTATAAAACACTTTGTAGTCAAGTTTAAAGTGGTACAAGATGTTTGCTCAAGCTGAAGCACTGATATATAAAGGAAAGTCTTATATTCTCTCTCCTAGTGAGCAGATCTGTCATTTCAAACTGAAGTGTATTCTGTTTGTGTATATAGGAAAGGGAAAAGTTTCCCATCAAGAGTTACCTAAGGGATTTTTGTTCACATATTCAACTGCAATGTATGGAGACAATATTTATTCAAATAATGCAATATTGTAATCATATCTTCAGAGTTCTAGATGAGATGCAAATAAATTTTATACAAATAGTAAATTCCCTCTGTTAAGTTTTAATGCAACTATATTAAAAATGCACAGATGCATGCATTCTTTATGTAAGTGGAAAATCAGATAATTACAACCAAATAAATATATTATTTCAACTTCAGTATAAAATAAGAAACCATTTAAACTACAATTTCTTTAGACCACTAATGCCCATTTAATTTCTGCTTTGTAAGCAAAGGCTCATATTATTTCCAAATGCTTTATAAGAAAAAATAATTAAAATTATATATTTTTTAATTATACCATGTTCTGAGTATAGTACATGTGGATATTAACCTAGTATTTACTTTTGGAGCTATGTTAAAATAGCTTTAAAGCAAAACCTAAATAAGATTTTAAATGATGATTTAAAAATAAACCATTAGAAAAAAATAAATTCAATAAGAAATAGTTTATAAATGAAGACTGTTAGCTAAAAGAAAACCAGAAACCATGCACTTTCAAATCTACATTATCTCACATCTCTATATTTTTTTAGTTATAGATCAGGTTATGCCCAAAGAAATAGGAACTGGGTAACCAAATAGGCTTTTCACAAACATTTGGATTCCCTTTTGTTCAAAAGGCATAGAACCATTCATGTAATAGAAAATTTATACTACTCTTTAGAAGAAAATTTTGAATTTGGCAATAAAAAAAATAAAAGTATAGAAAGGGGAAATAAAAAATAAATAATCTGTCTTTCATACTTTCTTAATGTATAAGTTTCAAGTCTAAATATTACAAAAATCTGAACAAGACGTGACATACACTAAAAGAGAACAATAATTCAAAATGAAAAAGTAAGGTTATCGCTATTTTAAGGACGTTTTAAAAAGAGCCTTGGTTTTTAAAGGCTGCTTTGTGAATAAAGGACGAGACTTTGAAACCAACAAAGGTTTCAAGTTTGGAATTCAGAACTCTGCATGAAGTTAATTTGCTCAAAGGTCTGTATCATAGATGAATGGGTGGACTCTAAGATCCACTCAATTATCAAAAAGGTAGACTGTAAGATCCACTCAATTATCAAAAATGTGATAGAAAAAAAAAGTGTCTGCCCCAGCCTTACCTTTATATAGAAAAAAAAAAAAAAAAAGCAGTTCGTATGAGACATAATCCTCCTTGATGTGGCTTTAATGACTTAATGTGTACTATCAGTATTGCAGAAGGAAATCCCAAGCAAAAGAAATAATTCAATGTATATTAATATCCATTGAAAGGTAAGCTCTATGATAACAAGATTTTTTGATGTTGTGGTTATTGGTATTTATTGATATATCCCCCCAATATAAAGCATTCCTGCCACATGGAAGGCACTCATCAAATATTTGATTAATAAATATTAGCTACAAGTTAGGAAGACAGCGATTAGACAACTGAACATACTTCTAGAAGAACACAGTCACAACAAAACCTCTTATGATTCCCAGAAAAACCAACAAGAAATATGTTTAAATCTAAAAATTAAAACAAACAGAAAATTTGCCAGTATCCAGGATTAATTTTTTTAAATGTTGGATAATAGAATTATTAGATAATAACAAAATAAGCATGGTTGAAATGTTTAAAATTATGAAAGATGGAAACAAAATGTAAAAAAGAAATATCTGAAGAAAAGAAAATTAGAAAACATGTTCTAGAAATTAAAACATGTAGTCCTTGCAATCAAGACTAGAAAAAGCTCATGTAATGATCATTTGGAATATTACTCTTGCTGAGAACAAATGGAAGCAAGTTGACAAAAGACTACAAGTTGTCAGTAGGAAGGTTGTGTAAATCTAGCAGATCAGTGAAAAATTAAAGGCCAACTTCAGTTCAAGATCAGACATGTAAACAGTTTGGAAGTCATTACTTCCACTCTTACAAGAAAATACTGAAATATTGAAAATCAATGATTTTATTGGACCCATCATATCATAGTGCTCTCAGGGCAAATAACCACCCCTGAAATTTCTGGAATGAAGCAAATCAAAAGTAATAGCAGAGATTGCTTTACTTGTAGCAGAAACCACCAGAACTATAAACTGATAGGAAATTAAATGGTAATTGGACAGGGTGCTTGAGGCTGAATATGCATCAGCATGAGATTGAGAATTCTTGGAGACCTTAGTTTTGGGCAGGAGTGGCAAATTTCCTGAGTTCTACTTCTAAGAACTGTACCATATTCTCATGGTGAACAGTAGGCAAAGATCCCCTCTTGGTCCTGTCAGGAGGAGGGGAAGAGTATCTATTGTGAATTATGCCTGAGTATCTCCAAAAGAAATCCTACTATTCAGAGTAAGGTCTTAGTAGAGTTGGTTTTCATGTGGGCAAGGAAGATTTCTCCTACTCCTACCCTCTCTGGACTTTCTATCTCACCTAAGACTGGGGTAAGCGGAAGCTGTAAAACACTTGTGAAAGAGTCATAACCCAGCTACAACAGGCCCACTAAAAGAGTGAAATTTCCTCAGATTAAATGCTTCCCTTCCCACACAGTTTACCACCACTCTCACAGGGTTCTAGTAATAAAATTGGATTGCAGATGAAATGACACAAACTCTCGGAGGAGGGAGATGTAGAAGGCCAGAATGTCAACAGGAAAGAAAAAAAATTACCCCAGAAAATTTTAAACCTATTGTTCTTACAGCTACAGTAAACATTGAATATAGCCCAGCTCCTCATCAGATTAATATAAATTCTTACATTTAAGGCTTATTTACCTCACTTCTTATTACCCAGTACATCTTGTCAAGCTTTCAGCAATAAGAAAGAAACAAACAAATAAACAAACAAACAAACCTACAGGGAATTCTAAAAGCCACGGAAACACACACACACACACACACACACACACAGAGCCTGAAGAGGCAAAGCAAGCTTCAGAACCAGATACATATGTGATACAAATGTTAGAATTATCAGACAAGAAATTTAAAATAGATATAGCTAATATGTTAAGGGCTTTGATGGAAAAAAATAGACAATATGCAAGAACTGACCAATAATAGAGGCAGGAAGATAGAAACACTAAGAATCAAAAATGTCATAACAGAAATGAAAAATGCCTTTTGAAAGTGTGCTAGTTTCCTCAGGCTGCCATAACAAATTGCTAAAAAACCATGGCTAAAACAGAAATTTATTTTCTCACAGTTCAGGAGGCCAGATGTCCCCCTAACCAAAATCAAGATTCAGGAGTGTTGGTTCCTCTGTGGAGACTGAGGAAAGAACTGCCTTATGCCTCCCTCCTAGGTTTTGGAGGTTACTAGAAATCTGCAGTGTCTCTTAGCTTGAAGGCATATCTCTCTATTCCTTGCCTTGGTCTTCACATGGTCTTATTCTCTGTGTGGGTCTGTGTGCCTTTTTGTCTGTCTTATAAGGACATTCGCATGGGATTTAGGGTCCACTCTAATCCAGCTGTCTCATCTCCATCCTTACCTTAATTACATCTGCAAAGACCTATTTCCATATAAGATCACATTTGAGGTACCAGCTTAAAATGATAAGAATCCCGTTGGACTTCTCTTCAAAAATGATAGCAAGCAAAAAGTGAATGGAATGAAACATCCAAGGTATTGGAAGAAAGAAATCTTCAGTAAATGATTCTATATTCACCAACATTATCCTTCAAAAGTGAAGTTTTTCCAGGTACCAAAAACTGAGGTAATTCAGTGTAAGTTGATGTAGCATGCAAGAAATGTTAAAATAAGCTCTTCAAGGATAAGAAAAATAATATAGGTAAGAAACCAAAAAAACAAAAATAGGTGGATTATCTCTTTATATTGGAGATTAAACAATACATTTCCATATAGCACATGAATAAATTCTGAAGGGAAATTAAAAATTGCTTTCAATTAAGTAAAAATGAAATTTTGGGATTTTTTGGGATTTTGGGATTTAGAGAAAGGCATGCTTAGAAAGAAATTTAGACCACTAAACAAATGTAAAATATTATGTATATTATTTAAAAATTTTTTTTGTAAAGTCCACTTATTTTTAAGAGACAGACAGAGCATGAGTGGGGGAGGGGCAGAGAAAGAGGGAGACACAGAATCTGAAGCAGGCTCCAGGCTCAGAGCTGTCAGCACAAAGCCCAATTATTATTCATATTATATAAATAATTCATATTATATAAATAAATAAATAGATAAATATATAAAGAAGGAGGAAGGGGAAAATAGACAATAAATAAATGAAACTGAAAACAAGAAAACAAAATAGAAAAATGAAATGAAATACACTATCAAAACCCAAATAAGGAGAAACCAAAAATCCAAATATGATTATACATATTAAAGTGATTGACTTAATAATTAGTAAATTAAAAAAAATACCAGGCCCAGATGTTTTCACTAGTCAATTATTTCAAATTTTTACTTTTTTCTATTTTTTTATGTTTACTTTTAATTTTTGAGAGAGAAAGAAAGAGAGCGGGCACACATGCACGACCAGGGGAGAGTTAGAAAGAGAGAGAGAGAGGGAGACAGATGATCCAAGCAGATCCTGTGCTGACAGCAGAGAGCCTGATGCAGAGCTCGAAATTATGAATCTGGAGATCCTGACCTCAGCCAAAATCAGATGCTTAACTGACTGAGCCATTCAGGCAGCCCAATTATTTCAATGTTTTATGAAAAACAATTTCAATTCTCCACAATCTTTTTTCAGAAAATAGTACTATAGAAAACATTTCCTAACTCACTCAATGAAGCTACCATAACCCTAATGCCAAAATCAGATAAAGGCATTACAGGAAAGGAAATACAGGTCACACAGTACTCAAGGCAGTGTGGTCTTGTTGGAAGAATTGACTCAGAGATCAATGGAACACAAAAGTTCCTGCATATAGACTCACACTTTTATGATCAACTGATCTTTTTCTAGGGACAAAGGCAATAACGATGGAAAAAGAATAGTCTTTTCTTTGTTAGAACAATTAGATCCATATGCAAAAAATGTGAACCTAGATACATGCCTTACACCTCTCATCAAAAGTAACTCAAAATTACCATGGACCTAAATATAAAACACAAAACTATAAATTCCCAGAAAGAAACATGAGAAAACCTATATAGCTTTAAGTTGGATTTTGGTGATGAATTTTTAAACAAGCGAAATTCATGAAAGAAAAAAATGATGTTTGCCTTTATTCAAATTAAAAAAAAACTGGTATGGGAAAGATACCTCTAAGATAATCAAAAGACATGACTGGGAGAAAATATTTGCAAAACATATATCTATCTGATCAAGCATTTCTCTCTAAAAGTTCAAAGATTTCTTAAAACAAACAAAAACAATAAGAAAAGGAAATAAATAATCTTATATAAATGAGCATGAGATTTAATAGACACCTCACCTAAAAAGGTATATGTTTGGAAAAATATGCATATGAAAATAAAATCACTATTATTTTCTCTTAGAAAATTGGAAATTAAAACAACAGTAAGATACCATGACACATTTATTAGAGTAGCTATATTTAAAAAAATGATAATACTAATATCAGGCAAGGATTCTCCTGCAATAAGATTCTTCTCTCTAACTCTGTTTTCCTGTTTCAAGTTTTTCAACATGTTTTTCATAGGCATACATATAAATATTGTAATTAACATAAGAGAGTCAATATTCAATTTGTGTCTATAATTAAAACATGAATTACAGGAGGAAAAAAAGATGATCATCAGACTACCATATTTAGCCCTTACATAAGGATAGCCAATCTCCTTTTCTTATTTAAACTGAAGGTCATGAGGCTCCCATAGCAAGAAGATATCCATGAGTCAAATAAATTCTTTCATGCCATTGGCAAACTCTTCAGAATTATTTTAAACCTTTTCTAATATTCAACAAAAGGATAACTTTGATAATTAGGTATATTTTTCTTTAAGATTAAAGAAAATGATACAACAGCTTCTTATCTTATTAAAGCAATTTTATGCAAATTACAGGGTTAGTAATAATATAGATTTATATTTTGCTTATTTCTATTCTTTTGAAATACCTGAATTATCTAAAGCTTAAGATAAATGTCTTTGCTACTCATAACCTATTTTAAACTAATACAAATGAAGTATAATAAAAGACATGAAAATCACTGTTTTAATCTATTTGTTAAGCAGTAACTCGTGCCAATGAGAACTATTTTGTATGATTTTAATATATAACAAATTACTTGGAATCTATTAGTGTGTTATTAGGGACTCTTGTATAGCAATGCATTGTATATGGGCATTTCCACAATTGTTAACTCTAACATGGTAAAAAAGAATTCTCTCTATAACAAATTCTTAGAGAATATTTTCTTTTACTATGATACATTTTTCTCTGAAATCTCAGAAAGTGAGCCATTCTTGGTAATTGGGTTTAAAATGGCTTTAGTTGAAATATAATTTGCATTTATCTAACAAAAATAACACTCTTCACCACAATTCCAACTGATATATTCTCAGGTTAACACAATTCAAAATGGTGCATTCTCAATAAATGTATGCCCAGGAATTGAATATGTGGGTTCAAATGAGATCTGATTAGATAATTGCTTTGAAAACTAAAACCCAGCTGTGAGGCAGTTTTCTGCCTACATTCTTCAAAAATGTTCACTTATTTTTTACACAGTAGATGGCCATTTTATTCTTCTACCATATAGATATAAGGGGGTCCTTTCAGTCTCTTGAATGTGTCTATCATGTCCTGCCTCACAGTCTGCATATATTTTCCCCATTCTTCAGTTGACCAGTGTCTACTTACTACTCAAGTCTAATATGGATACGGCTTCCCAGAGAAACCTTCTTCTGACCGGAGTATCAAGTTAACTCACTTATTATATACTCTCATGCACTCATCCATGACACTAGTCATAATTTTGTGACTACTAACTGTTTATTCCGCTACATAATTCCCCATTTTATACCTGGTATTTGATACATAGTGAGTACACAATAAAGAGCTAATAGATAAATTAATGGAAAGTGTCATTTGGAAACACAGTGGAGTGGATATGTAACTGAATTTACTGTAATAACTGAAATTACTGTGGAGAAATGAAAGAGAAACCTATATTTTGTTCAGTTCTAGCCCATCAAGTATAGACTGTCTTTTTTTTTTTTT
>CM053571.1:41799749-41814883 GCA_028646485.1 Cryptoprocta ferox
TATAAATTTAAAAAAAAAAGGTTAAAAAAAAAAGAAGTTTTAGTATAATCCAGGATAAGATACCAGCCACTGTGCATCTTCCCTGTATTGTATTCTTAAATGTGAGGAATGCAGTTGTCTGCAAAACTAACTTGTGTTTTAAAATGGCAATTTCTGTTTCCAAAGTTAAGCACTGAAATTTGTGAATATCAATGTGTACATTTTTTCCTTGATACTACTGGTAGTACCAAGTAGTATCTCTCATTCTAGAAAAAAATGCTAAGCTTGAGTAGCAGGGACTTGGTGGAAGATGGCGGGGGCGGGGGGGGGAAGGACCTGAGATATTATCATCTCAAAGTTATCCATCAAAGAGGAATTTCTTCTCTTCCAAAGAAAGTTCTTGCTCTTCATGTTAAAATTTCAAGGACTAGTAAGAATAAACAACTCGTAAAAAAATAAAAAGAATCAACAACTCTTGGAAACTCTTGAAATTCTTAACTCTTTGTTGTAACTGAAGTGCATTTTAGTTGGTTGGAACTGTCAGAAAGTTAAGCATCATTAAGTTGCTTGGTTTGGCCAAACAGATTGTGCATTCCTGATGAAATCATCAGCTTTTCAATTTATTTATTTCATGATTATCAAAAAATAGACAAAAAATGATTGCTTTTACTGTATGCAATGAGTAGCTAATATATTGGAACTGGAGGAAAGCAGGCTTCACTAAACTTTGAACTTCTAATAGATTTTGGGTAACCATGTATATCACTTAAAACAGTGCTACTGAAAGTGTGTGGTTCTGTCTTTTTTCTGTTTTGCATACATGAAATACAGCCAGTTCAACACTAAACCATCCGGCACACCTAGAAAACTGATTTGAGAATTAACACAACAATCTGCACAACCTGAACCACAGAACTAAGCGGGTGCACTACACGGAAAGGGAACTGGGGGACAGAGGACACGTGGAGGGCAGGGAGCTGTTTTTGCTTGTGAAGAGAGGAAGGAGACTGGGAGAGAGTATGGGGAAAAGCACCCTCCAAAAAAGCAGCTGGAGAGAAAGTGGGGTTGGGGGAAAGGTGGAAACAGCCACAGGGACTGAACTAAAAAGGGAGAAAGGAGAAAGGAGAGGATTTAAATTCCATTAAGACTCTATGAACAGGGGGAGCACGGAGTCTGAAACTCCACAGCTCAAAATACCTGGTGGGAAGGGCGAATTCCCAGGAGAAGAGTGGGTCTGGGAGGTCCTTGGGCTATTCGAGATTTTTCACAGTCCCAGAAACACTGCTGCTGTGCAATCATGTGAAATTTTTCTGGGGGAGGCTGACACCCAGCCACTGCTCAGTGAGACCTTCCCCCAGAGGATCTGAGCCGGACAAAGCCTCAGTCCCTCAGAAGTGAGGGGTCAGGAAATACAGCCACATCTCAGATAAAACTCAGGAGGGAAGTATGGCCTGGCAATCTGATGGCATGGATAGGAACAGTGCAAAAGCGGAGAGTGGACTGAAACTGATGGCAAAGGATGGGTGCTCGATTCCTGCTTGGGGAAAGCACAGAGGTCTGATGCTAGCCTGGATACCTGGGTGATGCCATTTTCCCCATGCCTGCGCATGCCCATACACATCTACAGGCTCCACAGTCCACCCCAATAAGCTAAGCAGCACCATCTAGTGGAGAAAGGAGCTGTTACACTAAGCCCCGCCCAATTGTGCCATCCTCTCTCTTCAGGAACACCACAAATCTCTCCCCTGGTTAGTTTAAGGACTATAAGGTGCTTCATAGTTTGACTTCTAGAGGAAAACCATGTAATATCAATCGTATCTCAGTCTGTTTGCTGGCCCATCTATTCAATTTTGTTTTTCCTTTTTTTATTCTTTCATTTTCGTTTCTTGTCTTTTACTTGAATACAGAAAGATAATAAAAAGAATTATTTTGGAGGCGCCTGGGTGGCTCAGTCGGTGAGGTGTCCGACTTTGGCTCAGGTCATGATCTCACAGTTTGTAAATTTGAGCCCCACGTCGGGCTCTGTGCTGACAGTTCAGAGCCTGGAGCCTGCCTTTGGATTCTGTGTCTCCTTCTCTCTCTTCTCCTTCCTCACTTGTAATCTGCCTCTCTCTGTGTCTCAAAAATAAATAAATGTAAAAAAATATTTTAATTAAACAAAATAAAAATTAAAAAATTATTTTTATTTTCAATTTTTATTAAAAATATTTTCCTTTATTTTTTCTTTTTTTTGATTAGAATTTTTACTGTTTTGTAAAATTTTCAAATTCTATTTTACTTCCGTTATTTCAAGTTATTATATTTCATTGTATTCATTTTCTCAAATTTTCAAACTTGTTTGTTTGTATGTTTGTTTGTTTTTTTGTTCATATTGCTTTTGTTTTGTTTCTTTTTTCCTTTTCTTTTCTTTATTCCTTTTTTCTCTAATCAATCAAGCTCCCTTTCAATAACCACAACAAAACACACCTAGGACCTACCATCACTTATTTAATTTTGTGTGTGCATGTATGTGTTGTTTTTAATTCTTTAATTCTAATTTTTCCATTTTTTTTCTAATCAATCTAGCGCCTTTCAATAACCAGGCCAAAACACACCTAGGACCTAGCATCACTTATTTGATTTTGTGTGTATGTGTTTTGTTTTTAATTTTTTAATTTTAACTTTTTCCCCTTTTTTCTCTAATCAATTAAGCTCCTTTCAATAACCAGACAAAAACACACCTAGGATCTAGCATAATTTATTTGATTTTGTGTGTGTGAGTGTGTGTGTGTTGTTTATAATTTTTTAATGTTAAATTTTTCCCCTTTTTACTCTAATCAATCAAGCTCCTTTCAATAACCAGACCCAAACACACCTAGGATCTTGCATCATTTATTTGATTTTATGTGTGTGAATGTGTTGTTTTAATTTTTTAATTTAAATTTTTTCCATTTTTCCCTAATCAAGCTCTTTTCAATAACCAGACCAAAGCACACCTAGGATCTATCATCATGTATTTGATTTTTCTTTGATTGCGCTGTTTTCAATTTTTTTAATTTAAAAATTTTTACCTTATTAATTCCTTTTCTTCCTTCAAAATGACTAAACAAACTAATTAACCCCCCAGAAAAGAGCAAGAAGAAATGTCAGCCAGGGACTTAGCCAACATAGATACAAACAAGATGTCTGAAACAGAATATAGAATCATGATGATATGAATACTAGCTGGGGTCAAAAATAAATCCCTCTCTATGGAGATAAAAGAAGTAAAAGGTAGTCAGGATGAATTAATAAAGGCTATAACTGAGGTGCAATCTCGAATGGATGCCACAGTGGCAAGGATGGATAGGCAGAGCAGCGAATCAGTGATATAGAGAACAAACTTATGGAGAATAATGAAGCAGGATAAAAAGAGGGAGAGTAAAACAAAACAGCATGATTTAAGAATAAGAGAAATCAGAGACTCATTAAAAAGAAACAACATTAGAATCATAGGGATCCCAGAAGATAAAGAGAGAGAAATAGGGGTAGAAGTGTTATGTGAGCACATCATAGCAGAAAACTTTCCTAACCTGGGGAAAGACACAGACATCAAAATCCAGGAAGCACAGAGGACTTCCACATTATTCAACAAAAACTGACCATCAACAAGGCATATCATAGTCAAATTCACAAAATATTCAGGCAATGAAAGAATCATGAAAGCAGCAAGGGAAAAAGAATCCTTAACACACAAAGGAAGACAGATCAGGTTTGCAGCAGACCTATCCACAGAAACTTGGCAGGCCAGAAAGGAGTGCAGGATATATTCAATGTGCTGAATCAGAAAAATATGCAGCCAAGGATTCTTTATCCAGCAAGGCTGTCATTCAAAATAGAAGGAAAAATAAAAAGTTTCCTAGACAAACAAAATTTAAAGGAGTTCCTGACCACTAAACCAGCCCTACAAATTTTGAGGGGGACTCTCTAAGGGGAGAAAAGACAAAAAAGACCAAAAGCAACAAACACTAGAAAGGACCAGAAAACACCACCAGAAACTCCAACTCTATAAGAAACATAATAGCAATAAACTCTTATCTTTCAGTATTCACTCTAAATGTCAATGGACTAAATGCTCCAGTCGAAAGATATAGGGTAACAGAATGGATAAGAAAACAAGTCCCATCTATATGTTGTTTACAAGAGAGCCACTTTAGACCTGAAGACCTAAACCTCCAGATTGAAAGTAAAGGGATGGAGAACCATCTATCATGCTAATGGGCACCAAAAGAAAACCAGAGTAGCCATAATTATATCAGACAATCTAGACTTTAAAGTAAAAACTGTAACATGAGAGAAGGGCATTGCATCATAGTTAAGGGGTCTATCCACCAAGAAGACATAACAATTGTAAACATTTATGCTCCAAATGTGGTAGCACCCAAATATATTAATCAATTAATCACAAATATAAAGAAACTCATTGATAATAATACCATAATAATAGGGATTTCAACACCCCACTTACAGCAATGGGAAGATTACCTAAACAGAAAATCAACAAGGAAACCATGGCTCTGAGTGACACATTGGACCAAGTGGACTTAACAGATATATTCAGAATATTTCATTCTAAAACAGCAGAATATATATTCTTCTCCAGTGCACACGAAACTTTCTCCAGAATAGACCACATACTGGGACACAAATCAGCCCTCAGCCCGAGATCATACCGTGAATATTTTCAGACCACAATGCTATGAAACTCGAAATCAACCACAAGAAAAAATTTGGAAAGAATACAAATACTTAGAGACTAAAGAACACCCTTCTAAGAACGAACGGGCTAACCAAGAAGTTAGGGAGGAAATTAAAAAGTACATGGAAGCCAATGAAAATGATACCACCACAACTCAAAACCTCTGGGACACAGCAAAGGCAGTCATAAGAGGGAAGTATATAGCAATCCAGGCCCTCCTAAAGAAGAAAGAAAGGTCTCACATACATAAACTAACCTTACACCTCAAAGAGCTGGACAAAGAACAGCAAATAAAACCCCAAACCAGCAAAAGACAGGAAATAATAAAGATTAGAGCAGAAGTCAATGCTATTGAAATCAAAAAACCAGTAGAATACATCAATGAAATCAGAAGCTGGTTCTTTGAAAGAATTAACAAAAATGATAAACCACTAGCCAGTTTGATCAAAAAGAAAAAGGGAAAGACTCAAATAAATAAAATCAAGAATGAAAGAGGAGAGATCACAACCAACACAGCAGAAATAAAAACAATAATAAGAGAATATTATGAAGCAATTATATGCCAATAAAATAGGCAATCTGGAAGAAATGGACAAATTTCTAGAAACATATAAACTACCAAAAATGAAACAGAAAGAAATAGAAAATTTGGACAGACCCTTAACCAGTAAAGAATTCAAATTAGTAATCAAAAATCTCCCAAAAAACAAGAGTCCAGAGCCAGATGGCTTTCCAGGGGAATTCTATCAAGCATTTAAGGAAGAATTAACACCTATTCTCTTGAAGCTGGTCCAAAAGATAGAAATGGAAGAAAAACTTCCAAACTCTTTCTATGAAGCAAGCATATCTTGATTCCAAAACCAGAAAAAGACCCCACTAAAAAAGAGAAATATAGACCAATCTCCTTGATGAACATGGATGCAAAAATCCTCAACAAAATATTAGCCAACTGGATCCAACAATACATCAAAAAAATTATTCATCACGACCAAGTGGGATTTATACCTGGGATGCAGGGCTGGTTCAATATCTGCAAAAACAATCAGTGTGATTCATCACATCAATAAAAGAAAGGACAAGAACCATATGATCCTCTCGATAGATGCAGAAAAAGCATTTGACAAAATACAGCATCGTTTCTTGATAAAAAAAAAAAAACACTCTTAAGAAAGTAGGATAGAAGGCTCTACCTCGAGATAATAAAAGCCATATATGAAAGACCCAATGCGAATATCATCCTCAATGGGAAAAATTGAGAGCTTTCCCTCTAAGGTCAGGAACAAGACAAGGATGTCCACTCTCTCCACTGTTATTCAACATAGTATTGGAAGTCTTAGCCTCAGCAATCAGACAACACAAAGAAATAAAAGGCATCCAAATCGGCCAGGAGGAGGTCAAACTTTCACTCTTCTCAGATGATATGATACTCTATATGGAAAACCCAAAAGATTCCACCAAAAAACTGCTAGAACTGATCCAGGAATTCAGCAAAGCGGCTGGCTATAAAATCAATGCACAGAAATTGGTTACATTCCTATACACCAATAATGAAGCAACAGAAAGAGAAATCACAGAATCGATCCCATTTGCAATTGCACCAAAAACCATAAAGTACCTAGGAATAAACATACCAAAGAGGTGAAAAATCTATACACTGAAAACTACAGGAAGTTGATGAAGGAAACTAAAGAAGACACAAAAAAATGGAAAAGTATTCCATGCCCCTGGATAAGAAGAACAAATATTGTTAAAATGTCAATACTATGGAAAGCAATCACATATTCAATGCAATCCCTATCAAAATAACACCAGCATTCTTCACAGAGCTAGAACAAACAATCTTAAAATTTGTTTGGAACCAGAAATGACCTCGAATAGCCAAAACCATCTTGAAAAAGAAAACCAAAGCAGGAGGCATCACAATCCCAAACTTTAAGCTGTATTACAAAGCTGTCATCATCAAGACAGTATGGTACAGGCACAAGCACAGACACTCAGAACAATGGAACAGATTTGAGAACCAGAAATGGACCCACAAACCTATGGCCAACTCAACTTTGACAAAGCAGGAAAGAATATTCAGTGGAATAAAGACAGTGTGTTCAGCAAGTGGTCTTGGGAAAACTGGGTAGCAACATGCAGAAAAATGAACCTGGATCACTTTCTTACACCATACACAAAAATAAACTCAAAATGGATGAAAGACCTAAATGTAAAGCAGGAAGTCATCAAATCCTTGAGGAGAAAGCAGGCAAGAGCCTCTTTGACCTTGGCTGCAGCAACTTCTTACTCAACACGTCTTCAGAGGCAAGGGAAGCAAAAGCAAAACTGAACTATTGGGACCTCATCAAAATAAAAAGCGAAGGAAATAATCAGCAAAACTAAAAGGCAGCCGATGGAATGGGAGAAGATATTTACAAATGACATATCAGATAAAGGGTTGGTATCCAAAATCTATAATGAACTTCTCAAACTCAACACCCAAAAAAAAAAAATTATCCAGTGAAGAAATGGGCTAAATACATGAAAAGACACTTCTGGAAAGAAGACACCCAGATGGCCAACAGACACATGAAATGATGCTCAACATCACTCATGATCAGGGAAATACAAATCAAAACTACAGTGAGATACCACCATTCTGATTTTAGTCAGAATGGCTAAAATCAATAATCAGGCAACAATAGATGCTGGCAAAAATGTGGAGAAAGAGGATCTCTTTTGCACTGCTGGTGGGAATGCAAACTGGTACAGCCACTCTGGAAAACAGTATGGAGATTCCTCAAAAAATTAAAAATAGAACTATCCTATGACCCAGAAATTGCACTACTAGGCATTTATTCAAGGGACACAGGTGTGCTGTTTCAAAGGGACACATGCACCCCAATGTTTATAGCCAGCACTATCAACAATAGCTTAAGTAGGGAAAGAGCCCAAATGTCCATTGATAGATGAATGGATAAAGAAGATGTGGTATATATATACAATGGAGTATTACTCAACAATCAAAAAGAATGAAATCATACCACTTGCAACTACCTGGATTGAACTAGAGGGTATCATGGTCAGCAAAATTAGTCAATCAGAGAAAGGCAAATATCATATGACTTCATTCATATGAGGACCTTAAGAAACAAAACAGATGAACATAAGAGAAGGGAAGCAAAAATAATATAAAAACAGGGAGGGGGACAAAAACATAAGAGACTCAAATATGGAGAACAAACAGAGAGTTACTGGAGGGGTTGTGGGAGTGGGGATGGGCAAAATGGGCAAGGAGTATTAAGGAATCTATTCTTGAAATCATTGTTGCAGTATATGCTAAGTAACTTGGATGTAAAAAAAGAAAATTTTTTAAAGCCAAGAAAGAAAGAAAGAAAGAAAGAAAGAAAGAAAGAAAGAAAGAAAGAAAGAAAGAAAGAAAGAAAGAAAAGAAAGAAGTAGCACACCATTAGTAACTGGCTGGTGTGACTGCACTTAGCAAGCAGAACTTCTCAGCAAGATGGAGAGGCACTTCCTGTTCTCTGCTGTGGGCCCCTGAAGCACAGATTCAACCCCATTTAATAAACTTATTACACCTAAAAAGAAAGAAAAGAAAGAAGAGAAAAGAAAAGAAAAGAAAAAAAAGAAAGAAAAGAAACGAAATGAAAAGAAGACAAGAGAAAAGAAAAAAAAAGAAAAGAAAAGAAAAGTGTGTTGTTCCCAGACCTGCAGGATATGCTTCACCTGGGAGCTTGTTAGAAATGAACACTGTCGGGTCCCACTCCAGACCTGCTAAATAGGAATTTCTGGGAGTGGGGCTGAGGAATTAGTGCTTTAAAAAGCTGTTTAAGTGATTCTTCTGCATGTTACGTTTGAGAACTCACCTAAGAATTAGGTAGGAGAAATATATGAGAACAGGATTTGATTTTTTGTTGGGCCCTGGCATAAGTCAGAAACCATCTGATGAATGAGTTAACAAGGAAAACACTGTGACTTGGGTCAGAATTTAATGACTATGGGGAGCGATAAAATGAAATAGAACATGCAAAATATAGACCCTAAGGGAAATATTCCTTCATATGTTGATGTTACTATTATTCAAATATCTTCTAGCGATCCATTATGAAGCTTAACTGAAGCAAACTAGTCTTCACAATAAGTTTTTAGTTTAGATGTCAACATGCCCTATCCACAGAAATTGCCCCAACCCTCTCTAAAATATATTAAGATTTCTTATGCTCTAAAACTATGTCTGTCTTTTACCAACTTATAGTAAGGGTGTCAACATATATATTTATTAGTAAATAGGTTATATATATAAAATATGATAGTGTATATATAGTATTGTTTTGTTATATATTTTAAAAGATCAGTATATATATTTTCAATTAACAATTGGGTCACATTATCCTGCTTTTTTATTTACAAAAACAGTGAGACAATATACTTGATAATGGAAATTATTCTGGAAAATTTTCAAGTATTGGCAATGAACCACTTACATCACATAAACTGACCAGCTTAATATAACAGTGGCTGAATAGTATAATAAGCCACCTTATTTGATAAAATAACTTTTATTACTTTTATTCTTTAGGTCTAGCATATTAAATAAAGAAGAGTATATTTTTAAAGTAAAAAAATAAAGAACTGGATTTAAGAAGAGAACATTTTTAAAAGTCTTTATTAGTATCTAATTTCAAAGGAACAACACAGAATTTTAAAGTTGGAGAGATATTAATCAATCTCTCTCATGATAAGTACCAGAGAATTGAAATCTAGGTAGATCAAGTGCTTTCAGGATTCATGGGTTTTCTTGTCATATTGAAAGTCCCTAAACTTATATCAAAACTACATATTTAAATTGTCACCAGTCTATGGCTTATTACAAACATTTCAAGGCAAAACTCCACTTTATACTAATAGTTTTTCCTTGATGTTCTCTACAGAAAACATAATTAGCACATGCCTAGTAGTTACTCTATTTCCTTTGACATTGCAAGTTGAAAAGCACCACTATAAACTTAACCATTGTCGCTTTCTTTTTCTTTGTTTATATATTTTTGAGAGAGAGAGAGAGACAGTGTGCGAGTGGGGGAGTAGCAGAGGGAGAGAAGGAGACACAGAATCCGAAGCAGTCTCCAGGCTCTGAGTTGTCAGCACAGAGCCCGATATGGGGCTTGAACTCACAAACCGCGAGATCATGACCTGCGCTGAAGTCAGCTCCTCAATCAACTGATCCACCCAGGTGCCCTAACCATCATCACTTTTGTAAGAATTGTTTTAAATCTCCGTTTCCAACAAATTTGAGGAAATCTTTGTTGTTTACATGCAAAAAAATCAATAGGTGAATTAAATGAGCAATAACACAATTGCTCTAGTTATGTTTCAATATATATGCTCTTTTATTATGTAAATAGAATTATATAGTGCTTTTATTAAAATAAAAACTTATTTTTAGTTTAGGAATGATTTTAAGAGGCTTTTGGGATAATGGAGAAATGCTTTATCATTTAGAGCTGCCCTAAAGGGGAGGCAATTTAGACACGAGGGAAAAGACCTGTTTCTGCTTTAAAGACAATGATAGAATGCTGGTTAATAATGACGAACGTAGAGGGAAAACCCTGACATCCTTGTGATTTGCTCTATGTATTCTGAAATTCCTTAAGCGATAGAGTTCTCCATTTGCATTTGGCTTACACCAAAGATCTCAGCCTCTGCTCTGTTTACAAAATATCTGATCTTTAAAAAATGGCCAATAAATAATCACGTGGTAAGCATCAAACTTCGTACCTGCCCTGAGTCTTATAATGATGGACTTAAGCCATTGGTCTAAGTAGAGAGGCTGAGGTCAAGATGATGAAAATAAATTCTATTCTTCCCCTAGTTTTATCCCCCCACCTCAATAAAATGACATCACATACTGTTAGATTCTTAGCTAAGAAATCTGGAAGTCTCCCTCGATTGCTAGTTTTCATTACCACAGCCACCATTCTCTATCTCCAGTCCTTCAGCCAGTCCTATGGTGACTCTACCTCCAGCCTCTAATCTGCTGTTCTTCATTTCAAGTCCAAGACAAAATCATATCTTTTCAGGTCTTCTTTAGAATTTTCCTAATGTTTATTCTCATTTCTATTTTTTTAAATTTTTTCAATGTTTGTTTATTTTTGAGAGAGAGAGACAGACAGAGCATGATCAGGGGAGGGCAGAGTGAGAGGGAGACACAGAATCCGAAGCAGGCTTCAGGCTCTGAGTTGACAGCACAGAGCCCTGTGCGGGGCTCGAACTCATGAACCACGAGATCATGCCGTAAGCTGAAGTCCGATGCTTAATGGACCACCCAGATGGTCCCCTCATTTTATTTTTATTGAATTCTTATCCATGATCTACAAAGATCACCACCAGTTAACTCTTTTTTTTTAATTGAATTATAATTCACATACAATGTTAAATTGGTTTCAGGTACACAACACAGTGATTCAACAACTGTATACATTACTCAGTGCTCACCACAGTAAGGGTAGGCGCCATCTGTCACGATACAGTATTTTTACAATATTATCAACTGTATTCCCTATGTTGTACTTTTCATCTTTGTGATTTATTTATTCCATATCTGGAAGTAGCCAGAAAAGAAATTAAGAAAACAATCCCATTTACAATTGCACCAAAATACCTAGGGATAAATTTGACCAAGGGGTTAAAAGACCTATATTCTGAAAACTGTAAGACATTGATGAAAGAAAATGAAGACACCACCTCCAGTTAATTCTTGCCTAATATTTTTCTGTGCCTTCCCTTTGCAATCAAATTACAATCCAAACTTTTCTTAATGATTTTCCAGGCCTGCATAAATTACCAGCCTGTTTTCCCAAATACATTTTATCTCATTCTACTGTTTGGTTACTTGGATGCCCACCTGCTCTACTCTTTGTTCTCCAGCATTTCAAATTCTCTCCCTCCTGAGTTGTGCAGGCTGTCCCCTAGTCTCTCCCCTGGTTTGTAAAGTTTCTTCCTGGAGTCCAGAGCTTAGTAAGTGAACCTCTTGAAAAATTTTGGTTTTCCAAACATCTAATATATCAAAGCATAGCAAGAAAAAGTAATTAAAATGAAACTGGAGAAGGTTGCAGGGGTCAACCACAAAGTCAGTTTGGGGGGTGAACTCTGCTTGAATGTTGGGAGGTCATTTCATATGAAATATGATTCCCTTGTTCACGTAACAGTATATATTCCTATAGAGAATAGTTAGAGTAATATCTAATAAAGGGTAAGATAATCTTTTATGTCAATGACCCAGAATAGAAAAAAAAAAAAGTAATTAGGCAGAAAACTGAGAGCATGCTTGTGAAGAGGGCTTATTAAGTGTATCTTTCTCAGCTTAGACAGTTGAAAGACCAAGATGGAGATGTTTCAAGTAGTTGTGGTTGCATTTAGAGAGGTTATGGTTACATGTGGTTACCATGTGCAGAAAGATTAGGAACTATAAGCAGGGACCCACCCCCACCCCTCCCTTTATTCTTATATCAAGCAAGTGTCACCTAGAACAGTTGAAGAGCAAGACAATAAGAGTAACCTTTGGTTATCTTATCAAAATTATTTTTGATACATCCACATGCAATATTGTATATTATATATTTTTAAGAACCAGGCACTGCACTTATTCTTAGGCACTTAAGTGATTTCTGACAGGATCTATGTGAAGTAAGATGGCAATTTTATGGTTGAGAAAATCGAGGCTCAAATCTATTGAAACATGACCAACATCACATAGCTATAAAAGATATAATTTTGGATTTGTCTGATTACAATTCCTTTATCTTTCTAGTAACTTTTTCTCCTTTTTAAAAATAATAATAAGCAGTATTTGCTCTTGTTTATATGTTAATGAATCATTTTCCATACAGCCTTTTTAAAAATAACATTTTGAAACTCCACCCATTGTAATAGTTTTACTGGAAAGCAGTGAATAAAAAAGCAAGTTAATTGCTGTGTCTGAAGCATTATGTGGAACACAGACAAATATATAATCATGTACCTGCTTGTTTACTTCCTATCTTGATATTCTTGTTATCTTCTGCTCTTTGCCAATGCTAACTTAGCAATTCCACATCTCTGTTTCATACACTATGAAGGTCATTGTTTATTGGTGGTTTGACGTTGAGCTTGCATATTTTTCTGCATAACAATATCTGACTGCCTGTATCTGTTGATTTTTCAAGGTAAATTGCTTTCTTTCTTTTTTTTTAGCTCCTAGTCAATCCTTAACTATATATTATCTATAGAATCACATCTATACAGTCACTTGTAATAACTTTTATGCTGCAATGTAAAAGGGAGAGAACACACACCTCTACATTAGCCACAATTTCCATTTTCCTGAGCACCTACCTAAACTTGGATAGCTAATTCATAAACACTGCTACATTTATATATTTCTTAACTTTATAAATTAAAATTTAGCATATGTACCACAAGATATACATGAAAATAATAACTAAAACTCATTGTAAGGTCAAAAATTGAATACCTGTGCAACCACCACCCAGGTCAAGACAGAGAATGTTATCAGCACCCCAGAAATCATCTCTCAGCCCTGGTCAGCCATTACCATCTCCCTCCTATCCAAGATAATCAATAGCCTCAAGTAATTATTAATTAGTTAATATCCTAACTAATAATTCTAAACTAATACTGACACTACTTTTGCCTTTAATTAAGAATCAAAGGGACATCTGGATGGCTCAGTTGGTTAAGCGTCCACAGTTCGTGGGTTCAAGTCCTGCATCGAGCTCTGAGATAACAGCTCAGAACCTGGAGCTTTGGATTCTGTGTCTTCTTTTCTCTCTGCCTCTCCCCTGCTTGTGCTCTGTCTCTCTCTCAAAAATAAATAAATGTTAAAAAAATTAATAAATCATGAATTATGCTACTTTTGTGTGTTCTTTTACTTGGGATTGCCTTTGTAAGATCCATCCATGTTGTGGCATAAAGCTGTATTTCATTTATTTTCCTTGTTGATAGACATTTGAGTTATTTCTAGTATATTAATTCTGAATAACGCTGATTAGAACAATCTTAAATAACCTCTTTATGTACACAGTTCTATTGGAGATAGACCTAAGAATAGAATTATGGAGTCATATTGTATGGATATATTGGTGGTTTATAAATTAATAGTCCTCTGACAGTGTTTGAGTAGGCCTGTTGTTCCTTATCCTTCCTAATAATTGACATTATACTTTTTGTTTCTTTTTATTAGTCTAGTAGATTTGTAGTGGTATTTCATTGTTATTTCAACTGGAATTTCTCCGATTTCAGTTAAGTTTTAGGAATGTTTTCATGTGTTTATGAACCACCTGGGTATTGTTTTATAAAGTACCTATGTCTATTGATTTTTTTTTCTACTAGGTTGTTTATCATTTTCTTACTGCTGTTAATGAGTTATTTATAACTCATTCATATGTAGTGACTTGGCTCCCTTTGTTGGTTACATGTGCTAAAAAGTCTTTTCTCACTATTGTGTTTGCTTTGTCTTTACTTGAATGGTTTTTAATTTTCATGAGTACAACTTGTCACTATTTTCCTTTACTTTCAGCGATCTGTGTGTCCCAATTAAGCAGTTTCTCAGTGGAGTACCCGGGTGGCTCAGTTGGTAAAGTGTCGATTTCAGCTCAGGTCATGATTACACAGTTCATGGGTTCAAGCCCTGCATTGGGTTCTGTACTGAACGCTTGCTTAGAGCCTAGAGCCTGCTTCAGATTCTGTGTGTCTCCTTTTCTCTCAAAAATAAATACATGTAAAAAAATTAAGCAATTGCTCAATACCACAAAATACCTAATGTATTTTTCTGTAGAATGTTCTAGAAGCTTTATGTATGTATCTATGTATGTTTGTATCCTGTATTAATTTATTTTTACATTTATGATCCGATATATAGTGTACTTGGTATTTATGTTTATATTTATCTGTAGTATGAGGTAATATTCGTTTCATATTTTTTATAAAAAAATTTTCTGAGCACCTTTTACTAAAAATATTGTCCTTTATCCCAGATCAAAATGTTTATCATTTTCATGAGTGATTTGACTATTCTAAACCCTTTGGATTTTTGTATAAATTTAAGAATCAAAATTCTAATTTACACACACACTCATACATATATACAAACAAAGCTGATGAAACTTTTAATGGTAATTGCATTAAATTTAAAAAAATTGGATTAGGAGAATTAGTATCTTCGAAATATCTTGCAAATAGAATATACTTTATTTATAACTTATCAATGGTTCTCAAAATGTTTTAAAGTTTTCTTATGATCCTGATATTAGCTTTTTCCCAAGTATGCATGTATATAGGAGTGTCGCTATGGTGAACAGTATCATTTAAAATTTATTTTTCTAATAGCAATGTTGTGGAGGAGGACAAGATGGCGGAAGAGCAGGGAGCTCTGTAATCCGCG
>CM053571.1:41815383-41945229 GCA_028646485.1 Cryptoprocta ferox
CGCCCGTCCCCTAATTTCCCAGATCACAGTCACTCACTCAGGCATCTTTGAGGTTGTCTTCTTTCTGGCGTCTGTTTCTTCTTTCCCCCACTTGCAAATCCAAGTTTTATCCCTTCAGTCCTTCTCAGTTCAATCCATATGGGCGTGCGCGGATTACAGAGCTCCCTGCTCTTCAGCCATCTTCGCTAGTAGATATTCTAATATGCTGGCATCCAAACCGCTTTTTCTAGATTAACTTTTACCTCTTGAATGGCATCAAATCTGACAACCAGGTGCAATGAGTCCATTTCCAACTGCACCAAGCAATACTCTTAGCCCTATGTCCAAAGGGTTCTCAGGCTTCCCTTGATATTAAGATGAGGTGATCTCCCAGTATCTAGACTGTCTTTAAATATTTTTGCTGTGTAGTGTCTACAGAGATTTTCTGAATCCTCAGTTAATTTTTCCTGAGTATTACAAAATTACAAAGGAAATCCAGAAGCCTGCACTTTCTACTCCCAAAATTAATCATTGTGAACAAAATCTTTAAGGGAAAACATTGCACATAATTCTTGTGCACATTGATACACTATCTCTGAGGTCAGCAGCAGCTCAAGAAGTTTTGGTTTCTCAATTTTCCATTCTTAATGTATTTAAGAGGGAGAACATATAAAGGGTTAAATTTGGAAAAGGAAATGTGGTCACAGGAGAAATAACCTTTTTTGAGGAAAAATAAAGTACCTGTATATAAAGCAGTGGTATAAATGTTATAATGTAATGAAAACATGCATGCTCAGAATGTGTATTCTAAGTTATCAAAATTGTGTGCTGTGTGTCCATATATAACCTTAAAATAAAACAGTGGCATGGGTTATATATTTTAGAAATTATTTATCAAAGTCATTTACATAATAAAATATTTTAAAATACCTATTTAAAAATACCCCCTACATGATGGAATTTTTCATATCTTAACAGTAGTGGTGGTAGTCATATGAATCTACACATAGAACTAAATACACACGTACATATTGCATGTAAAAATTGGTACAATCTGAGATAAGGTCAACTTCCAGGTTTTGGTACAATTGTTATACAAAACATTATCTTTGAGTGAAGGTATACGAGGTCTCTCTAGATTGTTTCTTATGACTGCATTGAATCTACAATTATTTCAAAATTGAAAAGTTACAAAAACATCCCGCAAATGCACTAGAAATTTCTTGAGGTCAGTCGTAGTCACCCATGTAACCTCACATAAAACGAAGTGCTCTGTACTTTGTAGCCAATAAATAAGTAGCTGTTTAATAAATAAATGAATTCTGATGGCATAAGCATGTATGAAAGGGGGAGTTTCAACAGTGGAAAATGTAATCATGTAGAACACTTCATTCCCTACAGATGACTAATGAATACACAGATTGCATATTAATTAGTTCAGCTATTTGAAATTATTAGAATTAGAATTTGGATGGAAAATAAAAGCTCCAACTTTTGAGACAAAAATATGTATCTCACTCATTTTTAAATTAATATTTATTTTCTTTAAATATAGTACAATAGAAAGAAACACTTTCTGTACCCCTAACAGTCTCAGGTGGCATACTTATATGTCTATCTCTATATATCTATATATCCATTATCTTATTAATAAAAAAAGTAAGCCACCACCACCACCACCACCACTAAAAAAGTTCAGCATGATTACAATGCTTTTTTACAACTTAACATGAACTGTCACATTTCCAACAGTAGACTTATTTCAGTAATGATAGTATGTATTCATAAAGACTCGTTGCACATCAAAATAAGAAGTCTTTAGCTTCTGTTATTTTTACTCTCAGTTATTGCTATTATCAAATTTTATTGTATAAAAATTTCCCTCAATTTTGTTGCAGTGTCTTTCTAAATCAGCAGAATAATTTTGCTCTTTTATATACTATTCAAAATTTTAATAAGCACTAACATCAAGCATCAGTTTTCTTAATTTTAATATCAAAAATGACATCATGTATGTATGAATGAATCATGTATGAATCTTTTCTTCTGTAAATGCCTTATCTCTTTTAAACAATGATTATCTAAATTAATCCAGTGTTCCAATTTCAGGTAAATAATCAAAATGATATTATATTTCTAGGAACCATTTTTCAAAGTTTTATTTTCTTCTAAGGTCCTTCATATAAAAGTTGCATAAACTCTACACAGAAGTAAAGCCATAAGAAAAATGTAGAACAATTTACTAGATCCCTGTTTAAATATCATATTTCCCACTATAAGCATTCTTGTATCATGTTATCTCTTTATTTCTAATAATTTTATACAATAATATTTATGCAATATGCATAATAAATGTGCTATTATGTAAAATGAACATGAATAGGCTCTTAAAAATGTAATTTTTGTATGTTTTATATGTTTTCAAAGTGAGTCAGCAGAAAACAATACCAAATGAGTTTCACATTCTCTGTAGGATTAAAATGAGGGCACCTGGGTGGAGGATCACTTCGACTCAGGCCGTGATCCTAGGGTTCTGTGATTGAGCCCCACGTCAGGCTTCACACTGAGCGCACAGCCTGCTTGAGATTCTCTTTCTTACTCTGCCTCTCTCCCTCATTTGCATGCTCTTTCACTCTCTCTCATAAATAAATAAATAAATAAATAAATAAATAAATAAATAAGGTGGAATGCACTCTGGAAAACAGTATGGATTTTCCTCAGAATGTTAAAAATAGAACTACCCTACAATCCAACAATTACACTACTAAGTATTTACCCAAAGGAAACAAAAATACTGATTTGAAGGGATACATGCACCCTAATGTTTATAGCAGCATTATCAGCAATAGCCAATTTATAGAAAAAGTCCAAATTTCCATCTACTGGTGAATGGATAAAGAAATTGTGATATACACATACACACACACACGCACGCACGCACGCGCGCGCACACACACACACACACACACACAAAATGGAACATTACTCAGCTGTAAAAAAGAATAAAATCTTGCCCTTTGCAACAACATGGATGTCAAGAAACTATAATGCTAAAGCAAAATAAGTCAGTCAGAGAGAGACAAATACTATATGATTTCACTTACATGTGGAATTTAAGAAACAAAGCAAATGAACATGGGGTGGGTGAAGAGAGGGAGGGGCAACCAGGAAACAGACTCTTTTAACTATAGAGAACAAACTGATGGTTACCAGAGGGGAGTTGGGCAGGGGGATGGGTTAAATAGATAATGAGGATTAAAGGGGGTTCTTGCTCTGGTGACCACCCAGTGTTACATGTAAGTGCAAATGACTAATTTCTATACCTCAAATTAACATGGCATTGTATATTAACTAGCTGGAATTTAAATTAAAACTTGGAAAAAAATAAAAAAATAGAATGAGAGGAAATACTCTATGTAATGGGCTAAAGACATAGTAGATTTTGTAATTTCTTCAATAGATGTATATATAATATTCATATACTATATAATACTATATATAATTCACATTTTATATATATTTAAATATTAGTATATATAATATATAATTGTTGATATATCATATAATAATTATTTAAATATATAAATATATGAATATGTGTATATAACACAAAGTAAGAATTGACTTCTTGCAATCACACATCAGACTTAAAAATTTAAAGTTAATTTTTAATTTATAAATAGTTTAAAAATTCTATTTAAAACCAGTATCCAATTATTAGAATAGAGACTTAAATTATGAGGTCAATAAAACATTGTTATTGCTGCCAATATTTTTGGCTATGGTGGACGATTTTAGTAAAATTCACATATTTAACTCAAGTAGGAGCATTTATGTTTTCTTCAAGTGCCAAGCTGTGTCACACATAAATATATTTATATAAATAGAAGCTGCCGCCCATTGAGAAGGGTCACTATAAGTATCTCAATAAGATTATATGTGGTCTCCCTTGTTTACTGATAAACACCCTTATTGGAAATGAAGGCAATATAAAGAAGATAAAACTTTGATAATGGCTGATGTCTAGTGGAAGACAAATTGCATTTAGATTGTGGAACAATAGGTACTCTGGTTAAAATAAAAACTTTTAAAAATTACGTAAAGACCAAAATGAAAAAATCCATTCATTTGACAAAGCCAAAAGCTGTATTACTTTGATAAGCACTAAAAAGGGGAAATCACCACATAGTCATCTTGCTGTTTCTGCCTTGATATTCTAAATGGAGAAATTCATTTTGTGCCAATAGGCACTGCAGAAGCCTTACTCAGTTTCTCTGCCAATGTGACAATTTGCATAACATTACCCACAATGCCTCACATTGCGATTTTGGTTTGAAAACAGATTCAGTTGAGCCTTGCTGAGCTGCATTAATGTGTCTGTTTAAATTGAGCAAAGCTAATTATCTCACATGAAAGTTATGCCACCTCTGGTGCGACAAAGCTAATGCAATTAAAGTCAGCCAGGTGTATTAATTGAGTATTGTAAACATGCAGTCTCTCTGGTAAAGAACAGTTCATTATACACCAGGAACTGGACAGTTTGTAACATATCCGCACCTACTACAATACACCTTTCTAATGCATTATAGTCCTTGATATAAAGGTTCATAAAACCCAGAATCAGAGATCCACCAGATGCCTTAGTGGTGAACATCTATGTGGATTTAAAATGTTCTATCTCATACATGTTGATCTTATACTTTGAAAACCCACTTTTCTGAAGCATTCATAATATATGGACTTTAGCTTTTCACATTCTTTAAAAAAAACCCACGAAATCAGAAGAGGCCATCATGTCTCATCTCTGGCTCCACATGTTAGGAGCTCAGAAGTTGTCACTCTAAAAGAACAAGTAAAAAGCTAAACAGGTTGGAAAATCAACATTTTTCCCCCAAAGGTAAGGAGAAAAAGTGTATTTGAAATATAGTAGGGCCCTCTTTTCTTCTTAGTAAGAGATGTTTTCAGGAGGAACTAGTTAATTAGACCCTAACCTATTGGAGTCTTGTCAGAGCTAATTCACTTTGGGGAAGGGAATACCCAGTTCCAGCCCACTTTAACCATCTTGTCCCACATAAGGGGGTAGAAAAGAAACCTGAAAAACACTTGAGATATTCATAGTCTAGAGGCAGAGACTCACTAAAAGACTGAGATCTAATCATAAAACTATAGAATAATTTCCTTCCCTCAAAACCTCACCTTCACATTACTAAAGGTCTATTTGCTCTTCCTTTTACTTGGTAGTTCATGTCCAACTATCAAGAAAAAATTTAAAAAGAATACCAAAGGCAAAAACACAATTTGAGGAGACAAATCAAGTACCAGAACCAGTTGAAATTATCAGACTGGGAATTTAAAATGACTATGATTAGTGTGTAAAGGGATCTAATGAATAAAGTAAATGGTATGCAAAAAGAGATGGTCAGTGCAAGCAGAGAGATGGACATACGAAGAAAGAACCAAAAAGAAATGCTAGAGATCAAAAACACTATAATCAAAATGAAGAATACCTTCAAAAGGTGTAGTAATACTAAGTCTTTACTAGGCAAGAAACTCGGAGCTGGAGGATATGTCAATAGTAACTTCTAAAATCAGAAAGCCGAAATCAAGGAATAAAAAAATTTTTTTAATTTTAAAAAATTAAAAACAAAACATACACACACCAAAAAAATAGAGTATCCAAGGACTGTGGAACAACTGTAATTCATCAATCAACACATACCAGAAAGGGGAGGGGGTAAGAAACAGAAGAAATATTTGAAACAATAAGAAATGTTTTTTTTTCCCTCCCAAATTGATGTCAGACACCAAACCAAAAATCCAAGAATCTCAGAGTACACTAAATGGAATAAATGCCAACAAATTATACTTAGACATATCATTTTCAAACTACAGGGAGTAAAAGATAAAAGTATTGAAGTCAGAGGGAAAAAACCAACACATTTTATATAGAGGAACTGAGATAAAATTACACATGACTTCTACTTAGAAATATGTAAGCACAAAGAGAGTGTAATGAAATATTTAAAACACTGAGAGAAAACAAAACAAAACAGAACCACTAGGTTAGTGGTTCTGTTTTGAAAAATTATCCTTAAAAAGTGAAAGAGAAATCAAGGACAATCAACTTAATGACACCATCAATCAACTGGACATAACTAACATTCACAGACTACTTCATCCAACAACAGCAGAATATACATTCTTCTTAAGTTCACATGGAACATTAATCAAGATAGACGACTTGGCTATAACACACGCCTTCACAAATTTCAAAGAACAGGTCATACAATATCTGCTCTGAGTCACAATGGAATTAAACTAAAAATTGGCAACAGAATGATAACTGGAAAATTCTAAAATACATGGAGATTAAACAACACAATTTCCAAATAACACATGGGTCAATGAAGAAATATCAAGAGAAGTTTTAAAATATTTTGAACTAAATGAAAATGAAAACACAACTTCTCACAATTTATGATATGTGGTAAAAGCAGTGCCTAGAGGGAAATTTGTAGCCTTGAATGCAAGTATTAGAAAAGAAGACAGATCCAAAATTGATAATCTAAGTTTCCACTGTAGGAAACTAGAAAAGCAAGAGTAAGCTAAATGCAAAATAAGCAAGAAAAGAAATACTAAGAATTAGAAATGAAATCAATAAAATTGAAAACAGGAAATCAATAAAAATATCAGTGTAACAAGAAACTGTTTCCTTAAAAATATCAAGAATATCAATAAGCCTCTCTCTAAGCTAACTAAGAAAAAGGAACACAGATTGCTAATATCAGAAATGAGAGAGGATCATCACCACATATCCCACGGGCATTAAAAGGTTAACAAAGAAATTCTATGAACAACTCTGTGCCTACAAATTTGATAACCTAGATGAAATAGATCAATTCCTTAAAAGACACAGTTGCCAAAACCCGCTCAAGAAGAAATAAGCTATCAGAATAGCCCCATATCTATCAAAAAAATTGAATCAAAATTAATAGCATTTGCAAAAAAAGAAAAATACCAGGTCCAGATAGCTTCACTGTAAATTCTATCAAACATTTAAGGACACAATTTTCTACCAATTGCTTCAGAGGATAGAAGTAGAAGGAATACTTCCTAACCCATAATAAAATCAGCATCATCCTAATACCAAAATTAAAGACATTAGAAGAAAACAAACAAAACTACACACCGATATTTTTCATGAAAATGGATGCAAAAATCCTCAGCAAAATCATGGCAAATCAAATCCAGCAATGCGTGAAAATAATGATACATCATGACCAAATGGGATTTATCCCAAGTATAGGAGGTTGACTTAACATACAAAAATCAATTAATATCATCCATCACATCAACAAGCTAAAAAAGAAAAGCACCTGAGTGTTGTGTGAGAGATTAGGGAATCTAACTACATGACTAAGTGAGATGTCAAAGACTATTTGGTTTTCATGCATAAGTATACATGTATTTGTTGATTCATTTTTAGAATGGACTACTTATAGAAAATGAGTAGAAGAATAGATGTCAACCTACTAACAAATGTTAATAGTGAATGATGGACATTCATGATGATAATCTATTTCTTTTTCATATGTTTATTTTTTCTATTTTCATTTTAAACTAGATGTGTATAAATTCACTTCTAAGAGTTCTGGAACTTTACAGTTTTAATACTTAAAAATAAAACAGCAACCAAGGACTTTGAAAATCAAAATTGTGAGTGTAATGTACTTATCTAATAGCTGAAATTATTATTTTGAAAGGAAATTGGAGTGCAGAGTAAATGGAGATTTCCCTCTTTGGGAGAGGGAGAGAGAAGAGAGAAGATTTGAATTAGTACCTATGTTGGCACCTATTAGCATTTGTATCATGCTCAGCAAGTTAATAATCCTTTACACCTTGATCATTCCATCTGTGTAATGGGAAGAGGACTGTAGAGAAAGAGAAATAATATTTGTTGAATTGAAGTTTTTATTTAATTCT
This sequence comes from Cryptoprocta ferox, assembly GCA_028646485.1. Classification (NCBI taxonomy): domain Eukaryota; kingdom Metazoa; phylum Chordata; class Mammalia; order Carnivora; family Eupleridae; genus Cryptoprocta; species Cryptoprocta ferox. Next base: position 41,823,346 of record CM053571.1, read on the forward strand.
CTCACCATCTTTGTAAGATTTTCTTTATTTTTATCAATTCTTAGGTTGGGAAATAGCAGAGTAGAGTTTAAATCAGAATTTTTAAGTGGCAAAGTCAAGCCTCAATCTGAAATTTCATCAGCATGTTATTAGAATTTGCCTATGAGTCTATAATAGAAAAGAACAAGAGATACTAGAAACCATGATAAAGTTTCTTTTCTCTGCTGGGTATTTCCACCTAAGATATGTATTTCTTACTTAATTGAATGATTTTTTTTACTACATTTAGCCCTCAGTTTCTCAGAAAATCTTAGCTGAAAATCTCTCTCAAGCTGTCCTTGAAATGGGCTTTTTTAGTCAGTTTATAAGCACAGCTACCTTTGATCACAAAGACAACTGTTTATGGATTCATTTTCAAAGTGCTTTATTACCATTAATTATTTCATAGAGAGCTTTTGTGGAAACAAAGATTTCTGAAAAAATGTCAGTCTCTTTGCTTATGGTTCTATGATCATTTAACTATGTCAAAACAAAACAAAACTTAAACTAAAAAAAATTTTCCCTTTTCACATTTTCATCTTTCTATAATCATCAAAAAATTTCATTGTAACATTTAGGCATCAGGATACATGGGGAAAAAGGATTTTTCTACCATACAGTTTGCATTCATCTTCTCATCATAGCATCTGAAATGGTGACACTCCTGCACTATATCAGCCATTTATTTGTTTGCTCATTACCCTGCTTCACAGTCGTCAGATATTTTTCTTTCATGTTCCCTTTATACTCTTTAAAAAAATCACTGAAGATTCCAAAGAACTTTGGTTTATGTGGATTATATCTTTAGATATTTTCTGTTTTAAAAATTAAAATTTAGAACATTTAAAGATATTTATTAATTTAAGCCTATTAATTAAAGTATGTAAACCAAAACAACAGAATTTCATGAAAAGTGAATATATTTTTCAAGATATTGTTTTACATTTTCAAAATCATCGTGTTTTACAAATCCTTTTTAACATATTAAATTAATATTTAATATTTTTATACTTTTAAATATTATATATAACATTAAATTATAATATTAAATTAAATTTTAATGGAAGACATCAGTATTCTTATATATTCTCATTTCTGCTCCTATATTAATCTGTGATGATAGTTCATGTGGCCTCTAGAAAATCCCATTGTAGACTTGTTAAAGAATAAAAAAGGCAAATGATATCTCTGTCTTGCTTTAACAGTTTTTTTTACATACCACACAGTTCACCTGTTTGAAGTGTACAATTCAATGTTTTGCAGTATATTTACAAAATTATGCAGTAATCACTAAAATCTTAATTTTAGAACATTTTCATCAACTCAAAAAGAAACTTTATATCCATTATCTGTCCCTCTCCATTTTCCTTCCCACAGTATCTTACAACCAGTAATTTTCTCTGTATTTACAGAATTGCTTATTCAGGACATTTTATATAAATATATTATATATATATATATATATATATATATATATATATGTGGCTGTTTGTCACTGGCTTCTTTCACTTATACTCTATTAGAGGCTCATCCATGTTGCTACACATGCCAGTACTTCATTCCCTTTTTTTTTTTTTAATATTTATTTATTTTGAAAGAGAGAGAGAGAAAGCACAAGCACATGCATGCACACATACATAAGCAGGGAAGGGGCAGAGAGAGGGAGAGAGAGAATCCCAAGCAGGGACTATGCTGACAATGCAGAGCCCGATTTGGAGTGGGCTTGATCTCAGGAACCATGAGATTATGTCCTGAGCCAAGAGCCAGAGTCAGAGACTTAATAGACTGAGCCACTGGGTGCTCCTTGATTCATACCTAGGAGTGGAATTGCTGGGTCATTGGTAACTCTCCATATAACATTTTGAGGAACTGCCACATTGTTTTCCACAGCAGCTTCACTATTATACATTCACCATCAATGTGTAGTGGTTACAGTTTATCCAACATTCTTACCAACACTTATTCTTATTGTCTTTTTTTACTTTTTTTAAGCCAGTCTAGCATGTGTGATATCTCAATTTAATTTATGCTTCCATATTGACTAATGATGTTGATCATCTTTTTATATGCTTATTATCCATTCATATGTCTTCATTAGAGAAATGTGTATTTATGTTCTTTGCCCATTTTTTATTAGGTCATTTGTGAGTTATCGGTGAGTTATAAGTTTTTATATGTTCTGCATATAAGTCCTTGTGATGATTAATTTTATATGTCAACCAGACTGGGCCACTATGCACAGATTTGGTCAAACATTATTCTAAAGGTTCCCATGAAAATGTGTTATTGGAGGAGATTAACATTTAAATTGGTGGGCTTTGAGTAAAGCAGATTACTTTCCCTAAGGTGAATGGACCTCATCCAATCCGATGAAAGCTGTAAAAGAACAGAGACTGGTCTCTCCGAAGCAAGAAAGAATTTTGTTAGCAAGACTGCCCTTCAGACTCAAACTACAGCTCTCCCCTACAGCTCCCCTCTGAGTTTCCAGACTGAAAATCTACCCTGTAGGTTTTAAATTTACCAAGCCTTCACAATCATGTCACCAGTTCCTTAAAATAAATCTCTCTGTATATACACCCGTCCTATTGATTCTGTTTCTCTGGAGAATCTTGACTACTAGACTCCTTTATCAGATCTGTGATTTGCAAATACTTTCTTTGTTTCTGGGTTGTCTTTCCACTTTCTTAAATAGTGTCCTTTGAAAGCACAATTTTGTAAAGATTTTGTTTCAGTTCCACTTATGAATCTTCTTCATTGTTTGTGCTTTTTATATCATATCTGAGAAATCATTGCCTGATCTAAAGTCATACAGATTTACTCATCTATTTTAAGAGTACGAATATTTCAGCTCTTAACATTTAGGTCTATGATCCATGTAGAGTAAATCTTCCTGTATGCTCTGAGGTAGGTTTTCAAGTTTATAATTTTGAATTATTATTCATTTGTCTCAACAATATTTGTTAAACCTAGTATTATTTTGAAAATATGTTTGCTCTACAGATTCACAGAAACGGTCCCTAAACCATTTTTGAGAATTTTATCTTGTCTCTAAGTATCATCACATTGTAGCAATCACTTTAATTAAAACTTAGCATTTCTAATCCACTCTATTTTTTAAGTTTATTTATTTATTTTGAGAGAGAGAAAGTGCAAGCAGAAGAGAGGCAGAGAGAGAGAGTGGGAGAGAGAGAATCCCAAGGGGGTTCCCTGCTCTCAGCACAAAGCCCAACACCCAACTCAGGGCTGGAGCAGGACTCAATCTCACAAACGGAACCTTGAGATTATGACCTGAGCTGAAATCAAGAGTCAGATGCTTAACTGACTGAGCCACCCAGTCACCCCTGTAATCCACTTTAGCATGCGGTTGTTTAGCCTCATACCAGTGAAATATTTATCTTGTGTTATCATGGGTAATGGAATTTAGAATAATGACCATGCTTAATATCATTTGTCAAAGAAATGAATCCTTATGGATTTCTTAAATACAAGTTGAAAGTGGAATTTCTTTTTCCTCAGGATGACATCCAGTCTTTAAATCAGGAATAAGATCAGTTGACATTTTTTCTGGGATGTGATCGCTAGTGAAAAATTCCTTCCCTTTAAATGTTTATGAACCTCCAATTTCATATATCTAGAATTATGCTAACAACATTGTAGTTTACTGCCTATTGCACTTCACTCTCTGTGTAAAACAACCACAGATTTTGAAAACCTACATGATAAATCAAGTGCTCAGTTACTAAAATACATATTTTTTTTACATTATGCCTGACGAGATTAGGCATGTTCAGGGTGGTATGGCCTGAATAACCTGTGTAGTCAGTATTAGCCACCCTTTTAAAAAGAACAAAAGTAAGGCTTTGAGGTATCATTTTTTAGAAAGCGATTATACCAAGACTAAAACATTGACCAGAAAATAATTCCAGCTAAAGATAATCCAAAAGTTAAACTACACTGAGAAAAGGTAAGACTCATTAGTATGCTTTGTTTCAAATAAATTAAATGGGCTTATAATTTTGTTAAATCAAATAGGCTTTGTTATTTATATGAGGAAACATTTTCTGAGGTAGGGGCTTAAGGAAAGTTGGAAAATGAAAACTGGAATACATTTCCTTTCCTATCACTGCTGATTACAAAGATATTTGCATGTAAATAGAAATTTTCTTCGGTGTAATCAGCAGACTATTCCTTTAGTTTACTATGCATGTTGTCACTAGGGATCCTTTTTTCCTCAGTAATCAATTCAAATATCATAGACATTAGGCTATGACATCATCAAATAATCCAAGCTTAGAAACGGTCATGAGATCAAAACGGGAAATATACTTTTGTACAAATGTCTCAGTAAGCTACAATAATGGTCACTTTGAATATGGGAAATTCTGATAGCTTTATAAGGCTTAGACTACTATGAGATATGCAATCAGTATATTGATATTAATATGTGGATCCAATGTCCTATCCAAGACAAAAATAACTGTACCATTACAATAAATAGTTTATTCAAATTTACCCTTTCTCTTCAGACCTCTTATAGACCTTAACTGTACTCTTCTATGGCATGTCTCTCTTTGGAAGAATATATATGTCTTAGTCTCTTGCTCTAGTAAATTAGTGAGCTAACTAGTATAATTTAAGAGTAGTTATTTTTTAATACTACAAGGCATCTAGCTGAGTATCTGGCTCATAACATGTAGTATATAATTACTTGCAGATTAAATTAACAGAGCTATGTAATATCAAACAGCTCAGTGGCTCACTACAATTTAATGTGATACCTGTTTTCTCATATGAAACAATGTATATAACCCATTAAAAGCTAGTTACAGTATTCTAAAACATAAAATGTGCTTTTAGAAACAAACAGGAGGGGCACCTGGGTGGCTCAGTCCCTTAAGCACCTGACTTCATTTCAGGTCATGATCTCAGGATTCTATTTGTGAGTTTGAGCCTCATGTTGGGCTCTGTGCTGACAGCTCAGAGCCTGGAGCCTGTTTTTGATTTTGTGTCTCCCTCTTTCTCTGTTTTTCTGCCCCTCCTCCTCTCATGCTCTGTCTTTCAAAAAGTAAATCATTTAAAAATATTTTAAAGCAAGAAAGAGGAAAGTGACTATTCTGGCAAATCAACTGCATATGATTATTTTGAATATATACATATTTTTTTAAGTATGAAAGTAGAATTTTTCAGAAAAGCCAGAATGAAGGCATCAGCATTAAAAAATAACCCTGTTATTATTTTTTTAATTTTAAGAACTATAAAATAAGAGTGGTTGCCAGTTGAACAATATATAGTATGCTATCAAAGAGAAGGGGCGCCTGGGTGGCTCAGTCAGTTGAGTGTCTGACTTCGGCTCAGGTCATGATCTCATGTGTTCAAACCCCACATCAAGCTGTCTGCTGTCACTACAGAGACTGCTTTAGATCCTCTGTCCTCCTCTCGTTGTCCCTCCCCGAGTTATTCTCTCTCTCTCTCAAGAACAAATAAACATTAAAAAAAGAAACTGAATGAATGGTAGCCTCTTATTTTAAAAAGTTCTCATATTTAAGCAATCTTAAAAACAAAATATTATTTTAAGTTACTTCTCACTGATTTTAAATGGCCAGCCTCGATTATTTTACCTTTAACTATCAATTCACATATCAGATTTCTTATCTGACATCTTGACTTGCGTATTAGAAACTTCAAATGGATCTTCACCAAAACACAAAATTCTTGATGTGTCCTTAAACCTTTTTCTCCTCCTGAAAAGGAACTACCACCATAAACTCAGCTGCTTATGCCAAAAACATGAGCTATCTTTGATTTCCACCTTTCATTTCTAATCCATCATAATATACTATCAATACATGAAAAATACACATTCGTGTATATCATGATTCTATCCATTTCTGTTTCTACTACCAGCTTTTTATTCTAATCACTCTCTGTAACAGAATCCTAACAGAGTTTTCTAGGTTGAATCATTTTGAGTAGTCTTAGTTTTCTTTTTGTTCACTTGTATGTTCTAAATGTCATAAATAAGTATTAATTTTGTTGAGAACTTATCTTCAAATAAATTATGCCACTGGAAAAGAATACACAGATGCATACCAGTAAAAGAAAGATTTGCAAATGCATGTATGAGAAGACATCGTGTTTTTTCTGGGGTGTATCACTGGCTGTAGAGAAGTATTCTGTATTTTAAGGTAAAACATTTTGAGTTGTATGTGTGTATCAAGTGGTAAGAAGCAGCTTATTTGGATTTTTTTAAAGCAACTTCTTTATACATCTTTTATTAAACCCATTTATGTTGATTGCTGTGTAATTTACATAGGAAAAGGAGATGATTCATAGTCTTCATGAGTGTGTACATTCTTTTTTTCTTTCTCAGTTGTTGGCAGAATTGAGTGTTCTCTGCAGCTGGATCTTGGTCCTGTGATGGGAGATATTGGGACGTAAAAAAGAAACCATGGCTTGAAGATCAGACAGGCCTGGGGATAGATCTGACTACTTTGGGTAATACGTCTTTCTTTCTCTGTCCTTTTCTGTTTTCTTCCCTTTTTTCTTTCAACCCTACCTCCTCCCTTCTTTCTTTCAACTCTCCTTCTTCCCTTCTTTCTTTCCTACTTTTTAGTATTAGCACTTCATTATACGAAAACTCATTATATGCCTATACTAGGCACGAAGTATAAAAAGATAAATAAGAACATTCTCCATGAGCTGTAGGATTTTTGTTTAGTAGGGAAGTCAGTTAGGGTGATATTCAGCATACCAAGAGATTAAGAGATAAGATTAAATCACCCCATAAAAGTCAGGGAACTTTTCAAAAGAAGAGGAAGTATTTGAGTTCCATTTGCCATCAAAGGAGGTTATCTCCCTGAGATACATGATGGGATTTCATGAATATTCTTCTCTCAATTATTACCTTTCACTCTAAGTAACTTATTATCCTGGGAGATTTTCAATATTTTTTTCATGAGAATCAGGTTTCAAATTAAATCTAAGAAAATCATGTTGCAGCAATTTAATTCAACATACTTTCCTGTATCTACTGCTTTAAGGTAATAAAGGTGATATAAAGACTGGTAACATAGAAGCTCTGAAATCTAAAAACTTTTACAATCTCTCCTATGAAAAGATGGGGAAACATGCAAATAACTCCATTAGTTGTCAGGCTAATAAATTACATTACAATATTATAAACAGTGCTATGAAACTACAGCAGAGACTAATTCCAGTTGAGGGTTCATGGGATCACAGAAAGTTTTCCAAAAAGAAAAAGAAAAAAAGAAAAAGAAAAAAAAAGATAGTTGATTTAGTTCTTGATACATTGTTTATACTTCGGTGAATGAAAATGTGAGGACAAAAATGTATCACGTCCTGAAAGCATGTTGAAGAGAGACATGGAGATGAGCATAAACTGACTATATTTTTAGATACTTTAAAAATGGTGAAGGTCAAGAGAAAAAGTGAATTCAGTTTTGGGGAGTCTTGAGCTTCTAAAGCTGAGTGAGACTTTAAGAAAAACCAAAACCAAACAAAACAACAACAAATAAAATAAAACTTACAAATACAAATTAGGTGTAAATGAGAATGTTCATTTAGAAAGAGAAAAAAATTGTAACAAATTATGCCTTTAAAAAAACTGACGGGGCGCCTGGGTGGCTCAGTTGGTTAAGTGTCCGACTTCGGCTCAGGTCATGATCCGTCTCATAGTCCATGAGTTCAAACCCTGAGTCGGGCTCTGTGCTGACAGCTCAGAGCCTGGAGCCTGCTTCAGATTCTGTGTCTCCCTCTCTTTCTGCCCCTCCCCCACTCACTCTCTGCCTCTGTCTCTCAAAATTAAATAAAGACATATAATTTTTTTTTAAAAACTGACAAATACTACTGTTAAAGAAAAATCACACTGGATACTTGTTAAGAAACAGCAAAGGAGATTTCATTCAAGGCTACTGCAATGGAAGAGTGAGATTGAACTCAACTCTGCTGAAAAAAAAGAAAAGGGCAGGGAGATAATTAAACACTGTCCTGAATAGTTAAAAGAGCACACTGGAGGACATTGGTGGGGAGGTTAGTCAATGTTTAGGTCACTGTGTTTGCTAATTGTTGGTTATATATCTTAGGGTCCTACATTCCCAAATAAATTGGGAGATGGGGCCCTATCTTTCTTGAATCCTCTCATTTCTCCTTGAGAAAAATATTCCCGGATACAGAGGCTTTACATCTTAAAGAGGCAGAGAAAAAATTTACACTGCAAGTTTTCTAAAGTAAATAATCTAAGAAAGGGAGACAGAAAGAAACCTGTCTAAAGTTTAACCACACTGAAGAGAATGTTATAGCCATCTGGTTCACCACTAAGTCATCAAATTCAGCAAATAAATTAACATTTAAGTTACATTTCTTATACATTTGTATATTACCTTTCTCTTCTACAATATTTCGCTGCATTATCTTTGATTATATCTTCATCTGGCAACAGTTTTGTGATACCGTTTCTTATAGAAAGAATTCTGGCTTCCCCCTAGCAAGGTTGGCTAAAATAAGTTATTATTAATAGTTTAAAAACTATTTAATTTATCTCAGAAATTATAACACATTACTGGTAATGCCAAGGAAATTTTAGGATGGTTGCCAAATTTAAAGAAACTGCTGTCAAATTTCTAGAACTTCAGGTTTTCTTGTGCAATAACAAATCCTTGTCTGTGAAAATATTCATTCACCAGTTTGCCAAAGATACCCTGTTGTAGTTGTACACTTTGAGTTTTATGTTATTTTTGTCAATGTTTGTATTTCATATCAAATGAACAGGAAGTTAATACAAATCTGAATGGTGTGATTAGGCAAGGCTAATTCAGCCCAGTAGAAAAGCATGAGCAAGGCATGGTCTTGGAGAATCCACTTTGGCTATATTAGGTGGTGCATAACGTGAGCAAGCACCAGTTTGCAGAACACTAGCAAAGTGTGATGAAAAATGGACAGGCAAGGACCAGTCATGGTTGGTTAATGACATAAATGCATGTATGTTCCCAGTGCTAAACTTAAAATCTGCCTTTGAAGTTAATAAGCTAAAGAGCTGAAAATCACTTGGCACTCTCTGTACAGAGAGAGTGATCTCTTTCCTTTAGTATTTTTTTCTTTCTCAAACAGAATATGAATAAATTGCCAAATTGAAATGATAACTCTGGAAATTTTTTTAAAAGGACTAATTTTTTACAGAAATAATTCTTTTCAAAAACTCCATTTTAGAGAAGTTGTTACAAGTATATGTAAGGCAGATAATCTTTCCTTGCCTAGCAAATTGAAGAAAAAGAATCAAATAGAAGAAACAAAAAAGAAAAGTTAATTGAAATCTGATTGAGGAGTTAGTTTGAAGAGATCCATTACTACCTCTATAGCTCAGTCTTTGAATATGCATAGGGAAAAATTCTCAAGGGCAGCATAAAACAAATGTGCTTTCATGTCATCTAAAGTAAGTTGCATTTCAGTGCTCAAGTGGATAAAATATTGCAAATGGAACATAGCTGGAAAAGACCTACAGAAAGGTTAGAAATAATATAAAAAGAAGCCTTTAATGTCATTGAGGTAATTACTTTTCTCATGAAATAAGTGCCCTACTTTACTAGTGAAAAGAGAGGATGACACTGTTTGTCTTGTTCATTGTTGAAATAAGATTTATCATGGTTCATTTATGATAGCCTCAAATCTTCTTGTCATATTTTGAACATGATTTATTCAGAAAAATGATTTCACTTTTCAATTTAAAGACAGTGTACAATCATTCCAGTCTATAAATATATAAAATTCACCACAACTAAACTTGGAAATAATTAAAGTTCAGCTTGGATTTCTTCTGTAAACAACCTACACAAAGGGGACATGAGATGCTTAAGAGAGAAATGTTATCATGTTGTCTGGAAGGAGTAATACACTTTTAGAAAAAGGAATGACAGTATTTTAAACATATTCAAATTCATTATGGTTTCTTTTACCAAATCAACATAGCTTATAATGTTATAATTTTATATTCATATGGAAAATTACAATCATTCTTTCCCAAACTATATTCATTCGTAAAAGAAATTGCATTTCTAATCAAATAGGAAACAAGTACCTCAAATATGTAAAAGAACACTACCTTTGGTTAGTAGGAGCCCTTTGAAATCACTGGTTTCTCCCACGATTAGTTTGAGGTAGTTTATGTATATATAGGAAAATTTTAAGTCTGTCACTTCTGTTTTGCATTTTGGAGCACATTTTTTTTCCAGGTGCACAGTCTTTAATATTAATATTTTTCAAATTAAGATGACTCCTAAAATATAATTAATTTAAACCACAGGTTGCATAAAAAAGATATTAATTGTAAATCAAACTTAGCAAACTATTTCTCAATAGGAAGTATCATCAAATGTTATTGGTACCATTGAGTCTGTAAATTGATACAACCTTCCTGGAGGGCCAGTTTGACACTCCATATATTGACAATTAATATGTACTTACTTTGTATTCCAGCAATCTCATTTCTATGAGTAACTATTATCATAAGGTAACTATTAGATGCATTTGCCAAATATGTGTACCAGACTCTTCATCTTGACATTTTATAGATACCAAAAAATTGAATAAAACCAAAATGTTAAACAGTTGTGAGTCATCCAAAACTTGGTATTACTCAGCAATAATCAAAAACGGTATTTGTTGGGGTGCCTGGGTGGCTCAGTTGGTTAGTACCCCTCCCACTTTGGCTCAGGTCATGATCTCGTGGTTAATGAGTTTGAGCCCCTCCCTGGGCTGGTGCTGACAGCGTGTAGCTTGCTTGGGATTCTTTCTCTCTCTCTCTCTACCTCTCCCCCCACTTGTACACGCTTGCACTCTCTCTCTCAAAATAAATAAACTTTTAAAAAATGGTATTTACTATGCATATGAAAATGTGTTTCTAATATTGAAACTTATAAATTACCAAATACTGTAATTCATTAACTCATTTTTTGAATACGTTTTATTTTTTAAGAATATAATTTATTGTCAAATTGGCTTACATACAACACCCACTGCTCATCCAAGCAAGTGCCCTCCTCAATGCCCATCACCCATTTTGCCTCCCTCCCTCTCTGTTTGTAACTATTTTTTCCCTTCCCTTTCCCCATGGCCTTCTGTTAAGTTTCTCAAGATCCACATATGCATGAAAACATAGATCTGCCTTTCTCTGACTGACTGACTTCACTCAGTGTAATACCTTCCAGTTCCATCCACATTGCTGCAAATGGCATAATTTCATTTTTTCTCATTGCCAAGTAGAATTCCGTTGTATATATAAACCACATTTTCTTTAGCCATTCATCAGTTGATGGACATTTAGACTCTTTCCATAATTTGGCTATTGTTGAGAGCGCAGCTGTAAACATTGGGGAATATTTGCACCTATGAATCAGCACTCCTGTGTCCCTTGGGTGAATTTCTAGTAGTGCTATTACTGAGTCATAGGGTAGTTATATTTTTAATTTTTTGAGGAGCATCCACACTGTTTTCCAGAGTGGCTGCACCAGTTTGCATTCCCACCAATAGTGCAAGAGGATTCCCATTTCTCCACATCCTCACCAGGATCTGTAGTTTCCTAATTTGTTCATTTTAGCCACTCAGACCAGTGTGAGGTGGTATCTCAGTGTGGCTTTGATTTGTATTTCCCTGATGATGAGTGACATTGAGTATCCTTTAATGTGTCTGTTGGCCATCTGGATGTCTTCTTTGGAAAAGAATCTATTTATGTCTTCTGCCCATTTCTTCACTAGATTATTTGTTTTTTTTTTTTTTGTTTGTTTTTATGGTGTTGAGTTTGGTAAGTTATTTATAGATTTTGGATACTAGCCCTTTATCTGATATGTCATTCGCAAATGTCTTTTCCCATTTTGTTGGTTGCCTTTTAGTTTTGTTGATTGTTTCCTTTGCCGTGCAAAAGCTTTTTATTTTGATGAGGTCCCAATTGTTCATTTTTGCTTTTAATTCCCTTGCCTTTAGAGATGTGTCAAGTAAGAAATTGCTGCGGCTGAGGTCAAAGAGGTTGTTGCCTGCTTTCTCCTCTAGAGTTTTGATGGTTTCCTGTCTCACATTTAGGTCTTTCTTCCATTTTGAGTTTATTTTTGTGTGTGGTGTAAGAAAGCAGTTCAGTTTATTCTGCATGTTGCTGTCCAGTTCTCCCAGCACCATTTGGTAAAGAGACTGTCTTTTTTCCATTGGATACTCTTTCCTGCTTTGTCAAAGATTAGTTGGCCATACATTTGTGGGTATATTTATGGGTTCTCTGTTCTATTCCATTGGTCTATGTGTCTGTTTTTGTGCCAATACCATCCTGTCTTGATGATTAAAGCTTTGATGCCTGCCACTTTGGTTTTCTTCAATATTACTTTGGCTATTCAGGGTCTTTTGTGGTTCCATACAAATTTGAAGATTGCTTGCTCTAGCTCTGAGAAGAATTCCGGTACAATTTTGATTGGGATTGCATTGAATGTGTAGGTTGCTTTGGGTAGTATTGATATTTTAACAGTATTTATCCTTCCAATCCAGGAGCACGGAATGTTTTTCCATTTCTTTGTGGTTTTTTCAATTTCCTTCATACGCTTTCTATAGTTTTCAGCATACAATTCTTTCACATATTTAGTTAGGCTAGGTATTTTATGGTTCTTGTGCAGTTATAAATGGGGTCAGTTCTTTATTTCTCTTTCTGTTGCATCATCATTGGTGTATAAAAATGCAACTGATTTCTGTACATTGATTTTGTATCCTGCGACTTTGCTGAATTCATGTATCAGTTCTAGGAGTCTTTTGAATATGCTTTAAATGCATATAGAGAATTTTTTAAAGGACAAAACCCAAAGGACTCACCAATGATTGGCATTGTATTTAATAGTAAAACCCCAAATTCATTTCCAAGTACTTAATATGCACTGAAAAATATTTGTGATTGAGTAAATTCATGAAGATAATTAAGACAGGAATCAGAAGATGTGTTTTCACCCATAATGTTAAATATTCTTCATTGACAGTCTTGCAAATGTAGTAAGTAAAAAAAAAATGCAGTAATAAAAAAGAAACAAACATGAGAAAGGAGAAAGAGGAAAGTATAGTTATTTACAAATAATAGTATTTCATACAGAGAAAATGAAAATTAATTAAAAACTTAAAACTGTGTTTACATTTTGAAGAGTATGGCTATTATGGAACTTTATAGCTTTGTATGTTATACAAATTATATGCAATTTTATATACAGCAATAAAGCAAAATGAATGGGAAAAATGCTTACGTTCATTATTATAATAAAATAAAGAACAGAATGCCTGAAAATATATCTAACAAGTTGAATCTAGGGCATATATCATGGGAACTAAATAATTTGGTTAAAATACATAAAAGAAGATGGTGCTTGGGTGGCTCAACTGGTTGAATATCCAACTCTTAATTTTGGCTCAGGTCATTATCCCAGGATTGTGGGATCTAGTCCTACGTGGGGCTCCACATGGAGCCTGCTTGGGATTCTCTTTCTCTCTCCACTCAGCCCCTCTCCTGATTTCACACACTCTCTGTCTTAAAAAAACATTTTTTTAATTTTAAAAATACATAGATAAAGTTAAGCAATCTATTATTACTGTGGATGGGAAGACAATGTTTAATATATATCAGTTCTCCTTAAAGTGATCAAAAGATTTAAAACAATTTTAGTAGTGTTTCCTGTGGTGATTTATTTCTGAATTTGTAAAGAATATGAGATCAATATAAAGGAATCAAGTCAAAATAATAAAGAAAATTTAGAGAGATGATGAATGGGACCTTAAGCAATTAGATGGTATATTACATCGTAAACCTAAAATTATTTTAAAAGCATAATGCAAATGCACAAGCAAGCAGATGATGAGTAAAGAGAACATATAGAGATCCAATTAATATAAAGTATGGCATGTAAAATCATAATATTTTTAATGTTAGACAGATGATAAATTATTCAATAAATGGTGATGAGATAGTAATTTTTAAATATATAAGATTAAATTATTATACACTATATATCACAAGAAATTCCAAGTGAACAACAGTTTTAAAAAAATAAAGCTGAAGGCTGCCTGGCTGGTTCAGTTAGTAGAGCATCTGACTCTTCATCTCAGGGTTGCATTTGAGCCCCATGCTTGATATAGAGATTACTTAAAAAAATAAAATAAATAAAATAAAATAAAGCTGAAACCAAAAAAGCCCCAGTAGGAAATATAAATGAATAATCTACATACTGTTGGGGCGAATATAAAATATTTTAACATAACAGAGAAAGTCAAACAAAAGTGTGTTTTTTTGTACATCTAAACAAATAAATCGTTAAATGACAGTTTTAAAAAGACCTCAAAGGATAAAACGCATACAAGCTAGAAAATGTTTAAAAGACATGGCGAGGTAACAGTTGCTGGAGCGGCTTCCTTTGGCTCGCCATGTGTCAGTTCTGTTCTTCTTTTCCCAACTTTGCTTTCATAAGTGATATGAGGTTGAAATCAGCCACAGTAGATAATTGATTAAACCACAGAAACTAACAAGCATTACAAATCAAGGCCCACCCCCGCAAGCCTGTTAAACATTTACCCGTATGTGACTGCTTATATGTTAATATAAACCTGCAGAGGATGTAATAGAGGTAGACAGGGAAAAATAAAACAAAACAAAAAGAGAGAGAGAAAGAGAAAGCCTGAAATATTAAATAATAAAATACTTAATCATATCATTTTGTCATTATTGCACAGTGGAATTGATTGTCTTCTTTTATTATAGACAAAAAAAGAAGTAGCCTCTTTGTGTTTTCTAAACATATATGACTTGTGTCATAAAAGTAAGAAATAATAATTAATCTCACTTTAAAATGTGAGAACATTTGTTCTACCAGGTCTATTCCTAGCCAATTGACCCTACATAGATAGATATATGAGAAACTTTATGTGTGTGTATATTGTATATATTTTATTTTTTAGGAAAGTTTATTTTAGCCATATTTATAACAAAATAAATAACACGGGGTATTTGCTAGTATGGAAAAACATTCATATTCTATGATTAAGTGAAGTTAAGTAAAATTAAAAATTTTCAGTTAAATATATTTGATTGTTATCTTCCCTCATTGTACTTCCTTCCCCAAAGTCCACTGATGACCATAGAGAGACTTTAAAAAAATTATTTAAAAATATGAATAGAGAAAATAATGGAGATAAGAGGTTGGAAGATAAATCAACAAGTAATTACCTACACAGCTGACTATAAAATACAAAAGCATAAGCTTTATAGTAAGCCCAGAAAAACTGAGGAATTAGAGGGAAAATGTAACAAGCCTAGAAACAAGTAAACATGTTTCTAGGGTTGTGACATAGCAGAGGAGAAAAATAAGGAAGTTTTCCAGGGAAAATATCATCTTGAAATGATATTGGAAGATAATAACTTGGTGAGGAATCAGTCCAGGGATCCAGGAGGAAATGGGGGTGGGGGAGATGAAACTAACGGATTAATTTATTACTCGAATGTGCTGAGATTTTTATACTTCGACAAAGAGTTTGGGCATAATTAATGACAGATCCATAAAAATTTAAATATTTCTACATATTAGACAACTATTACCTTTGGGAAGACAAAAAGAGTATATAAGAGATGAAGTGAAACCCAATCATAGTGCATTACATAGCTGAGTGGAAAATATTTAATACAGAATCACAAGAATATAAATGCTGGATATTAGCCTAGCCAAATCTGATAAATGGGCTGATGGGAAGTGATTGTAGGCATAAATGTGTCATGTGCCTGTATGTATAGGGGAAGTAAGAAAGCTAAATCTTCATTTTCCATTATATATAGCAAAGAATAGTATCTAAAATTTAAAAAAAAAGGTAAGGTATTTGCATTAAAAAATACGTTATCTAATAAACAAGCAGCTAACTCTAGTGAGGGTGGTTGTGGGGGGAGAGTCTGAAAGACTTGAGAGTGGTTGCTTCTGTGAAATGAACACAAGAGTGAAATAAGGAGATTATTCATTCTACCCCTTGAAGATCTTGCTCGCATTTAAAACCAAGACTTTTTACCTTTGATACAAGTTTTAAAACTATAGACAAAAAGTAATAAATATTTAATAAACTTTGCCATCATTGATGTGTCTAGATAATTGCCAAAGCCTAAGTGTTCCTTTGCTTTTTCCTCTTGGTCTCTTTGAGTTTATTCTCAAAAAGGATCTGGAGTGATTCTGTAACTATATGGCAGACTGTAACTCTCCATACATATCAAAAAGCACAATTAGAAGGCAGCATGGTAGCCACATACTTAATTTTATAAAACCACCAAACTGCTTTTCAAGAATGTACTGTTACATTTTCACCAGCATTATATGAGTGATCTAGTCTTGCTGCATCATTGTCCGCATTTGGTGCTTTGCAATTTTTTATTTTAATCATTCTGAAAGGTATGTAATGATATCTCATTGTGTTTTAATCTGCATTTAATCTGTGGTTTTAATCTGCATTATTGACTAATTATGTTGTGTACTTTTTTTGCCACCTTTATATCCTTCTTGGTGAAATGTATGTACACATCTTTCCCCCATTTTCTAGGAGTCCTTGTTTGTTTGTTTGTTTACTGTTCAGTTTTGAGTGTTCTTTATATACTCTAAATACTAGTCTTTTGTCAGCAGTGTGGTTTGCAAATGTCTCCAGGTCTGCAGCTCATCTTTTATCCTCTTACTAGGGTCTTTCACAGAACAACATTTTAAAACATTCCCCCATAGCTTTATTAAAATATAATTGATATGTGACATTGGTAAGTTTAAGGTGTACAACGTGATGGTTTTTACATGTATACATAGAGAACATTTTTTAATTTTGATGAGGTCCAATTTATATATTTTTTTCCTTCATGGATCATGCTTTTCGTGTTATATCTAAGAACTCATTCTTAACCTCTTTTCAGAAAGATTATATTCTAAAATTTATATGGTTTTATAAACTATATTGGTATATATTAAGTTAACTTTTATGTGATCAGGGGATCAGGGTTAGGCTGAGATTCATTTGGGGGCATATGAGTTTCCAGTTATCCAAGACTGTTTGTTTAACACAGTATCCTTTCTCCATTGAATTACTCTTGCAACCTATCCAAAAGTGATATGGTTTTTTTGTGTGCGAGGGTGTGTGTGTGTGTGTGTGTGTGTGTGTAAGATCTAGTGTGTTCTATATTGTTTCATTGATTTATGTGTCTGTGATCTATCCCTTCATCAATACTATATGGGGTCTGAATTACTATAGCTATATAGTGAGTCATATAATTGGCTATAATTTGTTCAGTTTATTATTTTTCAAATTGATGTAGCTATTCTGGTTTTTGTTTTTTACCTTCCCAAGTAAAGTTTAGAATCAGCATTTCTGTATCAAAAAATAATCTTTCTGCAATTTTTTCATCTTGCTTCAATTTTGACTGGAGTTTGTTAAATCTCTAGGTTAGTTTGGGAGAGAATTGACATCGTTAGTATATTGACTAACGAACATATTTAATTAAATTTCTTATATTTATATAAGAATAAGTATACTGATATTTTACTAATAACAAATACAAATTTTACTAATATTTTAATAAATCCATTACTTACCAGTCTCGTGTGTCCTGCCTCTTTCTTTAGTCTCTCCCTGCCCTTGTAAATAATGCTGCAATAAACATGAGTGCATATATATGTTCCGATTAGTGTTTCTGTTTCATTTGGGTAAATACCCAGTAGTGGAATTACTGGATTTTATTGCATTTTATTTTGAGTTTTTTGAGGAACCACCATATTTTTTCACAGTGTCTGCTCCAATTTATACTCCCACCAACAGTGTAGGACGTTTCCATTAATCTCCACATCCTGGTCAACACTTGTTATTTCTTGTTTTTTTTTTTTTTTTTTGAAACTATCCATTCTTACAGATGTAAAGCAGTATGTTCTTAAGGTTTTGATTTGCTTTTCCTAATAATTACTGATGTTGAGGTCTTTTCATGTGTCTGTTGGCCATCTCTATGCCTTCTTTGGAAAACTGTCTATTCAGGTTCCCTGCTCAGTTTAGTCAAATCATTTATTTTTTTAGTGTTGAGTTTATCTGATACTATTTTTTCCTTGCTAATTCCACTTAATGATAGATATATATTGGTATTATTTAAATTTAATTATTGCTTATTTAACAAATACCAAAATATTCCTTAAACTAAATTCATCTGACTACTAGTAAAGTTCAACATTTTTTAATGGTGTGTATTTCTCAAGGTTTTTTTTATGAGAAATGTCTGCTTATAGTTGTTGACTGTTTTTCTGTTAGAAACCCAATGTTTCTTTCTATTTGTGGAAATTCAGATTTGAATATTAGTTGTTTGTCCTATTTCTGATCTATTTTTAATTTCAACATTTTTTCAGAAGTTTTACTTTTTTAAAATAGTTAGAATTGTTAAACAGAGTTATCTATTATGTAATCTTGATTGTACACCAGATTGATAGTATACAAATTCTAGTTTCTTTTGCCAATTAAAGTTTATACAACTTTAAAAAAAACATTTAAACAGTCTGGCTTTTTCTTTTTTTCTTTTTGGCCTATATACTCTAAGGTATGCATCTGAACTTGTATCTTTCCAATTTGTAATCAGTTCCTACTCCAACTTTTATTACATTTTGCTTGTATTATCATAATATTGGTGTATTGTATGTGTGGGAGTATATGTGAAGCTGACTATAGTTTGTTTTACCTATATGTGTATATTGCAAATATTGTTATTTATCTAAGTGTATATTTTCTATATATTAAAAAAATGCAACTATGTTGTTAACTAAAATTTTAAAATTTGCTAGAGAACAGTTAGTATACTCTTTTGAAATACTATTTTATACTTTTTGCATCTTTTCTTTTCTAGATAAACATATGATCCTGCTTAAATTTTGATTGAAATAGCTTAACATTGAAAAAAAATTAAGTAGGAGCCATACCCAGCACAGAGCCCAATGAGGGGCTTGAACTCATGACCCTGAGAACAGCATCTGAGCTGATACTGAGGCAGACACTTGACGGAATGAGTTACTCAGGTGCCCCTTAACATTGAGGGTTTGTTTGTTTGTTTTTTGAGAGAGAGAGAGAAAGAGAGAGAGAGAGAGAGCATGCTCAGCAGCGGAGAGGAGCAGGGGGAAAGAGAATTATAAGCAGGCTTCATGCTCAGAGCAAAGCCTGATGTGGGGCTTGATCAGACAAACCTGGGATCATGACCTGAGCTGAAATCAAGAGTCAGATGCTCAACTGACTGAGCCACCCAGGGGCTGCAACATTGCACTGTTAATTGAAAATTAATCTGGGGAGAATTTTCAAATTTCTGCTATTAAATAGTTTTCTAAACAAGAACCCTATATGGCCTTCATATAATTCAAGTTTCTATTTTCTTTAATTTAGTGATTTTGAGTATATCTCTGAATATTTTATTTTTTGACCAAAATAAATGACATTTATTATTGTCTTTTTTTTAATTTTTTTTTAATGTTTTTAAATATATTTTTTGAGAGACAGAGAGAGACAGCGCGAGCAGGGGGAGGGTCAGAGAGAGAGGGAGACACAGAATCTGAAGCAGGCTCCAGGCTCTGAGCTGGCTGTCAGCACAGAGACCGACGCGGGGCTCAAACCCACGAACCGTGAGATCATGACCTGAGCCGAAGCCGGACGCCCAACCGACGAGCCACCCAGGCACCCCTATTATTGTCTTTTTAAATGCATTTTCAGTTACACTTGATTTTCATGCTGATTCTTTTATTCATTCAGAGGTACTAAGTATTTATTTTGCTCATACTGTGTATCAGTCACTGCTCTAAATATATTGCATTCTACTTGGGGAATCATGAAATAAAGAAACAAATGAACATCATACTATCAGCGATAATAATAGTGGTAAGAGATGAAGAAGGATAAAAGAATGACTCAGAGTAGGAATATTTTGGATAAAATGATGAAGGTTTTGCAGCTTGCATTTCATTTCTAACATTTTTATTGAGATTTTTAAATAATTTTAATCTTTTATTTTTCTAGTTAATAATCTATCATTATACATATAGAGTGCTTTTATATCATTATAACTCAAGGCTCAAGCTCTGCTCAAACAGTAGATACAACTTCCTTTTTGGCATTTTTTTGTTTGTTTGTTGTTGTTGTTGTTATTCTGGGCTCCCATCATCATCTTCATGTTTGGCTGATATGCTGACATAGTTAAAGGATCTTCATCCTATTTCTATGACCTGGAGCCCTATACATGACCAAGATTAGTTTAACCAAATCAGTGTGATATATTAATAGTTTATCTCCCACCTTTCACTAAAATGATGCAGAATTATTTTTTTAATTTTTTTAGTGTTTATTTATATTTGAGAGAGACACATACACACACACAATGCAAATGGGGCAGGGACAGAGAGAGCCAGAGACAGAATATAAAGCAGACTCCAGGCTCTAAGCTGTCAGCACAGAGTCCCAGGTGGAGCTCGAACCCACTAGTTGTGAGATCATGACCTGAGCCTAAGTCAGATGCTTAACCTACTGAGCCACCCAGGCATCCCCAAATGAGGCAGAATCCTTAATCATTATCTGTACATTTTTTTTCTGAACTACCATCTTTGAAATTTTTTCCTCAAAATATTTATCATGTAGTTACATTGCAGAATGTATGCTGAAATAATGACAATGATAGTAATATATACTAATGATGATTTAGGTATTTACCAGACATGGTTTTGAGTGTTCTGCATGTTCTGTATCCCTTCATTCATACAATGATTTAGTGGATGGCATCATTATCCTAATTTTATAGATAAGGAACCCAAGTCACAAAAATGTGAAGTAACTTACTTCACTTATCACAGCTTCTACTCTACTGCGGAGCTCACATCCTAAAGGAAGCATTGACACCTGAGAACACAATTTTCAGTTCCATTTTTGTGGTATTTAAGTATACAGACTATTTGAGAAAAAAATCCAACATGGTGGAGAAGTAGGGAGACTCGAAGTTCCCTTGTCCCTCAAACACAGCAGTATTGAGGCCAGAGGACTTGGAATTCCAAGAGTCCAGGCTCCAGAGTGACAGAGATGTTTCCAGGGCAGCATGGGGACAACCTGGGGGGCCATAGATACATGATTGCTAACTGAGAGAGAGAAAAGGGATGGCATAGGCACAGAGGGGAGGATCCCTTTCTGCAAAGACACAAAAGGAAGAGAAAGAAATGCTGTGGAAGTGTAGGACTGTATTTGGACAAGAGAAAAACCACAGACCAGGAATCAGAAAAAACAAACAAACAGAAAAACCCAATTTATAACTGTGGGGCTTTCTCCAGACTGGGGCCAGCTGCCCTGTTCATGCACCTGGGGAGGAGGGGAGCCAGCCCCAGGCTTGGTAACCAGCTCAGAGGCTCAGTCTGCAGTGGGAGAAAGTAATTCCCTCCTTTGAGTGCTGTGGGAAGAAGGTATATAGCTGTTCCAAGGACAAAGATACCTACCTGCACCCACCAGCCAGAGGCTCTTTATTGGCAGTGCGGAGTGGCACTTCCCTAGAACTGGGAAGCATGGACCGGGATCCTTTAAGACATCAGGGTTTGAATCCCAGATGAGCATCAAGGAGGTGCTGGAGACTGTGGAGTGAAAACAATACAAAACAAAACAAAACAAAACGGCCCATTTGTGCTGGAACAGCACTGTGAGGACAGCCTGAACAGGGTGGTTTGGGACACTTGATCCTGGGAGGAGAGACTGGGGTGGTCACCATTTTTCCCCCCATCACCAACAAGGTGGTATTTCAGGGAACAGACAAAGGGGCAAAAGTGGAGGCAGGATCTGCCTACACTGAACCTTGGCCCTCTGTGTGGCAACTGTGTATCTACCAGAGCAAGATTGATGCTGACCAACCAGACAGCCCCTCTTTCAGACCAGCACTGCCACCAGTTCCAAGGCACTCAAGGGTTTTGCATTTTATGATTTAATTCTTGGACAATTCTTATTATATATATAAAATTCTTCCTTTTCTCTCTTATTTCTTCCTTTCTAGTCTGGTTATTCCGGTTGTTGGTTTGTTTAAGCCAACATATTTACTCTATTCTCTTTATACCTGTTCTATATCTCCTTCTTTATTTTCCTCTCTCTCTCTGGATTAGCCATATAGTTTCTCTGCCTGGTCAATTTTCCTTTCTTTTTCATCACCCCTGTCATTTCCCTCTTTGTATAGGATAAGCCCTCTTCCACCACCACTGCCCTTCCCTTTTTTAAATTTCTTCCCAGGGTTACTTCAATGAACAAATCAAAGCACACCTGGTGGAGGGTCCAAACCATCACTACAAGTAGGCAGATAAAGCAGTCAGAGTTACAACGGCAGACAGCACATAACACACTCCAAAAAAGCACTTCCTGAAGGGCCAGGCACTGGACAGTGTATGACCCCTCTTTAATATAGTAATGCTCACAGGTGCAGGACACATAACAAGTTTTTAAAAGACTTAAGAGAGAGAAAAATAGCCAAAATGATGAAACAGAAGAATTCTCAAAAGAAATTCCAGGAAGAAATGACAGCTAAAGAATTGCTCAAAACAGGTAAACAATATATCTGATCAAGAATGTAGAATAATAGTCATAAGATTAGTCACTGGGCTTGAAAAAAATAAGCATAGAATACAGAAGAGAGTCTACTGCTGCAGAGATCAAGAAACTAAAAAATACTCATGATGAATTGAGAAATGCTGTAAATGAGGTGAAAAATAGATATGGTGAAAGTGAGGACTGAAGAGACAGAAGGAATAATAAGTGAAATAGAAGATAAAATCATGGAAAAAGATGAAGCTGAGAAAAAGAGAGATCGAAAAATTCTAGACCAGGAGGGGAGAATTAGAGAACTAAGTGATTCTATGAAACGTAATAATATCCATATCATAGGAATTCCAGAAGAAAAGAGAGAGAAGGGGGCAGAAGGGTTACTTGAACACATCATAGATAAGAACTTCTCCAATCTGGGGAAGGAAACAGACATTGAAATCCAGGAGACACAGAAAACCCCCTTCAGACGTAATAGGAATCGATCTTCACCATGACGTATCATAGTGAAACTAGCAAAATACAAAGATAAAGAGAGAATTCTGAAAGCAGCTAGGGACAAATGGACCTTAACCTACAAGGGTAGACACATAAGGGTAGTAGTAGCTCTGTACACAGAAACTTGGCAGGCCAGAAGTGAGTGGCAGGAAATATTCAATGTGATGAACAGGAAAAATATGCAGTCAAGAATCCTTTATCCAGCAAGACTATCATTCAGAATAGAAGGGAAGAGAAAGGTTTTCCCAGACAAACAAAAACGGAAGGAATTTATCACCACTAAGCCAGCCCTACAAGACATTCTAAGGGGGAGGCTGTGAGTGGAATGTTGCAAAGACTACAAAAGACCACAGACGTCACTACAAGAATGAAACCTGCAGATAACACAATGACCCTAAATCCATATCTTTCAATAATAATGCTAAATGTCAAAGGACTAAATGTTCCAGTCAAATGATATAGGGTATAAGAATGGATTAAAAAAACCCAAGATCCATCTATATGCTGTCTACAATAAGCCCATTTTAGACCTGAGGAAACCTTCAGATTGAAGGTAAGGGGATGGTGGACCATCTATCATGCTATAAGAAGTCAAAATAAAGCTGGAGTAGCCATACTTATATCAGAGAAACTATATTTTAAACTAAAGACTGTAACAAGAGATGAATAAGGGCATTCTATCATAATAACGTGGTCTATTCATCAAAAAGAGCTAACAATTGTGTTTATACACCCAATCTGGCAACACCCGAATATATGTCAATTAATTACAAACATAAGCAAGTAATCTTTTTTTTAAATTTTTTTCAAATGTTTTGTTTATTTTTGGGAGAGAGAGAGAGACAGCGTGAGCAGAGGAGGGTCAGAGAGAGAGGGAGACACAGAATCCGAAGCAGGCTCCAGGCTCTGAGGTAGCTGACAGCACAGAGCCTGACGTGAGGCTCACCCATGAACCACGAGATCATGACCTGAGCCGAAGCCAGACGCTCAAAGGACTGAGCCACCCAGGCGCCCAAACAAGCAATCTTACTGATAAGAATACAGTAATTGCAGGTGACTTTAATACTCCATTTACAGCAATGGACAGATCATCTAGGCAGAAATCAGTAAAGAAACAAGGGTCTTGAATGATACACTGGACCAGATGGACTTGACAGATATATTCAGAATGTTTCATCCAAAAGCAGCAGAATACACATTCTTCTCAAGTGCACATGGAACATTCTCCAAGGTAGACCATATACTGGGTCAGAAAACAGCCCTCAATAAATATAAAAGAATTGAGATCATACCATGCATATTTTCAGATCACAACACTATGAAACTTGACATCAACCACAAGAAAAAAATTTGGAAAACCTCCAAATGCATAGAGGTTAAAGAACATCCCACTAAAGAATGAATAGGTCAACTAGCCAATTAAAGAAGAAATCACAAATATATGGAAGCAAATGAAAATGAACACTTGACAGTCTAAACACTTTGGGATGCAGCAAAGGTAGTCCTAAGAGGAAAATACATTGCATTCCAGGCCTATCTCAAGAAACAAGAAAAATCCAAAATACAAAATCTAAACTCACACCTAAAGGAACTAGAAGCAGAGCAATAAAGAAAACTCAAAGCTCGCAGAAGAGAAATAATAAACAATAGATCAGAAATAAACAATATAGAATTTTAAAAAAGTAGAACAGACTAATGAATCTAAGAGCTGATTTTTTGAAAGAATAAACAAAATTGATAACTCCCTGGCCAGACTTCTCAAGAAGAAAAGAGAGAGAACCCAAATAGATGAAATCTTGAATGAAAGAGGAGAGATCACACTGAACACCACAGAAATACAAAATTATAAGAGAATACTATGAAAAATTTTATTCCAACCAACTAGACAACCTGGAAGAAATGGACAAATTGCTAGACACCCACACACTACCAAAACTCAAAGGGGAAGAAATAGAAAATTTGAACAGACCCATAACCAGCAAAGAAATTGAATCAGTTTTCAAAAATCTCCCAACAGATAGAAGTCCTGGGCCAGATGGCTTCCCAGGGGAATTCTACCAGACATTTAAAGCAGAGTTAATATTTATCCTTCTCAAGCTCTTCCAAAAGATAGAAATTTAAGGAAAGCTTTCCGACTCATTCTATTAAACCAGCATTACCTTGATTCCCAAAGCAGAGATCCCACTAAAAAGAATATAATCCAATATCCTTGATGAGCATGGATGCAAAATTTCTCAACAAGATGCTAGCAAATCAAATTCAACAGTAGATTAAAAGAATTATTCACCATGATCAAGTAGGATTCATTCCTCGGCTGCAGGGCTGGTTCAATATTCACAAACCAATCAAAGTATTACATAACATTAATAGAAGAAGGATTAAGAACCATATGATCTTGTCAATAGATACAGAAAAGCATCTGACAACATGCAGCATCCTTTCTTAATAAAAACTCTCAAGAAAGTAAGGATAAGGGGAACATACCTTAACATCATAAAGCCATATATAAAAAAGCCCACAGCTAACATCATCCTCAATGGGGAAAAACTGAGAGCTTTCCCTCTGAGATGAGGAACACAACAGGGATGTCCACTCTAACCACTGTTGTTTAACATAGTGTTGGAGATCCTAGCCTTAGCAATCAGACAACAGAATGAAATAAAAGGCACTCAAATTGGCAAAGAAGAAGTCAAACTTTCACTTTTCACAGAGACATGATACTCTACATGGAAATCCCGAAAGACTACATCAAAAAGCTGCTAGAGCTGATCCATAAATTCAGCAAAGTCTCACGATACAAAATCAATGTACAGAAATCAGTTGCATTTCTATACACCAATAATGAAATAACATAAAGAGAAATCAAGAAATAGAGCTTATTTACAATTGCACCAAGAACCATATAATACCTAGGAATAAACCTAACCAAAGGTGTGAAAGACCTATATGCTGAAAACTATAGAAAGCATATAAAGGAAATTGAAGAAAACCACAAAGAAATGGAAAAACACTCCGTGCTCATGGATTGGAAGAAAAAATATTGTTAAAATGTCATTATTACCCAAAACAATGTACACATTCAGTGCAATCCCAATCAAAATTGCACCGGAATTCTTCTCAGAGCTAGAACAAACAATCCTAAAATCTGTATGGAACCACAAAAGTCCCTGAATAACCAAAGTAATGTTTAAAGCAGAAAGCCAAAGTGGGAGGCATCACAATCCCAGACTTTAGCCTCTACTACAAAGCTGTCATCATCAAGACAGTATGGTATTGGCACAAAAACAGACATGTAGACCAATGAAATAGAATAGAGAACTCATAAATATACTCACAAATGTATGGCTAACTAATCTTTGACAAAGCAGGAAAGAGTATCCAATGGAAAAAAGACAGTCTCTTTACCAAATGGTGCTGGGAGAACTGGACAGCAACATGCAGAAGAATGAAACTAGACTACTTTCTTACACCACACACAAAAATAAACTTAAAATGGAAGAAAGACCTAAATGTGAGACAGGAAACTATCAAAACCCTAGAGGAGAAAGCAGGTAACAACCTCTTTGACCTCAGCCGCAGCAATTTCTTACTTGACACCTCTCCAAAGGCAAGGGAATTAAAAGCAAAAATGAACAATTGGGACCTCATCAAAATAAAAAGCTTTTGCATGGCAAAGGAAACAATCAACAAAACTAAAAGGCTACTGACGGAATGGGAAAAGATATTTGCAAATGACATATCGGATAAATGACTAGTATCCAAAATCTATAAAGAACTTAACCAAACTCAATACCCAAAAAGCAAATAATCCAGTGAAGAAATGGGCAGAAGACATAGACACTTTTCTAAAGAAGACATCCAGACACCTGAAAAGATGCTCAACATCACTCCTTATCAGGAAATACAAATCAAAGCCACACTGAGATACCACCTCACACAGGTCAGAGTGGGTAAAATTAACTCAGGAAACAACACATGCTGGTGAGGATGTGGAGAAATGAGAACCCTCCTGCACTATTGGTGGGAATGCAAACTGGTGCTAGCCTTCTGGGAAACAGTGTGGACCTTCTTCAAAAAAATAAAAATAGAACTACCCTCCAGCAATTGCGCTACTGGGAATTTATCCAAAGGATACAGGAGTGCTGATACATAGGGGCACCTGTACCCCAATGTTTATAGCAGTGCTTTCAATAATAGTCAAATTGTGGAAAGAGCCTAAATGTCTATTAACTGATGAATGGATAAAGAAGATGTGGTTTATATATACAATGGAATTCTACTTGGCAATGAGAAAGAATGAAATCAGGCCATTTGCACAAGGTGGATGGAACTGGAGGGTATTATGCTAACTGAAATAAGTCAGTTAGACAAAGACAGATATCATATGTTTTCACTCATATATGGAACTTGAGAAATTTAACAGAAGACCATGGGGGAAAGGAAGGGGAAAAAACAGTTTCAAATAGAGAGGGTGGGAGGCCAACCCATAAGAGACTCTTAAGTACAGAAAACAAACTGAAGGTTGTTGTGGGAGGCATGAGAGAGGGGACAGTGAGTGATAGGCATTGAGGACCACACTTGTTGGGATGAGCACTGGGTGTTGTATGTAAGCGATGAATCACAGGAATCTACACCCAAAACCAAGAGCATACTGTATATACTGTGTGTTAGCCAACTTGACAATAAATATTAAAAAAATAAAAAATATATATGTAGACTATTTGAAAGCATCAGGTTGTCAGGACTGCTGATTTAAAATTGATTCTAGCAACAAGATTCTTACACAATCTATGTTAACTTTCACTTAAGTAACTATTAGATTAAAAGTAGAAAAACATTTTTTAAAAAATTTCCCCAAGTTTTCTTGAACTCTAATTGATATATGACATTGGTATTTTTAAATCTTTTATTAATTAATTAATTATGTATTTATTTATTTTGAGAGAGAGAGAGAGAGAGAGAGAGAGAGAGCCAGCAGGGGAGGGTTAGAGAGAGAGGGAGACAGAGAATTCCAAGCAGTTTCTGCACTGTCAACACAGAGCCAAATGGAGCCCGAAGCCGGGCTCAAACCCACAAACTGTAAGATCATGACCTGAGCATAAACCAAGAATTGGACATTTAACTGACTGAGAGACCCAGGTGCCCTGACATTGGTAAATTTAAGGGGTACAACGTGATGATGTTTTACATGTGTATATTCAAACATTTAAAACTCTTGATAAGGTGCAACTTACCTGTCTCCCCCCTTCCCCTTTATAGAACAGGCTTTTATATTATGTCTAAGAAGTAATTGCTTAAATTCTGGTAATCAGGACTATCTTCTAAAATTTTTATAGTTTTACATTTTATGTAATATCTATGTTGCATTTTGAGTTATATTTTTGTATATACTATTGGGTTCAGGGTGAGTTTCCAGCCAAAGTCAAATTCTGGTAAGTGCTCTCTATTTGGCTTTTGGATGGCTTCCTTCTCACTGTGTCCTGACAGGACTGAGACAGAAACAGAAAGCTCTGGTGTCTCTTTGCTCTGGTGTCTCTTCCTTTCTGCATTCCCAGCACATTAAGGCTCCACCCTTACAGTGGTCATTTAACCTTAATTACACCTTGTTAAATGCCCTATCTCCAATACCTCACACTGATGATTAGGACTCCAACATAGGTATTTGGAACAACAGAATTCAGTTCATAGTCATCAGTTTTTTGTCAACCAATAAGTTGAACAAGATTGTACAAGATCTTTGGTATCAGTATTTTAACTGTGGTTAGTTAGGGCAACACCAGTGGAGATGTTAGAGACAGAGAGAACAATGTCAGTTTGGGAGTGGGAAGGAATTTGGACAAGGTATGAGGACTGATTGGTTGGTTATGAGAACAGGAAGGCAATCAGAGGCCAGCCAGTTCATGCAGCATCTGGTAGGACCGGAAAAGATCTTAAAGTATTTGCACCTTGGTGAAAATATTTAGCAATTAGGGAAATAACTTCATCAAGAATGAATTTAGAGAGTACTCTGATTCCATTTAGGGAATGCACTGGTTGGGAGGGAACATGTAGATATTATGTAAGGAAAAATGGAAATTTGGTGTACACAGAGAAAGATATGAGGTATTCCTATACTGAAATAAACAATTTAAAGTTCAGCCACTGAGGAATGACTGTGTTAATCTTGCCATATCAAATTTTAATATATTGAATATTCTAAAAATGGTTTTTAATAGTCATTTTAAAATAAGTAATAAAAATTTTCAAAAAACCATGTAAAGTGGGGGATATAATATTTAAAACAATGTTTCTCATTTTGTAAACCTCTTTATGCATATATGAATAGCATAGATTTATAGACACATATAAATATTATAAATATTTATGAATAACATGGACAACTTAAAATTAAATGCAGTAGGACATAAAATTAAAATGATAAAATATAAAATATAGGATATGAATTTTAAATATTAAAATTGCACATTAAATATTAATCATTGCTTCTCCTAAAGAGACAAATTATATTTTATTATTTTCAATCTTCTTTTTGTGCATCTCCAAATATTTTATAATGTATGATTTGGTTAAACTTCTAAATTTTTATATGATATGTATTGTATGCATTATATTTCTGGGCAGAAAAATGCTATAAGTCTGGTACATAAAGTTAGAAACTTTAAACTGAAAGGTGAAATACTGTATTTAGTAACCAAGTATGTTATAATTAATAATGCATTATAGGTATTATACATATTGTATATCTGTCTTGATTTTATTGTGTTGGTGAGACTAATAAAGTTGAAAAGTGAAACAAAAAACAATAGCTGAGAACAAAAATTTTTTAAAATTTTGACTTTTACTTTTTTACTCTCATTGCATTAGTACAATCCTGGAATTATGAATATCTTACAAGGGTGAAAATAAAACAAAGAAAGTTGTACATAAACTACATGTAAATGTTATATATAAGTAGATGGGGGAAAAAAGCCCCTGGTTTGAAATAAAAAAGACATGGTTGATCCCAAATGTTCTACTAGGTAGCCATGGGATTTTTACCAAGTCAACTAACTCCCATTTTCATTATTGGTAAACAAATTAGAAAATATGCCCCACTCTATGGTACTGCATGTGGGTGTTGTGGGGAGGATGTAAAATAAGGTATGAAAATTACTTGAAAATAATATGTTATGCAAATCTAAAATTCTTTGCTTTGACTGTAAAATTAATGATTATGGGAAAGCAAACCACAAATAGATTGTATTGAAAACTTGAAATAATTAAACTGGGTATGAGGAAAGCCAAACACTAAATAAACCAATTTTCTTTTCTTTGGGGTTAACTAATATCTCTCTCATACTCATGTAGGTCTAATAATAACTAAAAATTAGTTAACTTCCTCCCTAATGGTTTGAAAAACACAGGCCATTTGATTAAGGACTTCATTAGCAGATTTTAAATTATTTTTATTGTAGCATAGTATAATATCAATTCAACATAAGTATCCCAGAAATAAACTAGATCTACTCAGTTTAGATCTAAATCACATCTCTATTTATTCATAGTTAATAAACTTCATCAAATTAATAATATGCTGAGTATATGCAAATATAACGTGTTCACTTGGGATAATTGTAGTGAATAAAACTGATGAAAAGAATGTTAAAAAAAGAGTTCATAATAATGAGAGGACAGTTAAGTAACATTTATCTCAGAGTCTCTGGGTAGTTAGAGCAAAATTGAAAAATTAATTAGCATCATGCATTTTTCTTTTGTCAATGAAAATTATGCATGGCTCTAAATTGGTCTCTTCAAGTCTCTCATAGTCATAGAACATTCTGCTAGACTTTAAAAAATATGAACATAGGGGCGCCTGGGTGGCAGTTGGTTAAGCATAGGATTCTCATGGATGTGAGATCAAGCCCTGCATCTGGCTCTGAGCTGACAGTGTAGAGCCTTCTTGGGATTTTCTCTCTTCCTCTCTCTCTGCCCCTCTGCTCATTCATTCTCTCTCTCTCTCTCGCTCTCTCTCTCTCTCTCTCAAAATAAATAAATAAATAAACATTTTAAAAGCATGCATGTAACCCCCTGAATTTCTCTTTCTATTGATCAAATGTGGTCAAAAATGAAGGAGAACTCCCTTTGTAAACTCACTCCCCAAACTCCCTCTCCAAACATAGTGTGGAGCAGAGTGTCCAACCTTTTGCTCCCAGTACTGACCTTTCCTACACTTCATTGTAGTTTCTTGGTTAACCTTTCTGGG
Source organism: Cryptoprocta ferox (assembly GCA_028646485.1). Classification (NCBI taxonomy): domain Eukaryota; kingdom Metazoa; phylum Chordata; class Mammalia; order Carnivora; family Eupleridae; genus Cryptoprocta; species Cryptoprocta ferox. The sequence continues at coordinate 41,854,706 of CM053571.1, forward strand.
CACAACCTAACACAAAACTCCTTGAGAGGCCCTGAAATGACTTTGGTAGGGGATCATTTATTCTCCGTATTCTATTTCAGACTTAATAGCCCTAACACTTTTGAGGGGCCTGAAGTAGTTTCTTTAATTTGTTCATGGTCAATCAGGCACAAATCTATACATGGCTCATTTTCTGCATAATGAACAGGGTGAGATTAAGATATTTAAATGCCTTAAGCATCGGGAAAATATAGATCCTTGTTTTGTGTGACATTAGAAAATAAACACTAACCTCCAAAATGCATTTAAAGAAATAACATATCATTTCTCTCATGTATTTCTTAGCGTGTTTGAAATATCAGTTTTCAATTTATTTTAGATATTTTTATGCTAATTATTAGCTGACATACAAGTAAATATTTATTATATCTAACAGATAAAACTAGATAGGTTATATTAGACTCATTATATTTGTATCTCTACTAACTCACCATGAATTACTCACCCTACCAACCTACGCATTCAAGCAATGTATGTACATTTATGCTGTGACAACTAATTTAAAAAAAAGCTTTCAAGAGAATATGGAGAATCTATTTGCTATAAATTAATACTTTTTTCCCCTACAAACAAACCTTTAAAGACAGGCATTTGACTTTTTGATATGAAATATTTTTGTCAAAACATTTAACGACATCCTTTTTGCAAACTACTAATCGTTCAATCAGTACATTTTAATGTAGTGACAGAGAGATTTCTGAACTTGATGTACTTACAATATTTCCACCATTCGTAGTCAAATTTATTTCTTTTGTCACAATTTTTTTTCTGTAAATGGAAAAGAAAAACAAAAACTAAATTTTACCATATCACTCATTCTTAAGAGTCATACTATGTCCCTTGGTTTCATGAGCCATATCGTGGGAAAAGGTACAATAGATTGTGACTTATCTTATTTTTTTTTATGTTTTTTATTTATTTTTGAGAGACAGAGAGAGACAGCGCGAGCAGGGGAGGGTCAGAGAGATAGGGAGACACAGAATCCGAAGACGCGCTCCAGGCTCTGAGCTGTCAGCACAGAGCCCGACGCGGGGCTCGAACCCACGAACCGTGAGATCATGACCTGAGCCGAAGCCGGACGCTTAACCGACTGAGCCACCCAGGCGCCCCTATCTTACTTTTTTAAATACGGAACCCATAATACCAAAAGTAAGGTTTCCTGCTTCCAAAGCTTTAATTTTCTCTACAGGAGAGATCTTAGCTAATTAGTTATGTGTGTCTGGTTGGGATATGTTTTGTTATCTTCCTTTTCTATGTACTAACCCCCATATGAGTCATCTGAGACAAATATTTCGATACTATGGTATCGATAGTTCATAGCTAGTGTATTGAGTCAATTAAATGTGTGCTGAAAAATATGTATTCTTACTTTTGATCTGTCCACTTTTCAACTAAAGATAAACAGGAGAACAGTTGTCTGCACAATAATTCCTGGCTATCCTATGACTTAAAAATTTAGAACAAATTTAGAATTAAAATTTAGATTTTCCCAAATTATGTATACAGCATGGTTTCAAACTACTTAAATTTGTCTGTTGGAAATCATAACATCAGAATATTGATTATGAATATGCAAACAATAACATCTTTTTGAAAGAATAGGAACAATACAGCCAACAATTGTTTATTTACTTTTAATACATAATTTTACTGATTTCACAATTATAGCTAATATGTATTGGGCTTCTATATTCTGGTCATAATGCTATGTGCTTTACCTGTGATCATTTTGCTTAATGTTTATAGAGATCCGATAAGTGTTACTAGATTGGAATATTATACCCATTTGCAGATGAATTGACTGAGACCTGAAAAGATAAAATAGTTTGTCTAAGATCACTCAGGTCAGAAGTAGGGTAGGTGGCTGTTCTAGAAGACCCTTTGTTACATTATCCTGAATATACCTGAATCATTTTCCATACTCGCAAATAAGTTCCTAAAGTGGGAGACAGAGATATCAAATTGGTATGTCATTACAAAAATTACAGTTCCCAGAAAGGTTATTTGAGTTCTTCAGTCTGATAGCCAATAACTACATGTGTCTATTGAACATTTGAAACTAAAATGTGCTTTGGGTGCTTCAAGTGAATACTTGACTTTGAGATATGCTTTAGGTGTAAATACATACTGAATTTCAAAGACAGAATAAAAAAAGTAAAATATATCAGTAGTATTTTTTAAATGTGGTCATATGTTGAATTAAACAATATTTTTGATATATTATGTGAAATAAAATGTTATCAGTAAAATTAGTTACTATGCAAGACATTTTGGTGACTGTTTTTCACTATTAACTTGCTTCATTCATATTTTGTCTCTGCATACACTTTTGTATTCTTATGTACATTTTGTTTTGTTGCAAAGATCTTAAATTTTTAAATAACAGAAAGTATGCATACTATTTAACTTTAAATAATTTATCTGTTGGCTTGAAACATTGAAGGCAAGCTGGCACATGGCTCTGTGATAAACTGGCCTATGGAAATCAATCACTTCCCTCCTCTTTTGGTGGTAATCTTATGATTATATTTGGGCAATTTTCCTTTTTCTATACAATCACGTGTGACCAATCATAACAACCCAATTTTCCTTAGTAACCATTGTTTGTATACAGGACAATGATGCAATGTAATCCAAAAGATTTTTTTCTTTGAGAGAAAGTCTACTGAGAGGATGCTGGGAATTTTCTTAAATTATTATTTTGATAAAAAAGAGATTACAATGGTGATGGGGGGGAATGGAATTCCTCTTCGTTGGTTGATTGGATATTTTCTTAGGATATAATGCCTAGAAGTAAGACAAGCACTCTTCTGCATCACAATAAGAGTGAGGTGACACACTAAGAAGGAAAGGAATATGGGCTTCTGAAATCCTTAGTTATTTTCTTTCTTCTCCTTATTTATGCATTTATTGGTTTTGTCTTCCTTCTTTTAAATGTAGATGGTATCATGTATTTCCAAAATGAAGATGAACATTGAGCAATTTTAAATGGAAACCATTATCCAATTACTGTAACTTCAATTATCTGTAACTATTATTATTTTTAATGTAAGATAATTCCATTCACAGATTTCATTTTCCTCAATAATATTATCCTTCATTAATCATATTAATTATTATATGGTTTCACCCTTAATACCCTGCAACTTCTGACAATTTATAAATTTCAGTTACATTTAAAAGTATGCCTTTATAGAGATGCCTGGGTGTATCAGTTGGTTAGTGTCTGATTTTTAATTTTGGCTCAGGTCATGATCTCATGGTTTATGGGACTGAATCCCACTTCAAGCTCCATGTGGCTCCACCTTGACAGTGCTGACTGAGTCTGCCTGGAATTCTGTCTCTCCCTCTCTCTCTGCCCCTCACTTGCTCATGCTCTCTCCCTCTCTCTCTCTCTCAAAATAAATAAATAAACATTGTTTTCAAAAGGAATATGCCTTTATATGTTTCATTGTGTATTTTCCTGAAAATTATAATTATATATATATATTTGTAAATATATAACAATTTTATTATAATTCTTTCTTATTCACTTGGAACATTTTTTTCCTTATATAGAAGTTCTACTTATATCTATGCTTTTACTCTACCTAAATATTTATATGAATAAAATACATATCTGAACTTAAAAATAAATATATTTTTCCTAAACTACAATAGAGAATCACATGATTTTGGGGTTGAAGGTGATTGTAGGTGATATTTATTCTAAATTTCTCATTTTATAGTGAGTAAATTGTCACAGAGAAGACTATAGAGCTGGTAGTAGTAATAATAGGAAAAGAAAACAGTTCTTGACATATCCAGCTTGAGTATTTTCTCATAAAATAATGATCTAAGTTTGAATATCCTCCTATTTCAGATTTCCTAGACTATCACAGATTCTAATATTATGCACCCAAATGTTTGGATTTTGTGGCTAAATATGAACAAATTGCCTCAAGTCTACCTGATCAAGCTTCTTTGCAACCCATATCATACATAATCACCAGTCTATCTGCCTTCACATAGATTATCTCCACAACAGTTCTTGACCCGGACTCCACTATCTTCCCACATAGGGAGACCTCCTGATGTCTTTATTTATTAGCATAGTTCCTGAGCCAGGCTTAGAAGATAGGAACAGTTTGGGAGAAAGGTAGGCAGAGATATGGTAATAAGAATGGATACAAGTGGATGTAATTTTATTTTTTTTAGTTTATTTATTTTGAGAGAGAGAGAGATAGAGAGAGAGAGAGCGTGCACGCAAGAGTGGAGGAATGGCAGAGGGAGAGGGAGAGAGAGCATCCCAAGCAGACTCTGCACTGCCAGCATGGACCCTGACATGGGGCTCAAACTCACGGGTCATGACCTAAGCCAAGGTCAGGAATCACAGAAGTTTAAGCAACTAAGTCACCCAGGTTCTCTGAAATCTACCTGTAATTTTACTTAATAAGTAATGAAACTAAAATGAAATAACTTTTGACTCTCCAAAGAAGTGGACTGTTGACTTGAGAAAACTTTGTGTTACAGATGGCAATGATACACTTCTTTCCACTGATAAGCTTAACTGACTTCTATTTAAGAGCTGAATTATTTGTTCCATTTCATAGGTTTTGATTTATCTTCTCCAATCCCTTAATCATTCCTGTGCTCAAAAGAATGTTAGGTTTCTTTTAACAGAAATAATATTTTTCTTTTACAAAGTAAGCTTATATAAATGTACAAAACACATTGCCAATGGGATTGATACAAATAGTATCAAAATAGTCAAAGAAGTAAAGAGTCTTCTCCATTTCTCTGCTTTAACAGATACTTGCGCAGATTACCCTATTAATTTAGGAAATCAGACATTTTCCAACAGTCCTAACTCCTGAGGCATTCACTGTAGGCAAGCCACGGAAGGACCTTCAGCCCAAAGACATGCCATAAATATACAACAGCCTCAATAAATAAAATTGATCTCATTATATCTCCATTCATGTATAACATTTATTCACTTTTATAAAGTTAAGATTCTAAAATTTAATTTTGTCATCTTTTGACTTTAAGATATTCACCTATTTTATTGATTTCACAGTAAAGCTCAAACTCTATATCATTAAATTCAAGGGCTTTCATAGTCTGATCCCTATTAATAATTCTAGCATTATTTTTTTTATAATTGCACTCCCTGAACTCTGCACATCTGCCAGATTCAATGACTGTTAGCTCTCTGACACCTCATGGCCTCTCACCTTGGGGTATTTGTGTACAATATTTGCAACAGTTTCTCAATCCTAGCTCTTCATGGTTATACGCTATTCATTTTTCCTGACTCTATGACATGAGTTCCTTTACAAATTCTTCCCTGAAATTATATATCCAGAATACTTGGGGTTTTTTTGTTTTTTATTTGTATTTAAAGCACTTCTACTCCCCATATGCACTTACCCTACTTGTGCTAAAGGGAGAATTCATAAAATACCCATTTTTAAATTTTTATTATTTTTAGCAAGAGAAATTAACATTCAAACTTTTCAAGAGTATTATTATTTCTAGTAGCAGAGTCATCCTAGAAAGTATCCATGTGTGAGAAATGCAGACTAGACTGGTAAGTCATCAAGTCAGAAATTTGCACCAGATTCTAAATCAGTGCCTATACCACAAGCGTAGTCACAAGTTTTGATTGCACAATAACAGATGAGTCTCCATTATTCTAAAGGAAGGATGTCTTGGGGACATTTTTGGCATGGTAAAACCTACCCTTTCTTTTCCCTAATTGTTAGAAGACTTTAATATTACTGAGGTGAAGTGGCCCATTGTGCAGGAGGTTCAATCCCCTGGGAGGAAAAGTTTCAAGACTCCTATCACACCACTTTTGAGATCCAGTTTCATTAGAATATCTCTAGTGGATTGACATGATCTGGAGAAGTGAGCTGGGATGACAAGTATAGGCCCAGGAGCTTCTAAAAGGGAATCCACCATGGAAGAAGGGCTGGTGTCATAAAAAATAGCTAAGAGCCAGCCATTCCGGCACTAGCAGTATATCATGAAGAACCCTTCACGGTATCATAAAGTTTTACATCGATATGTAAAAACTGAAACAGTTGTATCACTAACATAATATACCTTGGATTGACAGATCAATCTGGTTAAAGCACAAAGAACATCCAACTGCTCTTACGGGATCCTTCACATTTAAATGCCCACATATGAATGCCAGTCTTGTTTTGTTTGTTTTGTTTTTTTTTCCGTGATATGAGAAAAATCAGAATTGATTTTTTTTAAATAAGACATACAGAAATAAAATTCTCAAATATCAAGGATTACCTGGATATTAAGCCTCTAGTTTAGGTGCACTGCACTCTTCTTGGACCATCGAGGGGATGGTCTCACCTCTGGTTCCAGCAACATGGTAGGAGAAAGCAGCTGATATGTATCAGCCCTCAATTTCTTGGCTTTATCTATATGAAGGAGAAGTAAAAAGAAAAAAAAATACTGCAATAGGTGATATCAGAGATCACAGTTGTATTGATAAAAAAAAGACCTCTGGTTTTATTTTTTCATGTCAAGCGTATAAATATTCTTTAATAAGTATTTTTTAATAATATTGTCTATTTACTTTTTTCTACCACAGTGAATAAGGATTGTCTTTGTCTCATTAACTGTTACACATTTGGTACATATACAAAATCTGGACCTCAGTAGATACTGAATAAATACCTGTGAAAACAGTGAAAGAATGGAATAATATATTTTCTAGAATCTAAGATGCGCTTGGAGTTTTAAAAAAGACTATAGTTAAGTTAAAGCTTTAATGAAAAAATCTAAATCTCAATCCATAAAGTACATTTAAAAGTTATAAAACACGTATTATCTTTAGAAAAAGAGTATACATTGACAGTTAAGAAAATATAATAAGTAATCTGGCTAAAGTAAAAACTTCTAGTATGTGGAATAAAGGGCATGAAAATGCAAGTCTTGCAACTTCTGTTTCAGAACTGAAAATATGATCCATCACTTATAAGTTTTATAAATGTTTAAAATCCTATTTGCATCATCTCATTTTGATTTATAAACTAGATAAAGAAAAGTGAGATTCAGAGGCCAATTTTATGAAGCTTGTATACTTCTCTAGGCATATGGAAGTGAATATATGGTCTCTTTTAGTTGAGTAATTTCTGAATTCCCATATTGTTCACTGAACACTCAGATTTGTTACCAAAAGAAATTTATACTTTTTAAATTTAAGAAATATTTAAAAATTATACTCAGAGATCTGAACCAAGAACTTCTAAGCTGGAAATAGGTGTTTTCTCTTCTAGTCATCGGGCTGGAAGACTCTCTTTTTCCATATCTTGTGAAAGTTTCATTTAGGAATTATTAGACCCTATGCATCTATTCATCATATGTATCTTCTGCCTCTCTATTATATGGTTTGCTGAGAAAATACATAACCTACCATGGGATAAAAAGATAAATTGGACAGAGTAAAGATAAGTCTATAGAGTTGCTCCCAATGCTAATACCATACCCAACAGAATGAGGATCCATCTCAGCATGTATTTATTAAGAGCCAACTATCATCTGTAACATGCTAGTCACTCCAAGGAACACAAAGTCAATAGAGGACATGTTTCCTGTACTTGAATTATTTAAATTATAGTTAGACAAAGAAAGTACATAGTGTATATTATCACCACTATACCTGGTGGGAAATGATGAAACTAGCTGTTGATATAGTATGGCCATTGGCCCAAAATCTCTCCACTCCTTGAGGGACATGGAGAAATATATGATTGTTAGGGGTTGTCATAGTCAAAAGGAGTGGGTATACTAGGGAGAAGTACAGAGATTCTATTCTACGTATCTATCTAGAGTGTGAAACAGTTCCAGACAGCAAAATATTGACTGATTCAAAATGCCAATACAGTCCCAGAGAAAAATAATAGAGACTAGACTATATACGTAAAACATATGTATATTATACAAATATATTTTTCTTTACTGTAAAATTTGGGAACATAGCTTGAGAAATTTTATTGCAGGGAAAAAATTTTACAGAATAGGGATCTCCTCTGTATATTTCAAAGGAAAAAGAGACAACAAAGCTTACACCATGTTACTGCTCTTCTAGAAAAGATAAGAGACCCAGATTTAAAAAATGTTATCTCTATCAAAAATTTAAAAATGGTTGTCAATGACTTATATTTACCCTCTTACGCATACTTACTGAGTTCTCTTACCACCTCCCCTTAACTGTGGAGTGTATATATTTTCTTTTTCTCCAGACGGAAAATCAAGTAAATACCTTCTTACGAAATCGAGGTTAGATTTTCAAAATGGGGGGTTGCTGCTTCAGCATATGGTCTGCGTGGTGTATGGTTTGGTCATTGTTTTTGGTGAAGGGAGGTTAAGTTTACATGAACTCTAAAGTAAAACAAAACACCTTATATGTCTTGCTACTGCAAGAACTTATAAATAGCAGTCTGGATCAGAGAAATGGCCAGCAATGCAGAGGAAACTGTGCCAGCTACCTACATGAATAAACTAAGACTTTCATTCATAAATATAACTGAACAAAAAGTAATTACCATATATTTTTAAAAATTAGAATGAAAAATTAATTTACCTAGTAAGAATAAGCAGACAATAGAAGAAAATTAGATAATTCAGAAAGGCATATATCTTTTAAAAAATTAAAATAAGAGAAAAGTAAACAAAACACTCTACTTAATAAGTTTAAAAAGATATGAGAAGATAATTTTTCTACTAGAGAAGAACAAACATTTATAAGAAAGGGACAATTAGAAATAAAAAAGGAATTAATGAACATTAAAAACATAATTCTCCTATTAGTAAAAACTATGAGGCAATCTCTAAATTAAGAGCAAAACCACAAAAGCATGCAAAGTATGAGAGGAAATCTGAAAGACAACAAATTTCATATCAAATGACCAACAAAGGACTAATGGACATTTCAGAATAAGAAAAGAAAAAAAAAAGGTGGAAAGATACTATCAAATAAATAGTAGAAGACATTTTCCCAAAGCTGAAGCATTCCATAAGTTTATTTTCAACTCTGGTTTTGAAAGCAAGAAATTACTTTTAGGGGAACTAAAGTAAAATGAAAAATAATCTAATAAAGAGAATTTAAGAATTCCATAGGATCTAAGAAAAAAAAAATGAATCTTACATTATACTAAAACAAAAATAAGCCAGGCCTAGATGTGAGAATATATTGGAAAATTCAATGAGATGGTAACTATGACATATATTTTAACTGTCAAAATAAAAATGAAATTTAATTGTATAATCCAAAAAAGAAAGTTAGAAAGGTAACATATTGTTTGAATATGAAATAAATTAAGATATGGATTTTTTGTTACATTTTAAATAAGACCCAAATGTAAATATGCCTTGCGAGTTTTATTCTCTGGTGGATACCTGTTACATGGTAAGCACCTGATAAATATTTATAAGACCACTGGTGAAAGTTGTATATAGTCCAAATATAATGTATAAATGGAATGGTACATATTTTATGGAATAGGCTTTCTGCTACTCTGTGGATGGAATTACTGGTTTTTCAGTGAATCATATTGGCATTATTAAATCACTATAATTAATGTGTATGTTTGGGCTTTTAGTTTTTACACAATGACCCACAGACAAGGCACAGAACATTTTATTATAGTTAGTTGTATACCTGATTGTAAATGTTTCAAATTACTTTACAATATAAATGTAAATGAATGGAGATTAAAAATACTGCTAATGAAACTAAAGCTGCTCCTTACCTTAACTACATAAACTTACAGTGTACTAGACTGATCCTTAGAGGTGGGGAGAGATTAGGGAAGGAGGAAGGTAAAGTGGCACTGCTTTTCTCATATACTGGAGTGTTAAGAAATACGATAAAGAATTGATTGCCTGAAATATATAGGTATGCACATAGATGTACTAGTTTATTTTATTGCTGTTATAACGAAATACCGCAAACCTAGTGGCTTAAAATAACACAGATTTGCTGGTTGGCAGGTTTACATTTCTTTCTGGAGACTCTAGGGAAAGAATTGACTTTCTTGTTCATTCAGATAGTTAGCAGACTTAAGTTTCTTACCATCATATGACCAAGATTACTGTTTTCTTGATGTCAGTAGGTTGTCCAGAATTTAAAAGCTCATTCATTGTTCTGGGGTTTCCTACCTCTCTTTTCAAATCCAGCAGTGATAGGTTGAATTTCTCTCCTGCTTCAGTATGTTCTGCCTATTTTTTAGTCTCATCTCTCTGACTACATTGTTCTGCCTTCTTCTACTTTTAAAAGCCAGGTGATCATATTGAATCCAGGCAGATAATCTGGTATAGTCTTCTGATTTTATGGTCTATAAACCTAATTGAATTGCAGAGTCCTCTTTTTTGTCTAACCTAATGTATACATACACAGCACCAAGAACTAGTATGAGGATATCTTTTGTGATCTCACATGATATTTCATTTCAGAAAAGAGCAGCATAATTAAGCAGATGGTACAAATAATTGAATTTTTCATTAGTAAGTAGGCAGAAGTATCTGCATCCTTAGAGGAAGCATGAGGCATGGTTCTAGCATCTAGTTTCTAACATTCTGTTCAAATGCCCAAACACTGTATTCAGGTGTGTTTGGCTAGAATAGTACAACTGTCTCATTTGGGCATAGTTCCTTTATAGCCTCTGAATTGAGTCACCCATTGCTACAATACTGCTTCATAGCAAACAACTCCCCAGATCTTATTTATTGCTCTCTCGTGGGCAATAAATTTGGGTGGTTGGGTCTGCTGGAGTAGATCTGCTTTAAGCTAGGACATCAATTTTAGTCTTAAATCTCCTCCACATATTTCTCATGTTAAAACCCAGGGTCAGGGAACAACAACTAACTGAACATGTTCTTCTCATCATGACTGCCAAAAATGCCAATAGGCTGGCAGAAAGTGTGAGTTTGTAGGTTTGTTTTGGTTGTTGTTTGCATTTCTATTTGATTTCAACAAAAAGCCGTGAATGGTACCAAGGATACCACATTCCATAGATGAAAGAATTGTTTAATGTTTATTTATTTATTTTGAGTGAGAAAGAGAACAGTGTATGAGTAGGGGAGGGGCAGAGATAGAGAGGGAGTGAGAGAATCCCAAGCAGGTGCTGTGCTACCAGCACAGGGCCCAACGTGAATCTCCATCCCACAAACCATGAGATCTTGACCTGAGCCAAAATCAAGAGTTGGACGCTTAACCAACTGAGCCATCCTGGCGTCCCCGAAAGAATTTTTTACTGAATGATTTTGGAATAAGCAATAGATGCTTCAGGACTCTCTTTCTTAGGATATCATATGGAAGTTTAAAACAACAACAACAAAACTCCTTTGCCCTGCTAGAAATCTACTTAATAAATATATAATTGTTATGCATGGGGATACGATTTTAAATGAATTTCCAAATGGTGATTCTCATGCATCTTTTAAACTACCTTATTAATCCTTGACTAGTATGCATTCAATTAAGTTATAATCATTACTTTCTCTGGATAAAAGCATTTGATTTCTAATCTTCTAACAAAAACTCTATTAAACCTTAGTATCCTTCATTCTTTAGACATAGTAAATTGTTGTTTTCTATCACTGTAAAGCTTTCAGAATGTATTCATATATTTGATCTCAGTTTCTCTTCTCAAAACACTTCTTGATATTAATGGAAGAAAGAAGAGTGAATCTAAATCCTACTCTGAATCTCAACACCGGTTATCAAGCTATAATGTCAGGTACTTTAGAAAAGAATGTAAATCCCTAAAGTGTCCTTCAAAACGCAGTGGTGAATGTTTAATTTTAAAATGAACGATTTTTTGCTTTGAAAATTGTTTTTATCATGAAGTTTTAGGTAACATTTAATCTATCTCGGGTTGTAGAATGTAATATATAATCGAAATGATTACCAGCTTTTTAAAAAATATATTTTTTAAATTACTGAGATGGGATAGTGGGAAGATGCAAAACAAACATTGGCTCAAATCCCAGATACTTCACTTACTAGCTGTATGATTACAGGATTTACTTAATTCTTAAATTTTATCCTTCTTCATCAAAGGAGATTAAAATAACTACAATACTATACGAATTACATAAAAGCCATCATGTAAGCATTTAGCATCTATCTTGCCCCTTCAACTATTATTCCTATAGCTCTGAGTTTTTTTTTTTCCCTATTAGTGGCTATTTAGCCCGATGTAAATTTTGAAATTAAAAAAATAGTTAAAATCTGAGTATCAGATTTCAGTTCCACACTTCATTCTAGATTTTAAAGTTGGTGTAGCATATTGATCAATACTGTAGCTCCTAGACTTAGAGCTTCTTGTTCAATTCTTTCCTTTTCCATTTACAGGATGCCTGACTGGGAGAAGTTACTTAATCATTCTGTCTCAGTTTCTGCATCTGTAAAACTAAGGTGATAAAAACAGAAGTTAATACATAAGGTTGGGAGCTTTCAATACCTTAATCCATGTAAAAAGCTTAGGAACATTCCTAAATTAAGGTAGTCACTCATGTAAGGTTAGTTCTTACAACAGATATTTTTGTATAGAAGGGAAGTGATTTACAATTGTGTGATGTCAAAATTTGACATTAGATATAAAGTGGCACTCTTGCCCTGCAGGGATGGGAGATATGAGAAAGAAAATTGAAACTACAAAGAAACCCTACAAAGCAAATTTTCTTTGGACATAAATGGCTTTCTATACCACTGACAAAAATATTTTGAATATACTATTATAGTTATAAGTCAAGAATCATGTGAGCCCAAATGATAATTCTCTTTGCTATAATTTTACTTTGCATACTCATGGCCCTTTAAAATTTAGAAAGTTTATTCATATACAAATTGTATTTAATACTTACAAAAATGTGAAATCAATTTACTTAAACTCACTTACTGATAAGGAAACTAAAGCTCAGAAAGATTAAATAGTTTGATGAGGGTTAAACCAATACTAAGTTAGAAGAGCTTGAATATAAACCCAGGGTCTCTGATACTTAGAATAGTGATCTTTTCTTGTAATCTTAAATAAAACAGTTAGAGATAAATATTAGCTCACATTTTATGACAGGAGCAAAACTTTAAAATAATGACTTTATGTTAGCCAAAATATCTCCAGAACAAAACAAACAACTATCAAACAAAGATGTCCTAACACAAGACCAAAAACTGTCTGCAGAAAAATTAAGTCATTTTCTCTATGGCTTCTTTTTAGTCCTCCTCCACTCCCCTCCCCCCACCCCGCCTCTCCTTAAGATGAGAGATATTTACACTTATAACCAGAAAAATTTACTGGCACTATAAAATCATAGGCCATGTGGCCCATTTGGCTCTGCCAGAAAACCTCACCTTCATGTAAGGCACTTATTTTATAGATGTACAAAAACAAGCTTTATTTCCTTGTGTCGTAGATGAAAAATCTAACCTGCCACTTTTAAGGGAAATATATATGAGGTATGTAGAAGTCAATGTGTACTCCATGTTCAGATAAGAATTGCATCACAATATTTAAAATTACTCAAACACTAGACACGATTATCGTTGGCTTTTATTTAAAATGAAACTTCATGAAATAATTGTGTGTCCTATTAAATATATATGTTTATGTTTATATATATATGTATTTATATATATATTTTTCTCCAGAGGAGGTCAAACTACAGCCAACATATGGTGAAATTAATCATGCATCTCATTTATTGTATCTGATTGAATCTTAATGGAGCTGATAATCTAGTTTGACAACTTCCTATATTATTGTCAGATATATTACACAATCTCCTCTCATTATGTATGACAGATAGTTAAGTGCTATAAATTATGGGGCACTGTAGGAGCTGGGTTTGTTATGAAAGTCAAGCGACAAGCACTTCAAGAGAGGGAGGAGCTCTGTTCTTGTGACCTCTGTATATTTCACAAAGCATTCACAGACAATTCTACACACCCTTTTCTTATTCTAGTCAAAACAACAGCTACTTACTTAGCTACTTACTTGAATAAAAAATATGGATAGATGGGTAGATAGACAGATATAGATATACCTATTTTCTAAATATCAGTACTTATATTTTATCCAAACTAGAAGATCCATTGTCTAGCAACCTTGGGCAATTATCCCAGCCCAAAATTCATTGATATATTAATATGTGTTGATAAATGGCCTGGTAAACTACGGCATTTAATAAATATGGGTTAGTAATATATTTTTGTTTTTTACTGATTATTAGCATAAGGTAGTTTAAATGTTCAAATATTTTTTTATGATGACAATATTAAAATTGTGAAAACATTGATAAACACATTAGTAAATGTTATATATAATGATTAAATATATATTTATATATACATTTTATATATTTATATGTAATTTTTATGCACAAAGGTAATTATTTATGATTATACAAATATAACTATTATATATAATGTTATTTTATATTATTTATAAATATGTCATATATTTATTTATAATTTTATATTAACATAAAATTATAAATGTTATATATAAATATATTATTATACCTGTAATGATTATAATATGTGTTATGTGACAACACATTAACAAATACTCATTAGGAAATAATTACAGTAAATGATATAAAGTTATCTCCTATAGTATTAATATCTAGAAATAACTATTTTTATAATCTTAATCTTTCCATAACAATTGTCTTACATGAATGAGATAATGCTTCATATACTCCATATAAAATATTAACTAACTTGTTTTTACCTGACTTTACATCATAGATATTTTCCCATGTCATTAAAAATATTACTCATTAATATTATTTTAATATTAAATAATATTGACTTCCAGTTGCACATCTGGCATGTAAAGAACTTGGAATTCCTATGCTAAAACAAGAAAAAGCAGGACAAACTGAAAATCAATGACTTTTCTTTAACCTAACAGAAAACTGAATTTCAGAGCAAACTGCCCTTCTGAAATCTGGAAAGTCAAATTCATCCAGAGACACAGCTGTGTCAGCTTACCTGGGGCAGGAGCCTCTAGAGTCATACAGTGTTAGAAACACATAAATGATACTATTGACTAATTGGAGACTCGAGGTACAATGGTACGCTAGTGA
The DNA here is from genome assembly GCA_028646485.1 of Cryptoprocta ferox. Taxonomy (NCBI): domain Eukaryota; kingdom Metazoa; phylum Chordata; class Mammalia; order Carnivora; family Eupleridae; genus Cryptoprocta; species Cryptoprocta ferox. The sequence goes on from CM053571.1 coordinate 41,869,850, forward strand.
GAAACTGTTGGTGACCCTCACTTTTCTGTGCTTAATATCAAGTAACCATATCTGGTTCTTATGATAAAGACCCTCTAAATGTCATCTTTTGATCTTGGCAGGGGAGGGGAAGAGTAATCACTCTATAATCCAGTACAGCACGTCCACTTCTCAAGAAAAAATTGTCATGCTAGATAGAAGGCAAGAGGAAACACAGTGTGAGAAGACAGTAAACATCAGACCCTGACTTAGATATTATAAGTATGTCAGATTTATTTGACCAGTAGCTTAAAACAGTGATTCATACTGTAAGGGCCCTAATGAAAAAAAGTGCACAATATTCATGAGTAGATAGGTGGAGTAAGCAGAGAGAAACGATAAGAAAATATTAGAGGTCAAAATGAGTGTAATATAAAATAAGAATTTTTCATGGACTCATCAGTGGATGTAACAAACTGAGAAAAGAATTACTGAGCTTAAAAATAGATCAATATATGACTAATCAATTATGTGGTAGCAGATTAGAATTGGAAATATCAATGTGATTTCATTTTTCATTCAATATAAATACAGGTAATTATATATAGAGCTATTTATATGTATATAAATTACACAGGTTAGTATACACACATACATTTCTTTATCTCCTCAGTGTTGATGGCTGAAGAAAAAGCACCTCAGTATCAAGAGGCACGCCTAGTACAAAGATTTTTTTCTAATACTATTCTGTGATAAAAATGTGAGGGGTCTGTGGTAGGTTCTCCTTCATGAGGAGGCGTCCTGGGGAGATGACGAGTGGGACGCAACGACCGTTCCCAAAGGCTGATGGCCAATGGAAACAGGGACATTCCCAAACACCGCAAATGGGAACGTGAACAAGGGACGTTTCTCAATGGAAATGTGAACGGTCCTGGAAAGCAAGGGCACCGTGGACGTCCCCGAAAGCAATGGAGACAGACCAAGAGCTGAGGGCCAATGGCAAACTTTATTAGGAACAGCATCTTATTTTATACCCTCCGTGCAAGCTTGGAGAGCACAGTAAATGTTACAGTGAATGTTTTACTCAGAACAGTAGCTACAGATAAAGGAAGGACAGATCAGGAACATCCTGCAATTGTGCATGGGTATATCTCCAGTGCGGTGGTTTCTTGACGCACTTGGCTGATGACCAGGAAGGCTCTGTCCTGCATGTCCTCCTGGGACTTCATCAAGTCACATGTTCCCAGTGTTCTGGGAACAGAAGTCTGATAAGGACAATACATACACAAGGACAGTGCTGAGAACAGGGGTCCAATAAGGACAGTTCATCCTATTTCCCAACAGGGGTCCCTGGAAAACTGGCTGATTCTAGGACTGTGGCAGGAAATGCCTGAGACGAATCTGGAGCATCTTACAGTACCAAAAAACAAAGAAGTGTCCCAAAAACTCTACAACAATTGGAATGTTTCAGATGAACATAGCAGCCAACTCGAAGAGCTCCCAATAGCCACGTCCAGAACAATTTGAGCAAAAAAAATAAAGTAATATCTAATCATAATATGAAATACACAATAATTGTCTATGAATTGAATACTTAAATAAGTGGGAGCAAATAGACAAATATCCTGTGCAGAAAAATCCCAAATAACTTATATAGATACTTCATAAGCAAGAAAGTATAGCATAGGGGCACCTAGGTGGCTTAGTTGGTTGGGCATCTGACTCTGTTTCAGCTCAGGTCATGATCTCATGGTTTTTGGGACCAGCTGAGTGGAGCCTCTCTCTCCTCCTCTCTCTGCCTCTCTCTCTCTCTCTCTCGCTTGCCCTCACTCTCGCTCTCTCAAAAGAAATAAACTTAAGAAAAGCTAAACCCCAAATTGGCATCATTCTTTAAAAAAATTAAAGTATTTCTTCCCATTCCATAAATGGAGCTTCCACAAAGTACAGTATAAAAAAAGAAAAAGTAGATTGATTTTACAGTGGTAAAACCTGAAAAACACCAGCTCAGCCAGTTGATCAAGGTTAACAGTGAAAAGTCATGTTGGTGATAGATGCCCTTGATATGATGTGATGACAATGGCACTTCACCTCTGTGATGTTCCTCCCAAAATAATATACCTTCATTCTAATCATGATAAAGGCATCAGAAAAATCCCAATTGAAAGACAATCTTCAAAAGACCTCCTGGTAAGTACTCAAGCTGTCAATGTCATCAAGACCAAAGAAAAACTGAAAAACATACATCTGAGGAGAGTCTAGGGTGACATGATGACTAAATATAATATTTCCTGTGTGGGATCTTGGACACCAGAAGTACATAACATAAAGAACTAAAAACTTTGAATAAAGTATGGACTTGAGTTAATAATAATGTATCAGTATTATTTCATTAATTGTGATACATTTGCCATACATATGTGAGATGAGATGTATTAAATAATAGGGGACACTGTAGATGGGGTACACTGAATATTTGTACTATCCTCACCTCTTTGTTGCGATATAAATCTGTTCCAAAATAAAAAGCTTATTTAAATATAATATATTCAAGTTGTTTACATATATATTAGTGGATACATATTAGTCTATCTTCATTACTTTTCTGGTTATTTTTGGTTTTGTTTTGCTATACAGCAAATTATTGTCTATACTTGGGTCTATCTGAATGTTCCAGACTTAACATTTATTTTTAACAGCCAACATTACTCTCACTAATATTTTAAATAGAATTTTAAAACATTTGATAAGGTAACTATTAGCATATTTGGAAGCACATTTTTTTTTCCTACCTATCAAACGTAATTCTATAAAGAGAAAGATGACAGTAGTGTGATGTGGACTTATTTTATCTATAGAGTGTGGTTTAAGAGAGGAGTTTCTTCAAAACAACATTGGTCTCAAGATTTGTCAATATTAATAAGAAACATTTTTGAGAAGCTTGATATAAAATTGCCCATGCAGCCTGGGAGATGATATAGCAACTAAGATTCTATATAAAACTGAAGTGTAAACATTCACATAGATAGGATTATACCACTGAATGTGGTTTGTGGTTTTTTTTTTTTCCTACTGCTTGTTCTTTATCCTTTTCCATTTTTTTCCTTCAACTTGTGTAAATGGAATACAAAGTAAAAAAAATGTGCATACCCCAAAATATGTATGGCTTACCAGAAGGTGTCAGAGAAGGAAATCATCATGCAAAAATGGTGGAAATGCCAAATAGGACAAAGAATGTTAAGATTGAGTCCACATAAAATCACACTTTGACAGCTCTGATTATGTGTTTTTATGAAAATAATAAAACCTGGAAGCTCAATCAGTTAAGCATCCGACTTCGGCTCAGGTCATGATCTCACGATTTGTGAGTTTGAGCCCCACTTTGGGCTCTGTGCTGACTGCTCGGAGCCTGAAGCCTGCTTTGGATTCTGTGTCTCCCTCTGTCTCTGCCCCTCCCCTGCTTGTGCTCCGTTTCTCTCTCTCTCAATAATGAATAAACGCTTAAAATTATAAAAAAAGATAATAATAAAAGACTAGGATTTCAAAACACATATAAATAGACCTTTTTTTTTCAGACAATCCTTCACAACTCTTGAAAATTATAACTTATCTTTGACTTTTTATGTGTGGGGAAGGGGAAGGGCATTTCATAAAATAATAAAAACGTATATACCAGAAACATATCAGACAGAAAGAAAAGTAGAATCTTACTCTCAATGGCAGTCAGTGAATGTTTCTGCACCATTCCCCTTGTATTATATATAAATTGTAATTCAGATTACATTCTTTACACAGCATTTTGCCAAAGTCAACCCATGCAATGACACTGTTATATAACTTGTTTCCCCCTAATGTTTATTTGGGCAGAGATAGAGAGAGACACAGAATCCAAAGTAGGCTCCAGGCTCCGAGCTGTCAGCACAGAGCCTGACGTGGCGCTCGAAATCACAAACTCTGAGATCACGACCTGATCCAAAGACGGACACTTAACTGCTTAACTGACTGAGGCACCCAGGCACCCAGGTGCCCATACCTTGTGTTGTTTTGTTTTGTTTTTGTTTTGTTTTAATTTTACTATACATGATGCTGTTTTCCAATGTTGAATTTCATGTTACAATAAAAGTTTTTGTCCTTTATACTTGCACTTAAAATTCTTGCCTTCAAAGCATTTTTCACCAAAAATATTCACACTTTATCTATCACACATGTTGATTATTGTTTATCATTTAATTGTCTTTTGCCATATTTTAATTCTTAATTTTGAATGTTATTAAATATGTTCTTCCATGGTTCCCATTCCTTGATTTTTATCCTTTATTTTGTTTGGATATTTTATTTATTTAGTTAGTTAATTCTAGTATAATTAACATACATTGTTATATTTGTTTCAGGTGTGCAACATAATAATTCAACAATTCTGTGTATTTCTCAGTGCTCAGTAAGATAAGAGTACTCTGAATCCCTTTTATCTATTTCACCTATCCTCCTGCCCACCTTCCCTCTGGCCACCACCAGTTTATTCTCTGCATTTCAGTGTCTGTTTTATTGCCTTTTTAAACAAATTTGTTTGTTCATTTGTTTTGCTTAAATTCCACATATGAGTGAAATCATATGGTATTTGTCTTTCTCTGCTTGAATTATTTCACTTAGCATTATTCCTCTAGGTCTATCCATGTTGTTGCAAATGGCAAAAAAAAAAAAAAAAAAAAAAAAAGGCCCTTTTTATGGTTAAGTAACATTCCATTGTGGATATATATATATATATATATATATATATATATATATAAAATCTTTATCCATTCTCCTATTGATGGATACTTGGATTGCTTCCATATTTCTGCTATTGTAAATAATGATCCAATAAACATAGGGGTACATTTATCTTTTTGAATTAGTGTTTTTGTTTTCCTGGGTAAATATCCAGTAGTAGAATATGGATCATATGGTAATTCTATTTTTAAATTTTTGAAGAGCTTACATATTGTTTTTCCATATGTTTTCAATATGAATTTCCATTTCCGCCAATAGTCCTCGGGAGTTTTTTCTTTTTTCTTTTTCTTTCTTTTTCATATTGGTTTTGGTATATTATTTTAAATTTCTGTGTTTTTATTATTTATTTTCAATCCAGTTTCGAGTACATTTTCCCCTTGAAGAGGAATTCTACCCATTCACACTTATCATGATCACTGAATTAGTCATGTGTCTTCTATTTCTTTCAACATTGATGTTACCTCATCTCTTCTAGTTAATTGAAACTTTTTGTTATTTTCTTTTTGTTTCCTCCCTTGTAATGTGGAAGTTCCACCTTTTTTGTGGGCTGAATTGTGTACCCCATAGATGTTAGAAAGCCAAAAAGAAAAGAAAATCTGGCCTTAACTGACTATATTAAAAATTTAAAAAGCAGATCTTTATGATTACTGTCTCTATATCAAATGCTAGAATTTTTTTTAATTTGGAGTTAAAAGGAAGATTTCAATATTATGACCTTCTTTTCACTGTTATTTTCTACAAATTGTTTGCCATCTAAATATCATGTATACTTACAGAGAGTATTTTCTTTTTGTGTCTTATTGTCATTCCGCTATGTATCACAAAATCCCTTCTTAAATAAGTTAATAAGAATGAGGTGAATTTGAATCACTGAAAGAATCAAATGGAATCTGACAAGAGTGATAAAATGCTGCTTTCTTAAATTATGGTTGATAGATGTAAGTATGCCAAATAGCTGATAATCAATTATAGGGTGTATAACACTAAATACTAAATTAAATTTAATGAAACAATTTAAGTTACTAACTGTAAAAAAAGCTAATGGAATAATAGTAGTCACTTAAAGGAGGCCCTTTTACATTTAAATAGCTATAAGCTAAAAATAATTCTGCATAGATTTCAGGAATATACACAGAAGTATTAATTTACATAAGATTTTATAAAATTCTCTTTATGCAAATATATACTTCTTTTATTACTGATTTTTTTGAAATTTCCAAATATGTTTAGTATGTAGAAAGAAAATGAGGTACTTTTTTCCTTGGAATAAATTATCTAATATTTTGTATTAATAAACGTAAGAATTTAACCTCCCCACCTACCACCACCACCACAAACATATCCTACCAGCATTTAGAAAGTCTAAGGGACTATTTCACTAACACTTTAAGAGTCTTATTTAAGCCAGTGATGGAAAATGTGCCTATATTGAGGCAAAATTAACCATACTAGAAGATGTGTGTAACTGTTAGTGGCAGAGAATCCCACTTCGCTCCTGGACCAACTGACATTCCTAATAAGGCACAGCTAAGCCATTAAATGTGCAGGTTGGGATTATTCTATCTAAATGCACATACTAAGAAATGAATGTCTTTATATATGTGTTCTCAACTATGCAACTAGTTTTAGAAACATCAATCATGTTTCCTTTAGGAGAGGGCTTACACTCTGGAGTTAGGACCTAATAAACCATGCATACGTTGTCTTATTTAACTGGACTATTACTGTAATGCTGATCAGGTCCACTCAGAAGTAGATGCTAAATTAAGTTTATTCTTTGCCCTTTCACAATAAGCATTTCAATGACAAAAGGCAATTGTCAGAAAATCCCACCAAGAAATTTATAGTGAAGTTTTATATGCTCCACTATTCAATAAGTGTGGAAATGGTTATAATTCCTATGAGTGCTTATTTCTAGTTTCAGATTTATTTTAAGTTAAAAAAGGAGGGATTTTATAACTAAAGAAATAGGAAAAAAATGAAAAACACAAATGGAGTTTTTCTAAAATATTACATTAATGCAAGTGAACAGAATTTATCTAACAAACATTTTCTTTCTCAGAAAACTTTAAATATAAGTAGTAGTTCTAGTCTTCAAATTTGACAACGGCAGCAAAAGAGAACTTTGGTGTAGAGTCAAGTGGGTCAGGAAGTTATCATTGATAGTCTAAGGAAATGATCCAAAATTTCAAACATTCTAAGGTAATTTTCTAGTTAAAAATCTAGTAACGTATCTGGGAATAAATAACTTGAAAAAAACCAAATAACTGGTAAACTACAGTGTACTCACACTGATTCTACAGAGAGAAATTATTTAGCTAATTCAAGTTTGCAAAATCCATTGTCAAATTTCAAAGGTGCAATATATTCATTAGGTATTTTTTTGACATTAGGTATTTTCAATACCTAACTAAAATCCTATGGTATGATCAAGATAATAGAATCGTCTCAAACACAATACGCATTATATTTTTGACATGTAAGCAAAATATACTGTGTGTGTATTTTCTCTAAGAAGAAATATCAAACAAGTTTAATGCATTTTGAATAAATCTTTCTGTCTGAAATATGTATTATTATATAATAAATTATACTCTACAATAAAGGTAATACAGATAAAATAAAAAATATTAAGTCTACAAAGTATCAGTCACCTCAATTTGCTGTATATCCTTGCAAACTACACACACACATACACACACACACACACTCACACTCACACATTTATTATTGCAATGTAGCAAAATGAAGGCACTGACTGGCACACACTGGTTAGTATTCAAATCCTATTTCTGCCAAGTACTTGCTGTGTAATCTCAGCTTCTTTATCTCTAAGTGGAAAGATTACAGTATGTTTATAATTATTTTGTGAAAGACATTATGTTTTATAGAACAGAGTGTTTTTTAATGAAGAATCACACAATTATTTCCTAGCATGCTTTTCCACTTAATATGTATAAATTAATTCCCATGTCAATAAACACACACCTATGTCATTTTATTTTTTTCTACATTAAAAAATGTCTATATATATTTGTCTAGAAGAGACTAATACCAGAAACTAAGTAATGAGAGCCATATGCATATGCACATACAATTCATGATTAAGTGATAAATTCATGATAAAGAATATAAAAATTTATTTTGAAACCCATTGTATCAATAATATTGATTAATATTAGTTCAATTAATCCAGTTAATATCAACTCACTTGATTCAATGATATTAATAATACAATCATTTTAAGCATAAGTCTTATTTTTAATTTAACTAAAATTGACATCATGAATAGAGGATACTCATTAAAATTAACACCTATAATTTGAGAAGTGATAATAACACATAATGCACAGAAAAATGCACATTAAATGACTGTTCTTTTTCTTAAATTAGTTGTTTTGTACTTTTCAACCTTGCTTTTTAATTTAAAATGGTAGCACAAAACAAAGAAATTTTTTTGTCCTGAGTGGCAACAAAAGTCCAAAAATCAAGTGACTCCTTAAATACTGAAGAAATTTTTTTAAAAACTCTTTTTTCTCAGGGAGGCTGGGTGGCTCAGTTGGTTGAGTGTTAGACTTCAGCTCAGGTCATGATCTCATGGTTCATGAGTTCATGCCCCGCATCAGGCTCTGTGCTGACAGCAAAGAGCCTGGAGCCTGCTTCACATTCTGTGTCTCCCTCTCTCTCTGTCCCTTCCCCACTCACACTCTGTCTCTCTCTCTCTTAAAAATAAATAAACATAAAAAAATTGTAAACTGTTTTTTTTTTGTAAGTTTGTTAATTTGATGTTCTATGATATTCACTTGGAGAAACAAAGTAGACACAAGCATTAAAAAAAAAGAGAGGCATTTAAATTATACTCATATTTAAAAGCCAATGGTGTCCAAATGCTTTAATGTATGATGAACAAGAGTTATTATTCTCAGCTTGTAAAAACACTAGGTATACTGCGTAAGCAAGTTTTCCCCACTGAGGTATCAAATTATCCATTAATTTGTGTTTGAAATACATCCTGGGCAAGATGTACTCTGGACATTGTCCAAATTAATCAGGTGTCTTGAACGTGTAGATGAAGATGTCTTTATAGTATATTCAAAGTATATTACATTAAAGACACTGAATAATCCTAGGTTCCCAGCAAGCTTGTGTTGCATGTTAATTAATACAATGTAAAAATAATAACTTCCTGATTTCCCAGCTTTCCACATTCAAGTAAATGGATCCATCATCCATCCCGTTGCTCCAACCAAAATCCTTTGGTGCTCTTTGAGCAAATTCTTCATTATATATACATATATATATATATATATATATATATATATATATAGCACCTACCTCATGGAGTTTTCAATGGGTGTTCTTTTGGTTATTCTTCTCTTATTCTAAAACTCTAACCCAATCTATGGTCAAGTTCTATAGACTCTAGATTCACAATATATTCATAAAACCTACTCCTTTCCAACTTTATTGGTATAATCTTAGTATAAGTCACTATCAGCTCTCACCTGAATGACTATAATACACTCATAACTTTTCTCTCATCTTGCCTTCTCAATGCCAAAGATAGAGTTATCTGTTTTTAGAGTTAGCTATTTTTTTAATTTTTAAAAATATTTATTTTATTTTTGAGAGAGAGACAGAGACAGAGTATGAGTGGGGGAGGGACAGAGAGAGAGGGAGACAGAGAATCCAAAGCAAGCTCTGAGCTGTCAGCACAGGAGCCCATGCGGGGGCTCGAATCCATGAGCCATGAGATCATGACCTGAGCCAATCGACTTAACTGACTGAGCCACCCTGGCGCCCCTAGAGTTAGCTATTTAAATTTGAAGCCACATTTTGATGAGTTCTAGTTTAAAATTTAATATGGTCCCATTGCAATTAGAATATCTTCAAACTGTTGTTTTTCTTATTATTTTCACAACTTGGCGGATTTTACCTCATGCCAGCCTCCCTCTTATTCATTAAATTACAACAGACACTGGCCTTTTTTATGCTCTTTGAACCTGACTAATTAACCTAATTGTTTATTCTTCCTTCTGATCTTCAAATGGATGGTGTCTGCTATCCATACATGTCCCAATTAATTTGTGCTTTTTCAACTAGTTCATTCTTGGTAACCTTCACTAAGAAAACGTCTCTATTTGTTTTGCTTTCTTTGTAATATTTATTGCTGCCTGAAAGAAACTACTCTGTCCTGATCAAAACTATGAAGAATTCCTGGCACATAGAAACCTCTCTACAAAACTTTTATGAATAGCATAGTATTTAATTCAGTTTTGCATAACAAACTCATATGGCACACACAAAAAAAGAAAATCTAACAAGTGTAGGCACTAACAGTAACTGTAAAACCAGTTCCAAATATTCTTATGAATCACAAGTCAGTTATTTTGCTCTTTATCTCTTGCTGGAATAACATAATATGTACAAATAACATTGTCCTATTAGATAGTAGTAATACAGTTAATTAACATAATTAATACATATAAGTAAAAGTAATCCATATAATAAATGTAATGAAATTTGACTTCATGAAAGGCACTGTGCTTGTCTTTGGGGATATAAAATAGTTTTCTCTTAATACATGGCAAATGTGTTAAATATTTTTTTCCTCGTAGCATAAAAATTTTAATTCTTCATGATGATTTTAATGACCTACGAGAGATGATTTTAATGATTTACTATTTGTCTTTATTTCCTTCAAATTTATTAAAACAAAAACATGACAATATTGGATTAATAACATAGGAATAATATTTAGAATTTTTTTGGGAGAAAGAAAAGTTTATCAAATTTGAATCTATACAAATCTATTTTAAATGTTAGTATTTTTGCTGTTTTTATTATTTTATTTCATATATCATCATGATATGTATTATCTTAATTTATTAGCTCAAAATAAATATTTTAAGGAAAAAATAATAACAGTGAGTAAGAAAAGGCATTATTGAATAAGTCGCTATTGAGTCACTCATGAAATTAAAATTGAAAAAGTTTCACTTCATCTTTAAGAAAACCCAATAGTTACAGATTTACCTAAACTCACCTCCTTTTCTCTCAGAGATATAGCATATAACTGCATACTTTGAGGGCAAATATTAGTATAATTTAACCTGAAAAGCAAATTATCATCATGAAAGTATAAAATGTGAACTAATTCATTTATTACCTTTCTCAAGAAATGTTTGTGAAACATATACAGCATTTTAGACTTTAGGGTCTATACACAGAGCAATTAACAAGGGAAAGGTAACATGGGAGAATTTGCAGGATTTTTTTAAAGCAATCAACTGTGACATTTCAAATGATTATTCTACTTACATTATCTTGCTTTAGTCACTTCTCCACTTTTATAATGTAGTAGATTCCCAGCAGGAAGCAGCTAATACGTTTCTTGTCTTTTAGTAAACCCAAAATTGTAGCTCTTTATGTTATCAGCTACTTAATTGCACTACTTTACAAAACCATCTCCACATAAAGAGTTCCATTTGAGGTATTTTTAGAATCTCTAATAAAAAATTACTGCCCTCAAAGGATTAGATATTTAAAGTGGAGGGGAAAAGTATTTAGGAGTTTCTTCCCTGATTCCAAATGGACTGCCAAAATTATCATCTGAAATCATTACCTGAAGCCTTAAGTCAAAGCATGTCTTTTTTTTGGTGCTATTTTGTATATTTTTGACATCACTAATATTAATATTGTTAGACACTATGCCTTGTAAAAACAGCAGTGAGTGACTGTTCCTTTATTCCAGTGCTTTCTGGTTGAGAAGAATGGGTGGACCTAAGCTCGCAATATCCCCACAGCTGCAAGAGTTTTCCTTAGATCACTTTGATTTTTACATGAGAGCTTTGAATAAATTAATCAAATTATGGCATTTCTTATGCTTGATTGACACCTATATTTGTAGTGTTTACAACACATTTATTATGAATAAAGAGCCTTACCTGCACAACATAAGTACATTTCAAATTTGCAAATAGAAATTTACCAGTAACAATTTGAAAATACATTGTTTCCCTATGGCCATGATTATAAATTATTTTTTCTATAAAATATAGGTATTGTTTTATAATTAAATATCCTTTAATACGGTATTATTTCATTGTTAGTTTCTTTTATTTCAAAAGCCAAAAACTTTTTAAATGTATGAAATGTCTGATATGTTGTCATAGCTCTAGAAAAATGGTATGGTTTTTTTTAACTCTTTTCTCTTTATAGTAAGAAACTTTGCAAGATACACTACAGATTTAAAAACAGATTTTCAGTCTTTTGCTTGTGATGAGCATGTAGAAAGTCACTAGAGACAGGTGCTTCCATCCTAACAATGATAACAAGCCAGAAAGCTAAACCATCAGATATTTTTTCAACACATACAATAGTTAAAGAAGCAAAGGACCTTGAATTAACTAAATTTCAGAAAATGACAAGTCTTTCTTAGGATAGATTTCCATGGCTGCATTTGTCCTTGGCAGAGAGGTGGAAATTAAAGGAATATGCCACATACAGATACAGGAAGAAACCTGACAAACTTTGAATAGACTTTAATGTTAGCATTATGATAATGCACTGTGAAAGATAGGAGTGCTGAACACCACATACATGAAGTTTGTCTATAATGACTCACCATCAGTTCCCCAAAGGGCTTTTGTAATTCCTGGCAATAGTATACAGAAGGTTGGGGGTACAGTAGGAGAAACAAAACATGAGGGCCTTGCCCCAGTGCATGACAGCAGTCGCCCAAAGGTTGAGGACATGTACAGAAAATCCACTGCTAACATCGTATGTTTTTCTTTTAAGATCAGAACCAATTCCACTCTCACAAATTCAACACTTTTCCTGGAAGCCCGAGATGGTGCAGTGGGAATGATAAATAAAACATATTAAGGACTGAAAAGGAAGTGTAAAACTTTGTTTCTTTTTCAGATGTTTCATTGCTAATGTGTAGAAACACAACTGATTTCTGTAAGTTGGTTTCATATACTGTAACATGACTGAATCTGTCGATTACTTGTAACAGTTTTTTAGTGGAGTTTTTAGGATTTTTTTCTTATAAGTTTTTTAAACAGATTATTGATATATAATTCATATACTATACAAGTCCCTCATTTTAAAAAACTTTTAATGATTATCTATATTTGAGAGAGACACACACACACACACACACACAGAATGCAAAGCAGGTGCCAGGCTCCAAGCTGTCAGCACAGAGCCCGACTCGGGGCTTGAACTCATGAACCGTGAGATCGTGACCTGAGCTGAAGTAGGTGCCTAATATCTGAGCCACACAGGGACCCCCCACACCCATACAATTCACTCATTTAAGTGTACAGTTTAATGCCTTTCAGTATATTCATGGAATTGTATATTGATCACCACAATAAATTTTAGAACATGTTCATCATTCCAGAAAGAAACTTTATACCCATTGCCTCCTCTACCCACTCCATGGTAGCCACTATCTGCTTTGTCTTCTATGGCTTTGCCTTTTTTGAGCATTTCATACAAATGGAATCACAATGGTTCTTTTCTGATTGGTTTCTTTCCTTTAGCATAATGTTTTCAGTGCTTATAGGATTTTCTATGTATAGATGATATAGTCTGCAACAAAGAAAAAATTTCTCCTTTCTCCTTTTTTGCATGCCTTTTATTTCTATATCTTGCCTGATTGTTTGGACTAGTGTTGAATAAAAGTGCCAAAAGTGGGGACCCTTGTCTTGTTTCTGACCTTAAACTTTCAACATTCACCGTTGAGTACAGTTTTAGCTACAGGTTTATCATATGTGGTCTTTATTATGTTGAGGAATGCTCCTTCTATACTCAATTTGTTGAGAGGTTTTATCATGAAAAGAAGTTATATTTTGTCAAATGGTTTTTCTGCATCTATTGAGATGGTGTTTTTATCTTTTATTTTTATCTTTCTTTCTACTAATGTGGTTTATCACACTTACTGATTTGTGTATGTTGCATAGTACAATAAATCCTGTTTGATTACAGTGTATGATCCTTTTAATGTAATGCTGAATTCAGTTTGCCTATTTTTGTTGATAATTTTTGCTTCATACCAATAAGGGACATTCGACTGTAGTTTTCTTTTCATGTAGTGTGTTTAATTGGCTTTGGTATCAGAGTAATGCTGGCCTTATGAGTTTGGCAATATTTCTTCCTCTTCAATTTTTTGGAACAGTTTGAAGAGCATTAGCATTAACTCTTCTTTACATAGTGGTATAATTCATCAGTGAAATGATAGGGTTCTGGGCTTTTCTATGTTGGGGAGTTTTTGATTAGTTATCCACTCTCTGTTCGTGATTGGTCTGTTCATATTTTCTATTTTTTATGATTATATCTTGATAATTTGTATTTTCTAAGAATGTATCCATTCTTCTAGATTATCTATTTTGTTGACATATAAACGTTCAAAGTAGTTTCTTTTGAATCGATGTATTTCTGTGGTGTCAATTGCAATGTTTTCTCTTCCATTTCTGATTTTATTTATTTGTGTCTTCTCTTTTTTTTTCTTGGTTAAAGGTTTGTCAATTTTTTTTTTTAAAAGCTCTTCCAGGCACCTGACTGGCTTAGTCACTTGAGCATCTGACGCTTGATTTCAGCACAGATCATGATACCAAAGTCTTGGGATCAAGCCCCATATCAGGCTCCGTGCTTAGTGTGGAGTCTGCTTAAGATTCTCTCTCTCTACCCCTCGGCCCCAATCCTCTGCTCGTGCTCTCTCTTGCTTTCTCTGTCTCTCAAAAAAAGAAAAAGCTCTTAGTTTTGTTTGATCTTTTCTATTGTTTCTCTATTCTCTATTTCATTTATTTCTGGTTTGATCTTTGTTATTTCCTTTTTCTGCTAACTTTAGGCTGAATTTTTTCCTCTTTCTAGTTCCTTAGGGTATAAATATATTATTTATTTGAGATCTTTCTTTTTTTCTTACAGTAGACATTTAATGCTATAAACTTCCCCCTTAACAACTGCTTTTGCTGTATCCCATAGGTTTTGATGTGTTGTGTTTCCATTTTTATTTGTTTCATATAGTTATTTATTTTTCTATTGATTTCTTCTTTGATCTTTTGGTTGTTCAAGAGCATGATGTTTGATTTTCATATATTTGTGGAATTTTCAGCTATCCTCTTGTTAGTGATATCTAGTTTCATACCATTGTGGTTAGAAAAGATACGTGTTATGATTTCATTCTTCTTGATTTGTTAAGACTTGTTTTGTGCCTATCTTGTAATTTGTTCTGGAGAATGTTCTGTGCACACTTGAGAAGAGTGTGTGTTCTGCTATTCTTGGATGAAGGGTTCTAGATATATATCTATATATAGAGGTAACGTTGATTTTCTTCCTGGATGATCTGTTGTTGAAATGGGATATAGAAGTCCCCTACAATAATTTTCTGCTGTCTATTTCTCTTTTATATCTTCTAGTATTTACTTAATATATTTAGGTATTTCAATATTGGGTATATATTTATTTAAGTGTTATAGATTCTTGATGAATTGACCCTTCTATCATTATACAATAATCTTTTTTCCTTGCTACCATTTTTGACTTAAAGTCTATTTTGTCTGATACAAGTATAGATACCCCTATTCTTTATTAGTTTCCACCAGCATGGAATTTTTTTTATCCCATCATTTTGAGCCTATATATGCCGTTAAAGATTAATAAGATGAATGAGTCTCCTGTAGGCAGCATATGGTTGAGTCTTTTTTAAATCCATCCAGCCAATCCATGCCTTTTGATTGGATAATGCAGTCCATTTACATTTAGAGTAATTATTAATAGTTAAGGACTACTAATGTCTTATTATCAGTGGTTTTCTGGCTATTTTGTAGTTCCTTTTTTCTTTCTTTTGTTGCCTTTCTCTGAATTGGTGATTTTTTATAGCAATATGCTTTAAATCCTTTCTCTTTATCATTTGTGAATCTATTATAGATTTTGCTTTGTGGGTACGATGAGGCCTACATAAAATATCTTTAGATATAACATTCTATTTTACACTGATAACTTTGTATAGAAAACTCCACAATTTTATTTCTCCTATTTCATGTTTTTAATGCCATAAGACGTTTTATATACCTCTTTTTATATTATGCATTTATTAGGATGCTATGGTGGCTATAGTTATTTAATACTCTCACACATTAACTTATACCATAGTGAAGTTGTTGAAATAACCCCACATTACCATTTGGAGATATTCTGAATTTAACTATGTTAAAAAGTTAAAAAAAAGATAAATTTACTTTTATCAGTGTGTTGTATATTTTCATACGTCTGCATGATACTAACTAGCATCCTTTCATTACAGCTTAAATAATTTTTTTCCGCATTTCTTATAAGGCAAATCTAGTGGTGATGAATTCTCTTAGCTTTTATTTATCCGGGGAAATTTTTTGTTTCTCCTTCATTTCTGAAGAAAAACTTTGCTCAATAGAATATTCTTGGTTGGGAGGGTTTTTTTGTTTTGTTTTTGTTTTTGTTTTTATTTTATCACTTTGAATAGGTCATCTCCTCTTTCCTGGCCTGCATGGTTTTTGCTGAGAAATCTAATGTGAGCCTAATGGGGATTCCTTTATAGATTACAGTCTTCTTTTTTCTTGCTGCTTTTAGAATTCTCTCTTTATCTTTGCTTTTGAAGGTTTATTATAATGCATCTTAGAGAAGATCATTTTGGATTGAAATAATGGGCCTGTATGCGTCATGATGTATAAGCTTGAATGTTCAAATCTGTCCCTGGGTTTCAGAAATTCTCAACCACTATTTCTTTAAATAAACCTTCTTTCACCTTCTCCCTCTCTTCTGGAACTTCAAGAATTCCATACATTGATTCTTTTGATGGTCTCATATAAATCACGTACGCTTTCTTCACTTTTCTCATTCTTTTTTTTTCTTTGTTTTTCTCTAACTGGGTATTTCAAAGTTTCTATGTTCTTTTTTTTTAATTTTTTAAATGTTTATTTACTTTTGAGAGAGACAGAGGGAGAGCCAGTGGGGGAGGGGCAGAGAGAGAGGGAAACACAGAATCTGAAGCAGGCTCCAGTCTCTGAGCTGTCAGCACAGAGCCCAACATGGGGCTCGAACTCATGAACCTCAAGATCATGACCTGAGCTGAAGTCAGATGCTCAACCTACTGAGCCAGTTAGGCACTCCTCACCTATTCTTTCTTATGTTTGGTGTATTCCATTGTTGCTGATCTCTGTTGCATTATTTTATTCATCGAATTCTTCATGTCCAGAAATTCTCTTTGTTTCTTTGTTTTATGATATATATATCACCCTGTTACTTTTCTCACCTTGTATATTGTTTTCCTGATTTTGTTGAATTGTTTATTTTCTGTTTTTTTTTTCTAGTTCATTGAGTTTCCTTCAAACAGTTATTTTTGAGTTCTTTATTGGGTAAATTGTACATCCATGTCTTTGAGTTATGGTACTGGAAGATTTTTATAAATCTTTAGTGATGGCATGTTTATCTGATTTTTTTTATGTTCCTTGGAATTTTGCATAGCTGTCTTCACATTTGAAGTAACAGTTATCTCCTCCGATCTTTATTATCTATTGTCAAGGGAGAAATATCTTCAGTCAGTCCTGTTGGATAGCCTAAGGCTTTCACAGATGTTGTATGAATGACCTGCTCCTCCTTTTTTATGTACGGCAAAATTAATTCAGTGCACCAGGACAGCTGCTTATAAGCTCTTTCGTTTCCTTGAAGGTGGCATTACAGCTCAAGTTTGTGGCTTATCCATGGTTCTGCTTGTGCTTTCCAGTTATCTGACAAAGCTTGCTTTTGCCACTACCCTTGGGAGCATGCACAGTACATTGGCCACAGAGTGGGGGGTGTATCTGGATGAGGCATGTGGGACATTGAGGGTGCTCACAGGCCAATTGGTGGGATCTGTGGGCTTTTTTCCAGCAGCTCATGGGGAGGCTTCCTGATGGAGTCCACAGTGTAGTCATCAGGGACCATGTCCCTTTAATTCCCTCTGAGAATTTATTCCACTGGTCTCCTGAGCTCCTCCCTCACCCCAGTCATGGAGGCTCCAGTTTAGTGCTCTGGAAGATACAAAGGAGAAATTAGTGTTTTTGGAACTAATTTGCACAGATGGGGAAGCTGGACACTCACTCACCTGCTTTTCCTTTTCCCCACAGTAGAAATGATGGGCTAGAAAGGACTTGCTTAGCCTAAACTGTGCCACCTTGGAAGAGGTCTGATATAGGCAGTTAAACTGTTCCTTTTATCCACTCCAATGAATCAAAATTTATATTATTATATAATATTTGTAATATTATATAATACATAAATAATATTTTTTTCCAGTGGACGGTTGGAACTTCTCTTCTAGAAACTTGTGTTTCCACAAAGGCTCTCTATTTCATGTCTAACTTCCTAAGTCAGTATTCTTCAGCTGTTCCTAGACCAAGGCTGAGTCCATACAGATATAAATAAGTAATTGAATAAATAAATTTGGGAAAGAAGAGACAAATTTCCCACACATAGAACTTCAAACAATTTATATAGATATTTTGCTCTCAAGGAGTTGAAACATAACTCCCTACACCTTAAATATGGGCTGTGATTTCCTTCCAAAGAGTATGATATAGAAAGGAGGGAAAGAAGAGAATAACATTTCATTGGAAAAAACTAGACAAATCCTACCTTAGTAGGTGATGCAGTTGATATCTATCAAAGATAATGAAAGCTGGGCACTAGTTAAGGATGGATTTTAATGCATAATATTTTATTAAAAATACCTTGGGAAGGCGCCTGGGTGGCTCAATCAGTTCAGTGTCTGACTCTTGATTTCAGGTCAGGTCATGATTGCACAGTTCGTGAGATCAAGCCCTGTATCAGGCTTTGTGCTAACTCTCTCTCCCTCTCTCTCTCTGCCCCTGCCCCCCTTGCACTCACACAGATACACACACACACACACACACACACACACACACACTCTCTCTCTCTCTCTCTCTCAAAATAAATAAATAGACAAAAAAATGCCTTGGGAAGTTTTCAAAACCACTATACAAAAATATTACAAAATATTATTTACAGAAATTTTAAAAGCCTGTATTAGTTTATTGCTTCTGTAATAAATTACAGTTCTAAAAGGTCAGAAGGCCAAAATGGGTTCCACTGGGCGAAAATCAATGTCTGCAGGCTTTCTGTCTAGAGTCTCTAAAGAAGAACTTGTCCGCCTGCCTTTTCCAAATCCTAGAGGCCACAAGTATTCTTTGATTCATAGTACCTCTCTGCATCTTTAAAACTAGCAATGGACATCAGTTATGTCTCACATTACATCATGTGAACACTGACTCTCCTGCCTCCTCTGGGGTTTCTCTACCATGTTTTTCATTTCCTTGTGTATACTCATTACTAGAAATTTTAATAACTATTGTTCTACAATTTTAATCTAGACTTTTCTATCAAGGCCTCAAAATCCTCTATCTGTTGCCAATTTCCTAATTCCAAAACAACTTCCACATTTTGAGGTATATGATACAGTGGCACCCCATGTTTAAGTACCATCATCAAATCACTGTCTTATTGCTGCTTTTATAAATTGCCGTAAACTTTGTGTCTTCAAAACCATAAATTAGTTATCTTACAATTCTGGAAGGGAGAAGTCATAAATTCAGTGTTGGCATGGCTGTGTTCCTTT
Organism: Cryptoprocta ferox; assembly: GCA_028646485.1. NCBI lineage: Eukaryota > Metazoa > Chordata > Mammalia > Carnivora > Eupleridae > Cryptoprocta > Cryptoprocta ferox. The sequence goes on from CM053571.1 coordinate 41,889,234, forward strand.
TAAAGGAAAATCTGTTTCCTTGGCTTTTCTAGGTTCTAGAAGCTTCCACCATTCATTGACTCATGGCCAAATTTTCTATCTTTAAAGACAGCAATATGGCATCTTCTCTCAGACTCTTAGCTTCCTGACTTTCGTCTAAGGACCCTTCAGATTACGTGCAGTTCACCTTCATAATATAGGATAATCTCTTCATCTCAAGATCTTTGTTTAATTATATCTGCAAAGTTCTTTAATTTCCATGGAAACTAACACATTTTCTTACTACAGGGATCAGGACATGATTATCTTTGGAAGATCATTATTCTGCCTGTCACAAGACCTGCATAAATAATACAAAAAAGTATTATTTTATGGGTTTATGGGAAAGTTTGTAAAATATGAGTTTATTGCAAATTGATGTATACTTTCACTGTACTTCTTAAAAATATCCAAGAAAATTTTTAATGGAAATTGGCTACTTAGATATAAATTGTACATGAAGAGATATAATGTAAATCTAGAAAAAAGAATTCTTCAAGATAAAATACAATGCAAAGATGGTTAGAATCTGCTACACAAGTTATCAAGTTTTAACTATGAAGGTCTAGTAAGTGATTCCTTATAGAAAAAAAAACTATTTAAACATGTAACAACAACAAAGAAAACTAACAATTAATAAAAAACAACAACAAAAAACTAACAATTAATAAAAAAGATTGATAAATTAAACTATATTATAATTTAAAATTCTGTTCACTGAAAAAGTGAGCAACTAAGAAAAGGTAAACCAAAGAGTGGGCAAGATTGTTTTTAATTATTTACTTAAATTCATAACATAGTTAACATACGGTGTAGTACTGGTTTCAGAAGTAGAACCCAGTGATTCATCACTTACATATAACACCCAATGCTGATCCCAACAAGAGCCCTCCTTAATGCCCATCCCCATTTAGCCCATCCTCCCACCCACCTCCCCTCCAGCAACCTTCAGTTTGTTCTCTGTATTTAAGAGTCTCTTAAGGTTTGCGTCTCTCTCCCTTTTTATCTTATTTTTCCTTCCCTTCCCCTATGTTCATCTGTTGTGTCTCTAAATTCCACTTATTAGTGAAATCATATGATATTTGCTTTTCTCTGACATTTCACTTAGCGTAATACAGTCTAGTTCCATCCATGTTGCTGCAAATGGCAAGATTTCTTTCTTCTTGTTTGCAGAGTAGTATCCCATTTTGTGTGTGTGTATGTGTGTGTGTCCATGCATGCATGTGTGTGTGTTTGTGTGTATAACATCTTCTTTATCTATTCATTTTGACTCTTTTCATAATTTGGCTATTGTTGTAGCACTGCTATAAACATTGGGGTTCATGCTCCCCTTTGAATCAGACCTTTGTATCCTTTGGATAAATACCTAGTAGTACAATTACTGGGCCATAGGGTAGTTCTATTTTTAATTTTTTTTGAGGAACCTCCATACTGTTTTCCAGAGTGGTTGCACTAGTTTGCATTCCCACCATCAGTGCAAAAGGATTCTTTTTTCTCCGCATCCTCACCAACATCTCTTATCTCCTGAGTTGTTAATTTTAGCCAATCTGACAGATATGAGGTGGTATTTCTTTGTGGTTTTGATTTGTATTTCTCTGATGATGAGTGATGTTGAGATGTTGAGCATCTTTTCACGTGTCTGTTAGCCTTCTGGATGTCTTCTTTAGACAAGTGTCTATTCATGTCTTCTGCCCCTTTCTTCACTGGATTCTTTGTTTCTTGGGTGTTGAGTTTGATAAGTACTTTAAAGATTTTGGATACTAACCCTTTATGTCATTTGCAAATATCTTCTCCCATTCCATCAGTTGCCTTTTACGTTTTGTTGATTGTTTCCTTTGCTGTGCAGAAGCTTTTTATCTTGATGAGGTCCCAATAGTTCATTTCTGTTTTAATTTCCCTTACCTCCAGAGACATGTCTAAGTAAGCAATTGCTATGGCCAAGGTCAAAGAGGTTGCTACTTGTTTTCTCCTGTAGGATTTTGATGGTTTCCTGTCTCACATTTAGGTCTTTCATCCATTTTGAATTTATTTTTGTGTGTGGTATAAGAAAGTGGTCCAGTTTCATTCTTCTGAACGTTACTGTCCAACATTTTTGTAATATATGAATAGGAATTAGTGTGGCTATTTTGGATAACTCTGGAAATTTCTACTAAAATTGAATATATATATATATATATATACACACACACATATACATATATATATGTATATACATATATATATATACTCTATGCCCTACCAATTGCACTTCAAATTATGTAACAAATAAAAACGTACCTATATGATGCTAGCATATTATGAATTTAATATCACTCAAGTTGTACTCTTAAAAGTGGTTAAGGTAGTAAATTGTATGTTAAGTGAGTTTACAACAATGTAAAAATTGGGAAAAAAGATACATAAGGTAAATAGTCACAAAATGCAATGTTTTTTGTTTTTTATTTTGGAACCTAATTGAACAAACAAAGTATAAAAGGCCACTTTGAGACAATTTAGGAAATTTGAACTTTGGGAATTAGATAATATTAAAGAATTATAGTGAACAATGATTAAATAGAATACAAATAGAATACAAAAAATCATACAAAAAAGATTTATCATATATTGATTTCACTTCACATACAGTTTTTTTAAGGCCAAACTAATTTATTTTGTTAGACTTAAGGAAAAGACGAAGGAAAAAAAATACAAGATACTCAGTTAAATTTAAATTTTAGATAAATAATGGAAACTATTTAGTATAAGTATGTACCAAATATTGTGTTTTGTATTTTATCTGACAACTCTACTTTAGGGAAGATGAAGATAATGTAGATTGGAAAGGGATTTGAGTGGGATTTAGGTGATGCTAAAAATGGTTTTCCTTTATTCAAGTTGATGTTACATGAGTATGTACATTCTGACTATTTATTAAGCTGTGGCTTATGAGTTAAGCATTTGTATTCTGTTCACTTTGCTGATGTATGTTTTACTTTGTAAAAATTTAAATATGTATGCTTGAATGTAATGGGTGCATTGGAAATATTAGAAGAAAGGAAAGGCTTGATAGGTAATTTATAGAGAGGTTTCAAACATAAGAAGATGTAGGCTTCCAGGAAATGAAAGGTCTATTTTAGTGCCTAGAATCTATGGTCTATGATTTCTTACAAATGTTTGTAATAGGGGAATTCTAATAAACTTTTTCATTGCTATGTTTCTTTAACTAACTAGAAACATAGAGGTAATTCTTAAGACCAAACCCAATTCAATATTTATTTCTTTTGTTAAATGACTTTTAAATTTACCAAAATTTCTTACAATTAACCTGTATTGTTTTTCAGTCAATTTTATTTATTAGCAAATGTTAAGAAGTTTGACAAATCAGTTCTCTATTCTGTAAAAGAAACTAATCAGAACCTGCCTTTACTTGCTAATTACACTTGACTAATTAGTTCATATAACACCCATGGAGGTAGGAAAATAAACATTTTACTTCCTATTTTACAAATGAGGAAACATACAAATGTGTTAAATCATTTTCCTGAGGCTATTCAAAAAATCAATTGCAGAAACAATATTTAAAATAAGAGTTTGAATTCTTTCACTAACCTTTTATTGACTTGGGTTTAAGTCTGTGTATTTTCAACATATAAAAGCTAAAAACCAAATAAGTACTCTTTTGTATAAAAAGTATTCTGTATTCATATGAACACTTAGGATATTCAAAATTTATTCAGCCAAAATACATTCATCTTTATACATTTCAATGAATGCTTATTTTCTTATCTAATTTCTGAATCAATAGAAATATGAAGGTAGGATGTTGTTGTTACAGTATTCACTGCAAGTTATATTTAAAGCACTGGATTTAGAATTTAGCACAGCAGACTGGGTTTTGGTTCCTCCTCTGCCAGTTTCTAAAGCTTTTGAATTAGGCAATTAGTTGATCATGCAGTTTTAATTTTATCATTAAAAATGGAAATGGGAACAACTGGTTTATTATTGTGAAGATTAAACAAGATATTTTTTGTTTTTATGGAAAGTGCTATAAAATGGAAAGTTTTATACCTTTCAGTACTTTCACAAGATTTTGAAAATGGAAAATATTTTATTTTTAAATTATCAGTAAGAAAATCTATTTCTATTGTCATTCTTTTTTCCATGTTTAACTTCTTATCTTAAAGTTTTAAAAAATCTGTTTTTAACTATATTTACTGAACGCTTTTAAATGGTCAAGTCAAGAACTGAATATATATGAAAACTCTAATCTAGGCACACGATTTTTTTTTCAGATAAAGTTTACTGAGAACTTAGCATTTTAAGATATTCCCATCTATGATTTTACTTGATCCTTTGCACATCACTATGAATATGTACTGTTGTATTCTCCATTGTACAAATGGGGACATTAAGGTTAGGAAATTTAGTACCTAGTTTTAACTTTGATTCACTATAAAGTAGCTGAATAATATGAACACGTTATTTATGTCTCAGGTTCTCATTTGCATGATTGGAGTAATGATACTCATTGCATAAAGTGTTTGTTTTTAATTACTTAACATTTACAAAGTACTGACATCTTTTCTTCTTGAAAGAGTAAGCTATCAATTAATATTAGCTATTATTGTTATTCTACTCTACTTTGTGTCAATTAATATTTTTTTAATGAGATGTAATGAGATGTATTTTACCATGACCTAGAGAAGATGCTTTTTTTAATTCATATTGTTGGATTGCTTATCTAGTATCAATTTCCCACCCTTACTTAATAACACAACCTTAAATTTACAATATGCAGAATATTCTGAGCCCAAAATACTATCTTTCTCAAACTCCCTGAACTAAGGCAATCATGTGACACATTTCTGGCCAGTGTAATGTAAGCTGAGGATGTCTAGAAAGTCCCCCCACTCCATCTGGGTTCAGTCTTTATTTGTGTCCCCTTTCCATCTTCTTTCTATCTGTAACACCAATGTATGATTTTGAGCAGCAAGAACCATCTGGAAACCATGAAGCATCAAACATGGAAATAGAAGCTAACACATTAATGTTAGTAGAATAAAGATGTAAAAAATTATAAGTCCTCTATTAATTCACTAGGGCACACCGCATGACTACTGGACTACCATGTGTCTCTTGATTTACTTTTGGTGATTCAAATAAATTTTCATGATCTACTATTTCCAGGTGAACATATTAGTAATTGATTTAATGGTAAACTGACTAATGACTTAAGAATCATGGAGCTCTATGGTTAAATTTTCCCTTTCCCTTAATAGATCCCACAGGTAAATCCTCAATCATATTAAAGTTAAAAATAATGACTAGTGATAGGATTTGAGAACAGCTCAAGCAATTCATAGGTAGACTGTGGGTATATCATTAGTAATTAAACTATTCAAGGAACGTTATACCAATCTAGAGAAGTTCCCGTTTTGAAATAAGCACTGTAAACTGCTGCAAATAGAAGCATATGATTCCTTATGGTTATTTAATAAACATTTTATATTTTTTAATTCCATGAGCATCATGTGACACATAAATTTCATGATAACACACTCACATGGCCTCTTGGCCAGTTTTATGACAATATTATCCTTACAGTCCAAATCATCCATTTCAAAACTTTTAAAATTAGTTCTAAGAAATAATAGCCTTTTTGAATAAGTTTTGTTTAGGAAAAAAGGATTGTTTTATTTAAAAAATTAATTAAAACTGTGTATTCCAAGGATGCTGTTTCCAATCAGAATATTAAATACTCTGAATTACTTCCTAAAAGGTTGTCAGTACAAAGCAGTTATTCCTGCTCCCTTGAAAAGCAGACTCTTCATATATTTTAAAGTGAAATTACTGCCTTCATATTTCCACCATGGAAGATGTATGTATGTGAAGGTCAAAGCTTTCTTTAACTCATCCTCAAAGCTTTCTTTAACTCATCTTCCATACACCTTCCCTAGGCTCCTTACCAAAATGTTGACCAAAATGGTAATTTTTTATGTTTCTTTTAAAATTATGAAGCCAACATAGTAGTTATTATGTACCTGACCAGATTTTAAACATGGTAATATTTATATTTGTTATAGACCTTATTTTGTTAAAAAAATAGATAATACAGATACAGTTATAACTTTCATGAGTACCTCTATCTGAGCATATTCTATATATATATGTATTTGTTAATATCATCCTAAATTCAAACGTGAAATTTCTAAAGCAAAATAATTATTATTTGCTTATAGCAATAATTGCATTGGTTTCCTTTTGCCCCCATTCTTACCCCTGGATGATGCAATCAGAATCAAATATCATCCAACATGTAAGAGGGTGTACTGTAGGCAAGGATACCTAAAAAGAAAGAAAGAAAGAAAGAAAGAAAGAAAGAAAGAAAGGGAGGGAGGGAGGAAGGAAGGAAGGAAGGAAGGAAGGAAGAAGAGAGAAAGGAAGAAAGGAAGAAAGAAGAAGAAAAAAGAATCTTGAAGGAAGCTTGATGTTTCTTGATGTTTACATAGGAGAAAGAGGCAGCTATTACCCTCCTCAGCTTTTGAGGAAATACCCTTGAAAATGTAATGAGAAAAATTCTAAGTCCTCACTATTTAGTAAGTACATAAATCTCTCCAGGGGAAAAATAAGACCAGTGTCTCCAACTTTAAAAGCAAAAGGATGTCTTTATGGTCCTGTGACTTCTCCTCCCTTGAAATGTAACACATACCTCTCCCTGGAGTTCTCACTATCTATTCAATCACAAATTAACCTCTAAGCCTTGTCTTTTATTTTAGTTCAGGTTCCAGGTTTCAGTAAGATTTTCTGAGAAAGCCCTAATGGTGCAGAAACATATAAAATATTTTCTCTATAGATTTGTACTTCCCTCTTTCTCTGTCTTGAGAAATGCCTTTAATTCTAAAAGTTATTATGTACCCTCCCAGTGTATACATTTAGACTTAATACCAATAAAAAATAATACTTTAGGTCTGTCTTAGTCTACTCATGCTACTATAATAAGATGTCATAAACTGGGTGGCTTATAAATAACAAACATTTCTTTGTTCTGGAGGCTGGGAAGTCCAAGATCAAAGTGCCAATAGATTCAGTGTCTAGTGAGAAAAACATACAAATTTACAGATGGCACCTTCTCACGTATCCTCACATGGTAGAAGGGGCAAGCTAGCTCTCTGAGGCCTCTTTTAAAAGGTCACGAATCCCATTTGTGAGGACTTCACCTTCATGACATAGTCACCTCTCAAAAGCTTCACCTCCTAAAACCATCACCTCTGAGGTTAAGATTTCAACATATGAATTTGTAAAGGACCCAGAATTTTAGACTATAACAAGAACCTATCATTCCATCAAGTTTATGTATCTGTTTAACTATTTCATGTATAGTAGCACTTAAACAGAATTGCTGAAAAATTAAAAGGGTGAAAACAATTGTTTTATTCCCAAATAGTGAAAGGTCTAGGCTTGATTGGTAGCTTTATCTTTAATCTTAACAAGAATTGCAGCTGTCTATTTTGGGAAAGGGAAAGTGATAAGTTGATTGATTGGTAGGAGTAAAAATTTGTTTTGGTATTTCATAAAACCATAATATATTTAGGTTTGTGTACATTCTAGAAGTTCTTTCTTCCAAAATCTCAATACATTAGGAAGTTAAGATTTGCTCATCAGCCTCACCTTGTCTGTTCTTCTCCATTACTAGAAAGATAACCAAATGATAAGCACATCAATGAATTTTTAGTTGTCTTTACATAGATAGCCTCTCTTGAACAAATATTTCTCACCCCCTTCTATAACTCCCTGGTATAATGTGAAAATGAATGCTTTTACCCAAAAGTTATGTGCAAAGTAAATGTATAATTTCACAGTGATTGTATAGTGGCCAACTCCTCACATGGCTCCCAGTGATCTCTGCCTCTTTGTATTCATGGCCTTGTGTAACATCTTACATAGTTTGGGCCTTTTGACTTGCTTCTAATGAATAGGAAGAAATGAAAGAGATGGAAAGTCACTAATAATAGCTCACAAAAGACTAATTTCAGTCTTGCTTGCACTCTCATCACCCTTGCTTTATTAGGGGAAGCCAGCTGCCTTATTGTAAGTGCCTTGGAAAAACCCATATGCAAGTCATTGAAGGTGGCTTCAGATCAATAGCTTATGAAGAATTGAGTACCTCCAACAGCCATGTCAATGAGGTTGAAATTAAATTCTTGAATCTTATGATGACTAAGACTGAGACTGACACAGTAACTGCAGGCTTGAGAGAACCTAAAGCAGAGAACCCTGTTAAGCTGTACTTGAATATCTAACCTATAAAAACTGTGAGGTAATATATGTTGAGCATTAAAACCACTAATTTTTAACTTGTTACAAAGAATAGAAAACAATGTCATTTGATATATCTTAATGGTATGCAAATACACCAATTTATTGGATAATACCATAACAAACACCAAAAGTGTGCAAATGGTTTTGGAAATAGTGTATCAAAACTGTAAGGGTTTTGAAGAGCATGTTATCAAATGCCTAAATTGTTCTGGACAGACTTAATAGAAATACGGGCTTGGAAGACTTGCTAGTAAGGGCTTTAAATGAAGTAGGGAACATGTTACTGAAATTGTATCCTTATCATGTAGTGGCAGAAGAAATAGCAACATGGTCATCTGAAGTTATGTGGAATTCAGAACATTTGACTAATGAATTTCGTTATGGGACAAAGGAGAGTTCAAAGCAGAGTTGAAGGTGTGGATTCTTGATTTCTTCTTGCTGCTTATAATAAAATGTAGGTGGAGAGAGATAAACTCAGCAGACAATCTTTAAACCAACAAGAACCAGACCTTGATGGTTTGAAAACCTTCAGCCTCTCCAGAAAGGAAAACATAAAATTAAGAAATGGCTTTTGAGGCCCACCATAAAGATGTGGTCTAGAAATACCCCTAAGTGTCAACATACAACTTTTTATGAAGACTTCAGAATGATAAAAGTATCACAGTATTATTTGACCATACAAAGGGCTCTTTTAAAAACTAAAGGGTTTGCTGAAACATACTTTCATTTGAAGAATAGCCCTTCTAAGAAGCTTAAGAGCTTTATTCCTCTTAAAGGAATCTGAGCAGATCCCAAAATGGAAAAAAATTTGAAAAAAAAATTTCATTGTCTTGAAAAACTTTGTGGGTGTAGATTTTATCTAATGGAGTAAACCCCAAAGATATTCACAGACACCTATAAAGTTTTTGAGAAAGCTATCTGTAAAAACAGCCAGATTGGACTATAAAGAACAAGGATAGTATAAAATAAAAGAATTTCTAGGGCCCCCAAAGCTCTACCAGCAGGGAGCTAACTGAGCAACTAAGCTGTAAACACATGCGAAGAAAGGAAAAGAAAGGACGACTCAGAGGGCAATTAGAAGAGTGTGGATAGTGGAGCTAAGAATCATAGAAAATTACTCACAGGTCTTGGAATCTAATAAAATTACCCAAATTGGTCCAGATGAATTTCAGAATTGCTATGACCGCTGGATCCTTTGTGTCTCCCATCCCTCCATCCCTGCTCCCACCACCATATTGAACAGGAGTCTCCATAGCATTTATCTCATGCCTGTTTAACCAATGTATTAAGTCTGTGTAGGGTGAGAGGAGCAGATAACTTGTTTCTTAATTTTTTTATTTTCACAGGTTTACAAATCTAGAGGACTTCTGCTCCAGGAGGGTTATCCACACCTGGATCTGATTTAGATAATGAGATTGTAAATTTTGACATGACATAACGGGATGAAAATTTTGTAGAGTTTGAGAGGAAGTGAATGTCTTTTGCATGGGAGGACCATGAATTATTGGGAGTCAGAGGAAAACTGTGGTAGGCAGTTTTGAAATGCTTCCCAACACAAGCCCTTCTTCCTGGTAATCATGCCACAACATGGCAAAAGTGATGAAATGTCACTTCTAAGATTCAGATACAAAGGATTGTGTCTTCTGTCTTCTCCATCTCATTTCCCCCCCCCCCCCCGCCTCTCTCTCTCAGCATTGTTCTGATGAGGCCAGTTGCGATATCATGAACTGTTGAGGGCAGCCGCTGGCCAACAGCAATCAAAGAACAAAACGCTACAAACAACCAGGTGAGTGATCTTTGAAATTTAGGTAATTTTTACACAGCAAATGATAACAAATGCCATTCTGATATTAGAGAAGTGTGCTGCCATAACTAATACTAAAATTGTGAGAGTGGCTTTCGAAGTAGATAATTTACCTAAACTCAACTGGATTAAGGAAAACTAAAGAAACATGACCATTAAACGCAGTGGTGGTTTTGTCAGATTTATCCCTAAGAACATCATACTTTTTATTGCTATTATAAATGGGATGGCCGTTTTAGTTTCAATTTCTGACTTTTTTGTTATTAGCTTATAGAAATATAGTTGGTTTCTATTTATTAAACTTGTATAACTCCACTTAAATAACATGTTCTAGTAGCTATTTTGTAGATACTTTGGATTTTCCACATAGATAATCATGTTATATTCAAATACAGAAAAGTGTTTTTTAATTTGTTTTGTTTTGTGTTGTTTTTTGCCTATTGAACTAGCTCAAATATTATGTGTCATATTGAGTAGAAGTGATAGGAGAGTACTTCTTAATCTGGTTCCTGATTTTAGGGGAAGCATTCAGTTTTTTACTCTTTGATGTTAAACGTAGGGTTCTTGTTCTGCAAGAGGATAATGGTCTTTTCATCTCTATCCAAGTATCTCTCTATACAAACACAATTAATTTAGAAAAATGGAAAGAACAAGAAATAAAGTTATTTTATGTGGTAGTCTGGCTCTAGAGTTTCCTTACCTCATGTATGCCTCAATTTTTCCCCCATCCTGGTAAAAATTGATTCCTCTGTAGATAGGAAAGTAAAGAAGCAGAAGACAAATCACACATAGGAAGAAAATACAATCCTTGTCCCAGATAGTTGAGCTTGGACTCAGTCATGGTGCACTATCTTGCTTGAGAAAAAAAAATGTCCTTCATTATCTGTATGTGATTGCTGAGGAAGAACACTCAATTGGATTTCCACTGACATCACAGAACTATAAAAAACCAAATAGTAAATATTGGGCTTTTGCAGGTCAAGAGGCAAAATAGAGGCTATTATGCAGGTACTTAGGTAATAAGACAGAAAGTTCCTTCTCCATCCTATGTGCCTGGGGTAGGTCCACACGGATGGTGCCTGCATTTTGCATTTATTTTCCATCACCTTGGGACAGTCTCTGGAGTAAGAGCAGGGCAAGCAGAAGGGATCTGGTGGCATGGGGGTAGGATCAGGAAGGACGGACACTTGTCTTAGTTTCTGTCCCAGTGACTCCCCAATCCCAGTGACATGCCCTTTTTACCTGCCAGAAACTGTGGCTCTCTGAATTTGGGCAACTTGACTGGAGGTGAGGTATCTCCCTTGGACCAAGATTCCACTGTAGTTTCAAGCCCTTGTCCCATAAGCAAAATCTCCAATGTATAGATGGTGCTGGGCAGTGGTGGGATACAGCTGCCAGGAAGTAGAAACCAGCAGAAGAAAGATGGTAAATATACACACCAGAACCAAAAATAATGTGGCTACTATGTGATAGAAATTGAATTTGAACATGGATCTGACAACTGGTCTATTTCAAACCCAGTACTTGCCCAGTAAATCAGTGGTTCTCAACATTTTCAGTTTTTTAATGCAATTTAATATAGTTTGTGGCTATTCATCATTATTTCACTCTTCATTACTCTGCTGTTTTTGTAGTCTTTACTCCATGATTGAGTTTTTACAATACTGTCAGTGAAGATTCTTACATACATGAGTAAACATGGATTTTTTTATGTATTGATATTTCATCATGCCTTCTATCTCTTTCAGTAAGCTCTACGACTACATTCACATCACATGATCTATAGTTCGATATTACTTTTTTTTTTCGATATGACTTTTGAGGAATATCCTGGTGTTCACAGTAGGACATATCAACTGAAAACTTTGAGTGAATGTTTAAAGATCAAATCTCAAGCTCTTGCTAACATTTGTGATAATCATTTGGGGATTGCCAACTACAGAAAGAAGAGACAATAAGACATAATTTTTATGACAAAAGTTTAGAGATAGCAGACATTTATTCCCAGGTAATTTGGACCTAGGGTTAGATGTGATCTTCATCATATATGCAAGAGTAAGAAGTATATTTTAATAGGTTCCACAGTTTTATTTTTTAGATCTATACAATATCATATCTGCATATTTTATTTTTGGCTCTAATGCTCACCATGATGTGTGAACGAGGAGAGCATTAGCTTATCTGAAGTTGTAGGGCTTCTGTGTTTTATTCACTTTAAAGTACTGTAGCAACAAAACCATAAAATGTGTTGGGCGGTTGTGTTAGGAGTATTGCATTACTATAATTAGTTATTGTATCACTATAATCATAAATATAAAACTATGCTTTCTGTCTCTACTCAATAATAGAAAACAAATTTTAAGTATTGACCAACATTTTAAAGACTATGAGGTACAGTGTTATCTTGGGAAAATCATGAAGAATTAGGTCTGCATTTTCTTAATGACAGAAATTCTTCTAAATATTGTTTCCTGAATTGAATTCATGAAGTGAATAAAAACATATTTTTTAGATAAAGCTAAAGATTCTAATGGAAGTAAACATATAATATGTAATTAGTAGGGAAATAATTGAATAAGAAAAAAATTCAGTTTGAGAAAAATATATCATTGAATAATTTAAAACTTATTGATAAAATAGAACAAAATTGTACTCTATTATAGAGGCCTTACTTTTTCTTATGGCTCCTCTAATATAAAAAATAACATTGGAATGATATGATGATATTAAATAATAATGATAAATATTTTTTGATCTGCCATAGCCATTTGACTCCCATATAACCTTATTTTATAATCATTTTTGTGTTTACCTTAATACACATTTTAAGAGTAAAAATTACAAATGCAATTAATAAGTCTGTATTAATTTTTTGGAAAACAAAAGAGTTATTGGCGCTTAAATTTTAATAAATATTTGTGATGCCTTTAATTCTGAAAGCAATCGTTAATATTAAAACATTTCAGCTTTTAAATAACATAAATCATATAAGAGTCAATCTCATCTTTTTTCTTCAAATTGTAATGACATTTCTGTTGCCCAGAGGATATATTTAATAGCATGGGCTTCAAATACTTTACCATGTGCTTTATATATAGTTGATCAATATAAATACTGACAGTTATTGATCATTAGCTTCTCAGAGGTTTCTTAACCCTTAAATCACTCTCATAATTTCCCCATAAACTACTGATTGTTTATCATTACTCTTGCTTGTGAACTGTAGTTGTCATGCTACTAAGTAGTATCGTCTTTGCCATCTGTGAAAAAAATATTATCTTTGTATAAAGGACGTAATTTCCATTTCAACTAAAACTGATATGCTGAATTGCAATCAAGAATCTCTCTCTTTAAACAACTCATAATGGTTGTATATTTTAGCATCATGAAATACACTTAATTATTCATAATAGATGACAAAGATCAAACTGTAGAATTCTTAAAACTTTGAAAAAAAATTATGGATCAACATTACTAATGAATTTTTCCAAGTTGTTGAAGTTGGATAAAATAACTTTGAAATGAATTTATAGAATCTATATAAATATACATCAAAGTCACATGAAATATATGCACCAGTTTATTTCATCTACTCAGTCTTCAGACATTTCTAGAAATGGGAAGCTATTCAAATTTACGAAATGCAGATTTTTCAATGTCAATTGTAAGACTACTAACTCTGATAAAGCTGTGTAGAAAAAAAAAACTTAGGATTTTGTAGTTCTGGAGTGTGTTGGATATACTTCAAAATAATATCTTTCTTGATACATTTTAGAACAATCTATTTATGGTTGGAGCTTTGGAGTGAAAAAGCAATAAAAGGACTATTGAAGGCTGAGGTCAGCACAGGTGAAAAGAGAAAGATGGAGGAAAGCGGCTTTAATGTTTATATTACAAATATTCTGTTCCTCCTACTCCCTCTTTTTCTTCTGTCTCCTCCTCCATCCTATTCTCCTCCTCCTTTCCTCTTGCTTTTCTTCATCTTCATCTTTATCTTCATCTTACTTCTTAGATCATGAATTACTTCTGACACTGTCATTCCTAGAAGTAATTCATATTTATCATGATACTAATGTAATGAATTATATGATACTCTTAGATTGAACAAAAATGAAGACATTGCTTAATTTTTTAATGAAAAAACTAGATTCAAGTCAGGAAGATTTCACTTTTCTTTTCTGTGACGTTCTAGGAAATGGGATTTTCTTATGATTGTGACACAGCCTCTATCACAAGAAGCTTACAAATTAGTGAGGAAGATAGACAAAAGATAAACATTGCTACATAATATGCTAAATTAGAATAAGAAAGAATCAGTAGAGGGGCATTTTAATGAAGTTTTGATTTAGAAAGATATTTTAGCCAACAATGTATAGGCTGAGATATTAAGGATGAATTTTAATTTACTTGGCAAAGTGAGAGAAGGAAGAGGGAGAAGAGAAAGGATTTTCCATGTAGGGTAAATAACACTAATTTATTCATGAATTCACGCATGAATGTATTCATTCAACGCCCACCTATTTTGAATACTTACTGTGTCCTACACATTGTTCTAGGCATTAGGGATCCAAAATTGGAGGAGAATAACACAAAATCCCTGCCATCACAGAATTTACAATCTTGTGGCAAAGAGAAGCATTTAGAATCAGAGTAATATACATATAATTGTCGCTATATTATGTAATTATACTACAAATGCAAACAAACATGAGCAATTACTAGGCAAATGCTGTAGCTGTGGTGGTGGTTTTACAGGAAGTGGAGAGTAGGGCATATCACATTCAGAAGTGGTGGAAGTATAAGAAAGGATCATATATTCATTTCTAAAAATATTAATGAGTCTACAGTCAGGTGATATTATTGAAGAGGAAGCAGTGTTGATTTTGAAGACCAGAGGGGAGTATATTGCATTAATTTAGTAGTTTTACTATCTTTAAAAGTTGAGGAGTATAAATGAAGAGAAAGAAAATATATATAATATATATGTATATAAGTATATATATACATATATATTTTTAACACTTGAATATATATGATATATATACATATATATTCATATATATATGTATATATATGTGTATATATATGTAGTGTTAACATCAATCAGACTGGTCATTGTTTACTAAAGTCAAATCCACACATATATTATTAGAGTCATACGTAAATCCAACAGAAATGTATGTGTGGGCACATAAACTCCCAAAAAGATGTTTATACTAGGCTTGGTGTAATACCCAAAAATTGGAAACAACTGATAAAGTCATCAACAAAAGAATGGTTAATTGTATTTTCTATGTTCATATAATGAAATAATATACAGAAATAAAAAATTAATGAGCCACTTCTATAAGCAAAACTATGGATAAAGTTGCAAACATAATATTGACTGAAAAGAGACATGAACAATATGTATTATATGATGCCATTTTATATAGTTCAGAATTACTCAACACTAATTCGTGGTGTTAGATCAGAACAGTATTTAGTTTGGAGAGGACAGAAGATTAATAACTAGAAAGCGACACAACTGGTTTTCTCCGGTGCCATTAATTGTATGATAATTTACTGAGTTAAAAACTGGAGAAGAGGGGGAAGGCAACCCACAATTTTGTGAGTTTACCTCCTAAAGTTCTACCAGGTTCTCACAGTGAATATCAGAGAAAGATTCATTCTGGTTTCTATCAGGGGAGGGGAAAAGAATCCAATTGGAAATAACCATTTTTGAAAGATCTTTCTGTTCTTAACAAGGCTTGCTTTTAAGAGAAACTATCTTACCAGAGCTTAACCTATTGGAGTATTATCAGAGCCTAACCTACCTGGTAAAAAGGAAATACCCAACTCCAGTCTGCGCTAGCCTTCCATGAAGAGAAAGAGAAGTACGAACTCTAGCCCCCACCAGCCATACTTTCCACCTCACGCAAGGGGAAACAACTGATATGCACCTGTGAATTTCACAGACTGAAACCTAATTATAGGACTATAGGATACTCCTTTCCCCACATACCTTACCAACACATTATTTAAAGGCCTGTTTACCTGAAATGCTTTCACTAGTTTATCATATCCAGACTTCAACAAAAAATTACAAGGCATACCAAAATGCAAAAATCACAGAAGAGATTCAGCAAGCGTTAGAACCAGAATCAGAAATGGCAGGGAATTTGGACATCAGACTGTAAATTAAAAAACTGATTGCGGGGCCTCTAGGTGGCTCAGTCAGTTAAGCATCTGATTCTTGACTTCTGCTCAGGTCATGATCTCACGGTTCATGAGTTCAAGCCCCGCATCAGGCTCTCTGCTGTCAGTGCAGACCCTGCTTCAAATCCTCTGTCCCCATCTCTGCTCCTCCTACAAGCATGCTGTCTCCCTCTGTCTCTCAAAAATAAACAAACAAACAAAAAACAACTGTGATTGATATTCTAAAGGTTCTAAAAGTTCTTATGTCTAAAAAATAGACAACATATAAGAAAACATGGGTAATGGAAATTCTAAGAAAGAATAAGAAAGTTATATTAGACATAAGAAACACTGTAACAGAAATGAAGGACTTTAATAGGCTCATTAGTAGACTGGATGTGGCTAATCTGTGAGTGTGAGGATATGCCAGTAGAAAAACTCCCCAAAGTGAAATGCAAACAGGAAAAAGCCTGGAAAAAAAAAGAATAAACATCTTTATGAGCACTGAGTAATGTATAGAATTGTTGAAACATTATACTATATACCTAAAACTAATTTTACATTGTATCTTATATATACTTCAATTTAAAAGAAAAAAAAAGAAAGAGAATGGTGAAGATTTATATCATACCCAAACTGATTATTCCATTTAATCTGCCTAAAAATCCATACAAGGCTTTCATGTCCTAGGGTTAAAAAAAGATTTCTTAAACAGAATGCAAAATTGACTAGAATAAGTGTAAAGATTGAACAATCCAATCTTATTAAAAGTTGGTAATTATCTACTATTAATAATAATACAATGATAATACTAGTAAGAAAATATATTGTAAATCTTGTAATAACAAAGATCCAATATCTAGCATATTTGTTAAGTTTTACCAATTAAGAAGAAAAAAGACTTGCAACACAATAGATAATTGGACAAAATACTTGAACTGGAACTTCACAAAAGAGAAATTCTAAATTAATGCTGCTCAGCAGTACTAGTAATCAGGAAAGTGTAATTACATATTATTAAAACCCCAAAAACACAGAGAAAATGTTAGATTTAGTTAATTGCCAGAGTTTAAGAGAATATGGTTGCAGTTAAGATCTTCTGGGAAGTAGACATGGAGACAAGATTTAACATTCAGGATGGTTTTGAAGAAGGGAAAGAAAAGAGACAAAATAGGAAGCTTGGAAAGTCAAGTTGGGAAGCAACCCCAGGAGAAGGTCTCTATGGACACTGCCAAATTGTAGCCAAAATGTCCCATCAGAGTTGTCCTGCATTAGGTTGAAATAGCTAGCCTTTTACACCCCTACCTGAATAAGTCACTGGATGTGGACCATCTTGTGGAATAGTGTGATTGTGGTGAGAAGGTTCTGTGCACCTGAGGCAATCCTGGAAGGAGTTCACACCTGAGAGCTGTCCACTGTCAGCCATGACAGTAACTGAGCCCATGAGTTCTTTGAAAGAGAATCTGAACAGTGTACATGCTCCTATACATGCTCACAATGTATGTGAACTGTCATGCACCACTGGAGTTTTGTCAGTTGCTACAACCACTTCAAAGAACAATTTGGAATTACCTAATAAAGTCATAGATGTACGCATCCTATAATCTGGCTATTCCACTTACAACTATACATTGTTCTCAAACTTCAGGGTGTGTGTCAGAATCAACTAGAAGACTTGTTAAAACAGATAGCTTGGCCTCAAGTTCAGTTTCTGAGGTAGAACTAAAAAATAATGCACTTCTAACAAGTCTCCAGGGTAATACCATTGCTGCTTCTCCAGGAGCTTTACTTGGAAGACCAGGGCTCTGTAGAACATTTATACCCCACTCTGCACACACACTCCCCTCCCTCCCAAGACACATAGAAACACATATACTCCTGTACATCTCAGTATTATAAAAGCTGGAAATGGCACAAAATGAATGTATAAATTCTACTATAATCATACAATAGAATTCTATACAGTAATAAAAATGAAATAATCACAGCTATATGCAACATAAATATTAAAATGTTCAAAAATCTAAATTCTAAGGAATGAAAATGAAATGGACTATTCTTTTTTTAATCTTTTAAAATGTTTATTTATTTTTGAAGAGACAGAGACAGAGAATGAGTGGGGAAAGGGCAGAGAGAGGGAGATACAGAATCTGAAGCAGGCGCCAGGCTCTGAGCTGTCAGCCCTGAGCTCTATGAGGGGCTTGAATTCACTAACCGCAAGATCATGACCTGAGCTGAAGTCTGACACTTAACCAACTAAGCCACCCCAGAGCTCCTCAGATAAACTATTCTCAAAAAGCAAAAGGATTGGGGTGCCTGGGTGGATCAGTTGGTTAAATGTCGGACTTCAGTTCAGTTCATGAACTAATGGTTTGTGAGTTCAGGCCCGCATCCCCCTCTGTTCTGACACCTCAGAACCTGGAGCCTGCTTTGGAATCTGTGTCTCCCTCTCTCTCTGCCCCTCCCCCACTCTTACTCTGTCTCTCTCAAAAAATAAATAAAACATTAAAAAGAAGAGCAAAGATAATTATAACAAATGTCACATGCTTGTTAATTTTGGAGGAATGAAGAGATTTGTAAGGAAGGTGATCAAAGTTGGCTTCTAAAGTTTTGTCAATGTTCCTTTTCTTGACCTGTGTGATAGTACATTATGATCACATTATAATTATTCTTTAATTTACATATCTATATTTTATATGCTTTTCTTTTTATTGAGATATAATTGACATGTAGCATTATATTAGTTTTATGTATACAGTATAATAATTCTATATTTGTATGTATTGCAAATGATCACAATAAGTCTAGTTAATATCTGCTACCATATATAGTTACAACTTTTTTTGTTATGAGATCTCTTAAGATCCACTCTTGTAGCAATATAATACAATGTTATTAATTATAGTTACCATGTTTGTATTACATCTCCATGGCTTATTTATTTTAAATTGGAAGTTAGTACCTTTACCCCTTAACCTAGACCACTTTACCCATTCACTTACCACCATTTATACGCTTTTCTATATGGATTATATATCTCAGAATAAAATGGAAATTAAAAAAATGAACAGCATAGCAAATTTCTATAATGAGACTTATTTTGGAAAGATTAACTCCAGTATAAAATTACTGTTGTCTCCTATTGCAACTATTTAGAATCTCATTAAGTTTACAACGATTACTTACAGAAATTGCTCCTCTTCCCTGACGAGAATCTTAACTCCAGTCAGTTATCTCACTAATTCATGAGTAGCCAACTCGTCCTACTTTCGAAAGGCCTTTGGAATTAGAGAAAACTTTTACAAGGACCCATACTTTATATTATCGCCCATGGAAATTCTCACAGCACACCATTGCCTTAGTAATTCAGCAGTGGATTAGTAGACAGTTATATTTGTTACCTATTCAAAATAATTTCAAGTAATTATCATTAAAATCACTATAACAAACTCACTACCCATTTTAATTTAGTAAGGTTAAAAGGTTCTTAAGTTTAAAGAATTCTCTATGAAGGAGCTACCTGCCATTGTTACCCAAGGTAATTGAGAGTGAATATTTTCACCATTATTCTGTGCTGAACACCCCTCTTTCTCCTCTTCCTCCTTCCTCCTCCTTTTCTTCTTCTTCCTCTACCTCCTCCTTTTCTTCTTCTTCTTCTTCTTCTTCTTCTTCTTCTTCTTCTTCTTCTTCTTCTTTGTCTTCTTCATCTTCCTCTTCTTCTTCCTCTTCCTCTTCTCTTTTTCGTCTTCGTCTACTTTGTTTTCAATTTCACAGCTTCATCAATTCCTTCAGAGCTGTTGGTGTTATTATTATAATGTATGATCAGATGTGGAGGAAACTATATGTAAAAAGGATCGCATAGAGTGTTTTAGAAGAGACACCAAAAAATTAACATAACCCATGGCAATGAAAGGGGGTCATTTATCTAAAGTAAATGAATGTATATTCACTTATAAGCATTTTGCAACTTTGTGGGAGTTAATATTTTCTCCAGCATATCATGAATAAGACATCTGTCATATCTATTATAATAAGTGCAAACAAGCCCTAGCACTTGGACTCATTCTTTAAAAAGATTATCAACAACATGTAAATCATGTTCTGCATTTCTTTGATGGGTTAGAATTGTTAGAATGGTAAAGCTAGAAGTATTTATTTACTTATTTCTGACAAGATCACTTACTTCATACTGTATTGCTTCCCATAGGAATTGCTGCTGGCTGCCACATTTATTTGGACCTCTTTGCATGACAAAAAGGCTGGGCTCCATTAAAGTATCATTTGCAATGAATTTATATCCTTCCTCAGGGATAAATCTAACCATTAGATATTATGCAGGGAAGACTGACTTTTATAAAAGACTACTGTTCTTTGGGTTCCAATCCGCATTCAGAAATAGCCAAGGATAAAATAGAAATATTTGACAGAGAAGGCGAGATAAATGAACTTTCACAGGATCTTGAGAAGCTATTTCCAAATTCTGGTTAAAATGCTAGGGAATGTCTGTAGAATTTAGGGGATAATCTAAAGGCTATCATCTTATATTTGTAAGTGTTTGTATTCTTCACACAAGAAACCTGATGTTCTAGTAACATATAGAATTTAAGAATAGATTTAAGAATCAATCAAAGATTCTATGTTCAAGATCATCTTTATAGTTATTTTTATTACTATGTATATATTTTTTCATTAATTGAGAAACTGGTACTTGCTCTCAAAGCTTTTTGATACAGAAGGCAAATGTGGTATAAGGAACATTGATGCTGACACTTTGTAAAGATATTTATTTTAAAGAATGATATCACCTATCAGGCAGTCACCACATATAGCAGACAGAAGAATATCATTGGAGAATATCATCATAAGTATACACAATATTGTGTATTTATAAAAGTAAGCTGTATTTCCTTCTAACATCAAGCATATTGTGAATATCTGAACCTAATGTAATATTTTGAGTAGAGAGTTTTATAAGTACAATATGTCTTGTCAAGAGTGTAAAGTTAACCATTACTAAAATAAAAAAAAATTCTAAAGATGAAAAAATGAACTCAGTTATTATTAAGTTTACAAAAATGTAAAAGGTAAAGGATATATGATAAATATAAAATAGTATGATAGAATTAATATCAAATGTATCAATGATCACAGGAACTGAATGGTTAAAAATCTCACATTGGACAAAAATACAAAGCTTGGTTTGTGTTTTGGGAAGAGTCAAAGGAGCACAAATTATTGAAAGTGAATAAATGAACAAAGATATACATATGCATGCATATATACATATTTGTATTACATATGTGCATATATAATTTATAAAATCCATCTCCTTTAAAGAGCACATTATGTTGAGTAAGCCATTAAAACTCATGTGGATAAGTAAAGAAAAATAAGATCAACTGTCTTTCATTATTCTATCTGAGAAAACTTCTTAAATGATATATCTCTAATGAAAGTTGTCATCGAATAGAGGATGTATGAGGTAGTAATGGAAGATTTTTCCCTTTTTATTGTATATATGGTTTTTAAATTGTATGATTATTCTTAACAATAGAAACAATAACAATGTCAGAGGTTGTAGGCGAGCTGTTGGAAAATGGTGGGATTCTGACACAATTAAAAAAATAGATTACAGAGGAGGAGTTAACATGGCAGAGAAGTAGGGAGGCCCAAAGATCCCTTGTCCCTCAAACACAGCAGTATTGAGGCCAGAACATTTGGAATTCCAGGAATCCAGGCTACAGAGTGACAGAAACATCTCTAGGGGCCCATGGGGACAACTTGGCGGACCATAGGTGCTTCACTGCAAAATGGGAGACATAAAATGGGAA
Source organism: Cryptoprocta ferox (assembly GCA_028646485.1). Lineage (NCBI taxonomy): Eukaryota > Metazoa > Chordata > Mammalia > Carnivora > Eupleridae > Cryptoprocta > Cryptoprocta ferox. Next base: position 41,911,362 of record CM053571.1, read on the forward strand.
GCATAGGCATGGAGGGGAGGGATCCCCTTCTGTGGAGAGACAAAAGGGAGAAAAAGAGAGGCTGTGGATGTGTAGGATTCTATTCATACAAGAGAAAAACCTCTCCGGACCATGGACCTAGAAACAGAAAAAATGGAGAAAGAAACTACTTCTAACTTGCAAACAGCTTTAGGGTCAACGGTCCAGTGTTGTGGGGCTTTCTCTGGACTGGGGCCTACCACCCTGTACATGTGCCTACGGGGAAGAGGAAGCCAGCCCTGGGTTTGGTAGTTAGCTCAGAGGCACACTCGGAGAGAGCAGTCTACTCCCTTGAGTTCTGTAGGAAGAAGGTTTATAGCTGTTCCAAAGACAACAGACCCTGCAGGTGCCCACCAGCCAGCCACTCTTTGGTGGCTGGCTGGGCAGAGTGGCACAACCCTGGCATATGGAGAAGTATCTTTTAAGACATCCGGTTTGAATCCAAGGTGAGCAGCTGGGAGGCATGGTAGACTGTGGAGCAGGACAAACTGCAGGACTGGTCACACCCAGCATTATTGTGAGAACTGCCTGAACAGAGTGGTCTGGGACATCCAGTCTGGGGAAGAGAGACTGGGGTGTTGCCATTTTTCTCCCTGTCACCAAAAGGTGGGGCTCCAGGGAACAGGACAGGGGCCCCCAGGGGAGGCCCCCTGCTTATACCAAACCCCACCCCTCCCATGCCTGGTAACTCCTATCTAATGGAGGAAGATTGACACTGACCTAAGCAGATGGCCCTTCCTCCAGACCAGCACAGCCACCTATTCCAAGGCACCATCAAATACAGGTCCAGTGGGTTTTGCATTTTCTGATTTGATTCTCGCTCAATTCTTATTATATATATATATATATATATATATATATATATATATATATTATGTATATGTATATATATTTTTTCTTTCTTTTCTTCATCTTACTTCTTCCCTTCTCTATTCTGGTTGTTGGTTTGTTTAAGCAGACATTTTTTAATCTATTCTTTTTACACCTCTTCTGTATCTCCTTCGTCTTTATTTTCCTCTCTCTCTCTCTCTCTCTCTCTCTCTCTGAATTAAGCCATATAGTTTCTCTGATTCTCTGCCGGGTGAATTTTTTCTTTTCTTTTTCTCAGCCCCAGTCATTTCTCTCCTTGTATGGGATAAGGCTTCTTCATCACCCCAACCCTTCTTAAATTTTTTCAGGGTTACTTCAACTAACAAATCAAATCACATCTGGTGGAGGTCCAAAGCTCCACTACAAGAAGGGAGATAAAGCAACCAGAGTCACAACAACAGAAAGCACGTAACACACTCCAAAACACCTCCTGAAGGGCCAGGCCCTGCACAATGTATGACCCGTTTTTAATATAGTGGTGCTTGCAGGTATAGGACACAAAACAAGCTATTAAAACATGTAAAGGACAGAAAACTAGCCAAAATGACAAAACAGAAGAATTTTCCTCAAAAGAAATTCCAGGAAGAAATGACAGCTAGAGAATTGCTCAAAACAGATAAAAAAACAATACATCTGATCAAGAATTTAGGATAATAGTCATAAGATTAATACTGGGCTTGAGAAAAGCATAGAAGGCAGCAGAGAATCTATTGCTGCATAGATCAAGGAACTAAGAAATAGTCATGACAAATTAAGAAATGCTATAATGAGATGAAAAATAAAGTAGATGCAGTGACAGCAGGGATGGAGGAAGCAGAGGGGAGAATAGGTGAAATATAAGATAAAATTATGGAAAATGATGAAGCTGAGTAAAAGAGATAAGAAAATATTAGACCATGGGGGATATTTAGAGAAATAAGTGATTCAATGAAATGTAATAATATCTATACCATAGGAGTTTCAGAAGAAGAAGAGACAGAGAAAGGGGGAGAAGGGATACTTGAACAAATTATAGCTTAGAACTTCCCTAATCTGGGAATGGAAACAGACATCCGAATCCAGGATTCAGAGAGAACTCTATTTAGAATCAACAAGAATAGGTCTTCACCACAGCATATCATAGTTAATCTGACAAAATACAAAAATAAAGAGAGAATTCTGAAAGTAGCTAGGGACAAACGGCCTTTAGCCTACAAGGGTATACACAGAAGGATAGTAGCAAACCTGCCCACTGAATCTTGGCAGGTCAGAAAGGAGTAGCAGGAAATAGTCAATGTGCCAAAAGGAAAAATATGCAGCCAAGAATCCTTTATCCAGCAAGGCTACCATTCAGAATAGAAGGAGGGAGAAAGTCTTTCCCAGACAACCAAAAACTGAAGGAGTTCATGACCACTAAACCAGCCCTGCAAGAGATCCTAAGAGGGGCTCTGTCACTGGAATACTGCAAAGACTACAAAGGACCAGAGACATCACCACAAACATAAAACCTATGCTTGAAACACAATGACACTAAATCCATATCTTTCAAAAATACCTCTGAATGTAAATGGACTAAATACCCCCATTCAAAACACATAGGGTATCAGAGTAGATAAAAAAAAAACCCAAGATCCATCTATATGCTGTCTACAAGAGACTCATTTTAGATCTGAGGACACCTTCAGATTGAAAATGAGGGGGTGGGAGACCATCTATCATGCTACTAGAAGTCAAAATAAAGCTGGAATAGCCATACTTATATAAAACAAACTAGATTTTAAACTAAAGACTGTAACAAGAGATGAAGAAGGGCATTATATCATAATTATGGGGTCTATTCATCAAGAAGAGCTAACAATTGTGTGTATACACCCAATCTGGCAACACCCGAATATATAAATCAATTAATTACAAACATAAGCAAGCAATCTTATTGATAAGACTACAGTAATTGCAGGTGACTTTAATACTCCATTTACAGCAATGGACACACCATTAGGCAGAAAATCAATAAAGAAACAAGGGTCTTGAATGATACACTGGACCAGATGGACTTGACAGATATATTCAGAATGTTTCATCCAAAAGCAGCAGAATACACATTCTTCTCAAGTGCACATGGAACATTCTCCAAGGTAGACCATATACTGGGTCAGAAAACAGCCCTCAATAAATATAAAAGAATTGACATCATACCGTGCATATTTTCAGATCACAACACTATGAAACTTGACATCAACCACAAGAAAAAATTTGCAGGTTGGAAAAAATTTCCAAATGTATGCAGGTTAAAAAAACATCCTACTAAAGAATGAATGGGTCAACTAGGCAATTAAAGAAGAAATCACAAATATATGGAAGCAAATAAAAATAAAAACATGACAGTCTAAACACTTTGGGATGCAGCAAAGGTAGTCCTAAGAGGAAAATACATTGTATTCCAGACCTATCTCAAGAAACAAGAAAAATCCAAAATACAAAACATAAACTCACACCTAAAGGAATTAGAAGCAAAGCAGTAAAGAAAACCCAAAGCCAGAAGAAGAAGAGAAATAATTAACAATAGAGCAGAAATAAACAAGATAGAATTAAAAAAGTAGAAAACATCAATGAATCCTAAGAGTTTTTTGAAAGAATAAACAAAATTGATAACTCCCTGGCCAGACTTCTCAAAAAGAAAAGAGAGAGAACCCAAATAGATGAAATCCTGAATGAAAGAGGAGAGATCACACTCAACACCACAGAAATACAAATAATTATGAGAATACTATGAAAAATTTCATGCCAACCAACCTGACAACCTGGAAGAAATGGATAAATTCCTAGACACCCACACACTACCAAAACTCAAAGGGGAAGAGATAGAAAATTTGAACAGACCCATAACCAGCAAAGAAATTGAATCAGTTATCAAAAATCTCCCAACAGATAGAAGTCCTGGGCCAGATGACTTCCCAGGGGAATTCTACCAGATATTTAAAGCAGAGTTAATATCTATCTTTCTCAAGCTGTTCCAAAAAATAGAAATGGAAGGAAAGCTTCCAGACTCATTCTATGAACCACATTACCTTGATTCCCAAAGCAGACAGAGACCCCCCTAAAAAGAGAATACAGTCCAACATCCTTGATGAGCATGGATGCAAAATTTCTCAACAAGATGCTAGCAAGTCAAATTCAACAGTAGATTAAAAGAATTATTCACCATGGTCAGGTGGGATTCATTCCTCGGATGCAGTACTGGTTCAATATTCACAAATCAATCAGTGTATTACATCACATTAATAGAAGACAGGATAGGAACCATATGATCTTGTCAATCGATGCACAGAAAACGTTTGACAAAATACAGCATCCTTTCATAATAAAAACCCTCAAGAAAGTGGGGATAGAAGGAACATACCTTAACATCATAAAAGCCATATATGAAAAGCCCACAGCTAATATCATCCTCCATGGGGAAAAACTGAGAACTTTCCCCCTGAGGTTGGGAACACAGTGGGGATGTTTACTCTCACCACTTTTGATTAACATAGTATTGGAAGTTCTAGCCTCAGCAGACAGCAAAATGAAATAAAAGACATTCGAATTGGCAAAGAAGAAATCAAACTTTAAATTTTCGCAGATGAGATGATATTCTACATGGAAAACCCAAATGACTCCACCAAAAAGCTACTAGAACTGATACATGAATTCAGCAAATTTGCAGGATACAAAATCAATGTACAGAAATCGGTTGCATTTTTATATACCAACAGTGAAGCAACAAAAAGCGAAATCAAGAAATAGAGCCCATTTGCAATTTCACCTGGAACCATAAAATACCTAGGAATAAACCTAACCAAAGATGTAAAAGATCTGTATGCTGAAAACTACAGAAAACTTATGAAAGAAATTGAAGAAAACCCAAAGAAATGGAAAAGCATTCCATGCTCATGTACTGGAAGAACAAATATTGTTAAAATGTCAATACTACCCAAAGCAATCTATATATTCAATGCAGTCCCAATCAAAATTGCACCAGCATTCTTCTCAGAGCTAGAACAAACAATCCTAAAATCTGTATGGAACCACAAAAAACCCCAAATAGCCAAAGTAATGTTGAAAAAGAAAACCAAAGTGGGGGGCATCACAATCCTAGACATTAGCCTGACTTCACAGTGGTAATCATCAAGACAGTATGGTACTGGCACAAAAGCAGACATGTAGACCAATGGAATAGAATAAAGAACCCATAAATGTATGGCCAACTAATCTTTGACAAAGCAGGAAAGAGTATCCAATGGAAAAAATAAAAGTCTCTTTACCAAATGGTGCTGGGAGAACTGAACAGCCACATGCAGAAGAATTAAACTGGACCACGTTCTTATGCCATACACATAAATAAACTCAAAATGGATGAAAGACCTAAATGTTACACAGGAAACCATCAAAACCCTAGAGGAGAAAACAGGCAGCAACCGCTTTGACCTCTCAGCCTCAGCAACTTCTTACTTGACATGTCTCCGAACACAAGAGAAATAAAAGCAAAATGAACTATTGGGATCTCATCAAGATAAAAAGCTTATGCAGTGCAAAGGAAATGATCAATAAAACTAAAAGCCAACCAAAAGAATGGGAGAAGATATTTGCAAATGACATATATGATAAAGGGTTAGTATCTTAAAATCTATAAAGAGCTTACCAAACTCAACACCCAAAAAACAAATAATCTAGTGACGAAATGGGAAGAAGACATGAACAAACACTTTCCCAAAGAAGACATCCAGATGGCCAACACACACATGAAAAGATGCTCAACATCACTCATCATCAGGGAAATACAAATAAAAACCACATTGAGATACCACCTCACACTGGTCAGAGTGGCTAAAATGAACAACTCAGGAAACAACAGATGATGGTGAGGATGTGAGAAAGGGGAACCCCCTTGCACTTTTGGTGGGAATGTACACTGGTGCAGCCACTCTGGAAAACAGTGTGGAGATTCCTCAAAAAATTAAAAATAGAATTACCCTACATCTCAATAATAGCACTACTAGGAATTTATCCACAGGGTACAGGAGTGCTGATTCATCATTGGGGCACACATACCCCAATGTTTATAGCAGCACTATCATAATAGCCAAATTATGGAAAGAGCCCAAATGTTCATATAGTGATGAATGGATTGTGGTTTACATATACAATGGAATACTACTTGGCAATGAGAAAGAATGAAATCATGCCATTTACACCAATGTGGATGGAACTGGGGGGTTGAAATTAGTCAGAGAAGGACAGATATCATATGTTTTCACTTATATGTGGAATTTGAGAAACTTAGCAGAAGACCATGGGAGAAGGGAAGGGGAAAAAATAGTTTCAAACAGAGGTAGGCAAACCATAAGAGGCTCTTAAATACAGAGAACAAACTGAGGGTTGAAGAGGGGGTGGGCAGGAGGGGAAAATGGGTGATGGGTGTTGAGGAGGGCACTTGCTTGGATGAGCACTGGGTGTTATATATAAGTGATGAATCATGAAAATCTACGCCCGAAGCAAAGAGTACACTGTATACACTGTATGTAAGCTAACTTGACAATAAATTATATTTAAAAAATAAAAAAATAAAATAAAAGATAAAAGTAAAAAATAGATTACAACAGGGTACTTTCAGGTTTTCCATTAGTTCTTGTGCTTGCAGGTCATGTAGTGTTTCCAAGTAATTAATATGATTTTTTTTCCTCGGTAAAGCAGAGACAATCAATAATACAAACAAAAGCAAAATCCAAAGCACTGTAACCCACCCTTCTGTTACAGAAACGTAAAGCAAATGCACCTGTAGTTTTCTTGGCATAAACTCTGACCAGTTCATTCATCTTAAAGTTAGATGCTGCAGATTTAAAAGTTAGGAGTTGTGCTTAGTAATGTAAATGGAGTGCATCTTTAACAATATTAGAGAAAGTTGTATAGTATTATAAATTCCAAAATATGGGCTTACAGTTGATGGTGCCTAAAAAATTTAGTTTTAGGGCCAGTGATATTGGGAGATATTGAGATTTTGAGGTGAGAAGTGTCTTGTGGAATACACATGCTTTTTGCTTTACATTTGAGATGAGACTAAGTTTTAACTAGACTAGTTCTGTTAGTTTACTCTGGGCTGGAATCCTGGAGTCCATCCTGTGGTACTATCTAAGCTTAAATAAGTCAGACTCTGAAAACTACACTGGAACATGGGGGTCAAACACATGCTGTGATAAGACAGGATATTTTCCCTAAAAAAAATGAATATCCTTACTATAAATTATCCTGGGAAAGAAAAAGACAGACTGGTGACTGGGTTTTGAAAATTGAAACCTCAATACTGAGGGTAAGGAGTATTTGAAGACTTTATCAGAGTGGTTTAAGCAGCCCCATTATTTATAATCATGAAAAAATCAGTAGGAATAATAATATGACATTTCAGAGAAAGTGAGCTCTACCATCAATACTTATAACAGTGGAGTACTTGGCCTTTTCTGTTGAATATCTGGTCCTCTAACCCCTAGCCAAATATTCCGGGAGGGGGGAAAGCTGTTTTCTAGTGAATCACACATTTTCAATGGTTCCTCAAAATTACATTTACTATAGAATATTACATAACTTGGAGTAAAATATTTGAACTAATGGCCTAACAGAAATTGGCATAGTTGAGAAAAAGTCTCATGGAGGTGAAGTGTTATTTTTAGTTTAAAAAAGGTATGTTTTAGGACTCTCAGTCTTGTTGATATTATATCCAATCTCACAAATGGTTCAAACTTTTAACCTTCTTCACTGACTTGCGGAGTACTTGCGGAGTATATTCTCTCTTTAGTTTTACATTTCCCAATCAGCTTTGACTGGTCAAGAATGGAAAATCAACACTATTGTGAAATTTTTTAATGTTTTATTTATTTTTGAGAGAGAGAGAGACAGCGTGAGCAGGGGAGGGTCAGAGAGAGAGGGAGACACAGAATCTGAAGACAGCCTTCAGGCTCTGAGCTAGCTGTCAGCACAGAGCCTGACGCGGGGCTCGAACCCAGAAACTGCGAGACCATGAACTAAGCCGAAGTTGGACGCTCAACCGACTGAGCCACCCAGGATCCCCTGTTGTGAATTTTTGATAAATATTGCGAGGAGTAACACAACAAAACTGATGAAATTATCTTTCTATGTAGTGGCCACTTACCTAATACTTGATCAATTTTATTATGCTGTATGTACCAGTTTCTATTCTCCTTTTTCCCTGAGATCATTTGTAAGATGGAAATAAATCTCCTGGAGAAAAAGAGCAGGAAATGTACACCCTAACAGCAAAATGCATCTATCTAGTCAACATTTCATTTAGGTTATTTGAAGCTGAAATCTTGCTTCTGGAATTCAGACATCTGATATGTAATTATGGAGAGGCAGAGACATTGCTCAGTCAGTTCATAGTAGTTAATATTGCTTCACGAATCTAGATAACTGATTGCTTTAAAATGCTATTAAGGGAATGAATTGAAGCTGAAAACATAGGAAAGTCAAGGTCTGACAGTTTCCAAAGATAAATTATTTATTCTTGAAAACAGTGTCTCTCTTTCAGGTTAGTACTAAGTGATATCTACTAGATTTCAGAAAATTCAACAGAAGACATACTTTATAAGTTTTAAATTTCTTTTTTGAAATATAACTGAATTTCAAGTTAGTGTGTTTTTCCATAATGTATTAAAATGTTCCTTTCAAGCAGATTCTTGCTGACATATAAAAATATAATTGATTTGTAAATATTTACCTTGATCTAGCAACCCTGTAAAATTTACTTATTAATTCTAGTACTTTATAGATGCTAAAACCTTCCTAACTTGTTTTTTAATGATTTTTCTCCCATGGTATTATTTAAATTTTATTTTCCAAGTTATTTTTCTTGGTATATGGATATATGATTGATTATTTTAAGCTAACTCTTTTATCTAGAAAATATTTTAAATATGCTTAAAATATTAAGAATAATTTTCAAATAATGAGAATTAATTATTAATTATATTTCTTTCCTGTCCTTATGTTATTTATTCATTTATTGTCCTTGTACTAAGAACTCCATTATAATGGTCAATATATTCAGTATCTAAAGGTGATATTAGTTAACCTTGTTTTATTTTGGCACTGAGAATGAAAGCTATAAATATTCCATTGTTAATTATGATGTTTACTATAGTTTTTTATGTATATCTTACCAAAGTAAGGACATTTCCTTTTTTAAGTTTGATAAGAGTTTTAGTCAGGAGTGGACATTGAATTTGATCTGGTGTTTTGCTGTATCTATTGACAAGATTATTTCCTTTTATATCAGTGTTCTTAAAATAATAAATATTGACTTTTAAGTTTTTCTGTTTATTTATAAAGTTTACTGTAAATATTATCCTCCTAAGGACATATTAGGAAATAGTTTCCTTTTTGTATTTTCTAAAATAATTTATATAAGAGTGAAAATATTACTTTTTAAACATTTTATTCTAAATGTCTTTCTTTTTCTTAATTGTTCCACTAGTGAATCTGCCTGAAATGAAAAATATTAATCAAGTGAGAAATAAAATAATCTCACAGATAGAAATCATTTCAGAATTATTAAAGATAAAATCTGGATTAGTAGACTTGGTTTTACATCTACATTTAAGGAGTGTTTTCTGCCTTCAGTCCCTGTCTAAAATTAGATATCCTTATTTCCTTGGTTTTAGCATAGCTTATATGATAATGCTGTAAAACTAATGACCCCACATTCTTGGTGACTTTATTAATAGAGGATTTATTTCTCCTCTTTGTAGTCTCTGGGTTAGCTGGAATGGTTCTGCTTTGGACTGAAAGTCAGATAGACCTCCGTTCCACTAGTCTGTCATTCTCATGCAGAGCATGCATTCTCATGGCCAAAGTCAGAAGGGTAAAAGGGACAATTAGAATCACATGATCCCTCTTAAAGCCTGTCACTTCTTTCAAGGTTCCATTGCTCAAAGGAAGAGTGGAGCCAAACACAGTATCAATATCAGGAGCATTAAACAATGGTAAAGATCTAGAGGAAAAGAAAATGTGAATAAATTTTTCAAAATATCACATCTGGAAACCGTCGGCCAGCATCTACAGAGCTGTCTCCTAACAGAGAACAGAGCAGGATGTGGGCACGAAGCAAGGAGGCAGAGCTAAGCAAGAGCTCACCTGAGAGGCTGAGGACTCATGCTTATGTTTATTTCCGAGAATTGCCAATCAGACAGTTGAGCTTTCTCCTCTAGGCAGGAGTTAGTAAGAGAACAAAGGGAGACACGGAGTTTTATAGGAAAGGAAATCTCTCTACATGGAAACATAAAGATTAAGAATGATCAAAACAGCTTTTATGTTCTCTCAGCTCATCTGAAGTTTACCACAGATTTCTTCCTTACTATAAGCCCCTGACCCCTCTTCTATCAGAGCATTTACTTTAGAAACTTGTAATTGCAAATTCTTTTTCTTACCCCTTGTAGGTATAAATCTCCCCCAGCTCTGTGCCAGTTTTATTGTCTAAGAATCCCCTTCTTTAAGGACCTAAAATGCATCCCTTTGAAATGTGGTCATCCAGAAAGAGTGTCCCTATCCCCCAGACTCTGTGGGAAAGTGAGAGCTTAACTGCAGTGGATGACAATTAGCAAACCAATGACCTTATCACAATGACCAACCTCTCACTTCTCACCTACCATCCTACAGTACTTTTTCTATAAACTCACCCTAGCTCTTAAAAACTCTCCCACCTTTTGTTTCTGGGGACTTGAGTGAAATCTCTACTATTTCAAGAGTCTTGAATAAAGTCTTCCTTGTTTGTTTACTCTTTCCAGTGCAATTTTTCCCCCTTGACTAAGATTCAGGGTTATTCTTCTAACATTACAATCAGCACACGTAGGCCAACTCTTCAGAGCTGTGTGTGTGTGTGTGTGTGCACGCGCGTGCATGTCCTTTTTCTCAGTTGTTTGTCTTAAATAAACTTGTTATTTGGTAACAATTTAAAATACACAGAAAAGTTACAAAGATGATAGAGAAGGTTCCCATATGCCTCCATCTAGTTCCACCTAACACTATCATCTTATATTATCATGGTATATTTATCAAAATTAAAAAATTAGCATTTAGTACAATACTGTTCATTCAACATTACTCTTTATTCACTTTTACTATTCAGCTTTAATCTTGAATTAATCTTATTAATTCACTTTACTCTTTCACTTTTTCTGCAAATGTCCTTTATCTTTTCCTGGATCCAATTCATAATAGCGTATTGGATTTAGTAAAGTTTCTTTAATCGCCTCTGGACTATGACTGTTTCACAGTCTTTCATCATTTTTAATGACCCTGATAGTTTGGAGGAGTATTTTGTAGAAGGTATTTTGTAAGTATTTTGTAGAATTTTCCTCAACATTGGTTTGTCTGATGTTTTTCTCATGATTATACTAAGGTTCTTTTTAAAAGAATATTATGCCACTGAAATGCCCTTTCCATCATAGCATTATCAAAGAATACGTGCTATCAATATGATTTATTGCTACTGATATTAACCTTGATCACTTAGTTTTAAGGTAGTGTCTGTTAAGCATCCTACTATAAAGTTATTTTTTTCTTTTCTTATTCTTCTTGGGAAGTGAGTAACTGAAACCAAATCATACTTGAGGAGGAGATAGTATCTACATATATTATTTGATTCTTCTATAAGAAAGATTTGTCTTTTCCATTTCATTTATTTATTCAGTCATTTCTTTATATCAGTATGGACTTAGGAATATTTCTTTCTGATTACTTATATCAGAGAACAGAGTTTAAAAACCAATACTGGGGTGCTTAGAAAAATATATGCTTTCATTGAAAATTCTGTGATTGTTTCTGTGATGGTAATAACTTAATTGTTCAAATATACATTAAAGATCTTTGTGTTTGGATTTTCGACTTTAGTAGATTAGGAGGCGATTCTCAATGTTTTCACTTATAAACTTATCTTTCTGTTTAAGGACCTCAGGAATTTTTAAAAAAGAATGTTCAATATACTTTTTTCTTTATGTATCTTTAGTTTCTGGTGAATCCTGAAAAAGGATATATATATGTAGTATTTTGATTTAAATTTTAAGTGTCCTATATATATCATTATTTTTTTATACTAATTTGGATTTTTTATAGATGAAGCATATTTGTCTATATCAGTAAGTATTGCTTTCTCTTCTTTGAATTTCATGTTTCATTCATCTTTTCCCCCCTGTGTTTTCTTTATTGCTTTTTCATCTTCATTTCTCATGCACTTTCATTGCTGAGAGCTCTACAGTATTTCAAATATTAAACCTTGTTTATTTTACACTTAGCAAAAAAATGCCTAGTATCCTTTTATGAATTAAACCTTTAGTATGAATATATTCATCTATCAATTTTTATGTTATAAATATTATCTTTTTTCTTCTTTATAATGTTATTTTATTACCCAAAAAGATAGTTTACAACTTCATATACTCAAATCACTCAATGGTTAAACAACTGTTCGTTGTTTTAAATTTTTCTTGCACAAATTTAATTTTATGGTAATCTATAAGGTTTTGTTGTTGCTACTTATATTTTATATATTTCTACTTAAATTTTGTAACTGGTTGTTGCTGATAAATATGAAATCTGTGAATTTTTGTACATTGACCTTGCTAAAATCTCCACTACTGTTTCAAACATTTTTGTTTATTGATTTATGGTTTTTTAGTATAATTATATTATTTATAAATGATGACACTGTGCTCTATTCCATTTCATTCTTTACACATCCTGTTCTATTTTTCATCTTAATATATTGGTCAGGATATCTGTAACTGTTGTGAACATTAGCAGTCAAAAAGTGCTTTTTTGTCTTGTGTTTGTCTTTAGAAGGATTGCTTAAAGTTTCTTCACTAAATGTGTTTCTTACTGGATATTTTTTAGATATAGCTTTATCTTAGGATATTTTTTTTACATTTCTTATCTTTGAAATAGATTTTTTTCCTTAAATAAGTTTTTTATCTTGTCTAATGTTTACCAGCATCTATCAAAATACTCTGATAAATTTATCATTAGGTCATCAAGGTGAAAAAACATAGATATGTGTTGTAGGACTAAGCTTGTTAAGATTTATTAATTGTGTTATTTATAAAGCTACACATTTTAGGGACACCTTGGTGGCTCAGTCAGTTAAGTGTAAGACTCTTGGTTTTGGCTCAGATCATGATCTGATCAGGTCATGGGATTGAACCCTGCATCAGGCTCTGTGCTGAGCGTGGAGCCTATTTAAGATTTTCTCCCTCTCTCTCTGTCCCTCCCCAACTTGTGCTCCTTCTCTCTCTGTCTCTAATAAAAAAGAAAATTAACTATGGTTCCTGTTCTAAATGTTGGAAATAATTTGATATTTATATGAAAATTGTTCATTTGATTTCTATTCTGATCTTATAGAAAGTACTCCACTTCTAAATGAATGGAGTTTGACCGACAAAACTTTTAAAACAGCAGCGTAAATCTATCAAAACATGTATGAAAGAATTGATTGATATGCTATATGCCTACAGCACAATATTTTAAAGTAAAAAATATTTTTATCATTTACACTTTTTAAATTATAATCTTATAATAATTGGAAGGTAGAATAAGGTAAAAACCAAAAATATGTAAGTTGGAAAAACAAATTTAGTGACATATGTAGATGTATATCTAATATATTTTAGTTTATTTCTCTTCTCTGATCACAGAAATATTACCAATGTTAATATGTGTTTGTTTTAAAGCTGTGAAAGCTGTTACTCATATTATTTGGCAAATAAAATGTCCATGAATTTGCTTCAGGCAAATCTGCATTCATTATGGTTGTGTATTTTTAAATTCTCCCATCTAAGTGATATAAACTTTACTAGCAATTTCTAAGGGAAAGAAAAACTCAAGAGTTTTCCGTTTCCACATGTGTAAAATGTGGCTGGTCACGTTGCTACTTGACTTCATGTTATTATGAGAATCAAATTAGTTAACGGATATAAATATCTGAGGATATTTGTCTTAAGATGCAGAAACTGGGCATGTTAGGTAATACCTTGCTGCACCTCTATAGTCTATTTTGTGGTCCTTTGTTTCTTTGTTCTAGTAGATACTGTACTTGCCTACATTCAAACTGCAAATTTTTCATTCCCTGTGTTATGTAGCTTCTAATATCTTTGCTTTGTTCTTATGAATTCCTGTGCTTTTTAGGTGAACGTCTTCTTTTGTGTCTGCATAATTTGGGGGTCTGCCAAGGACTTGAACAAGTATTTATTCATATTTTGGGGGCTTTTCCTATTTGTGACTCTTTCTTTCTAAGACTTCCAAGTTTCCAGCTGTTTTGCTAATTGATTGTTATCTTCTAAGGCATCAAGTCTGTGAGAGGTCACCATTTTGTTCTCCAAATTGTGTAAGCTTGGGTAATTCACTCTGGTAAAAAAGCAGGAAACTGACAGGTTTTAGCATAGTTTTCGTTCTCATCTATAAAGATTAAGAGGCGGTACCTCTGTTTATCACTGGGCCCCTTTGGCTCTCCCTTGTGTCTGCATAATGTAGCAGCATTCCTGGATTTAGGCAGATTTTATATTCAGATTTTTGGTCTCATTCCAGTATTTCTCTCACAACATCAATAAACCCGTGGCTTTAGATATTATTTTCTACCATCCTAACCAGAAAGCCACAGACTCACAATTCTTACCGTTCTAGTGGAAAATTTTCAAAAGTAAACACTCCTTGAGTTCCTATCTGTGCTTGGATGTTTTCTAGAGCCTTTAAATAATGAGTTTTTGAAGATAATTTATTTAGTTTTTATAAGTGTCATTTGGGGGAAGTTTCATGTAGCCATTTGATTTCAAATCCATTTTTGCCCACAGTTGATATTTTCATTTTCTGAACATTTAATGGTTTTATAGTCAGCATATTCACCAATTTAACTTTAATAGACTTTATTATGTCATTTACATTAGTTTTGTCACATAGCAGATTGCCCAGAATCACAGCTTATACATGTCTCTTTAAATTTATAGCACTAAGGAAGGTGTTTGGTTTATATAATAGGTTTTTAAAAAATACATGTTTACTAAATGATTACCTGAAGAAGGATATTTTTATTGCATTTACTTTGGCTTTTTCATTTTATGACATTGGATAATATTTTACATTTGGTTCTGCTTTTGGGTTTTATTATTTCATGTTACACTATGGGATGTCAGAGTCTGTAGAAAAGACAATAATGTGATTCTCACTGTTTTGAATCACTTTTCATCCTAAGAAACCTCCATTACTCCATGAAAAGCTCACTTTCATTTATAGCAACTCACAGAGTTAGAAAGCAATTAATGTCAAATTTAATTAGACTCTAGAACATTCCCCAAGCAATTATTCACAGATTACAACGAAAAACTACATTGAGTGAGACTCCTGACTAATGCAAGAAGACAAAAGTAAGATAGCAAATAACAGAACTATTACACAAATGAAGAGTAGGAGGTAGTAAGGACGTAAAAAATTCCAAAATCAGGAAAGCAACTAAAAATGTAGAGAATGAAAAAAGATAGAAAGAAACAAAGTCTTTAAAACCGTCAAATTTGGGGAATGAGGCTTTACAAAACACCTACAAAGTGTTTAGCACTGATTATCACAAAAGTATGTTTATGTTCTCTCATCTTAATTATAATGATGGTGTTAGTAGGATTTTAAGAAACACAAGATGGAAAGCCAAAGCAAACTGTACTACAAAGAGTAGAGTTAGAGAAATTGAGGAAATAGAGGAAAATACAGGAAAAGGAATGGATATATGATCAGCACAGTAAGAAGAGTATCAGGCTGCTAAACCACGTTGATAGTCGCCTGGTGAGAATCCATCTTCAACAAGGGTAAGACTGGGCTGGCAGTCCATGAGTAAGGAAAACAGATTGAAAAGTGAATATTAGTTCCTAGATAATGAGTTTTCCCATGATTTTCTAAGTTCACTGGCATGTGTTCTGCCATCTGCATCTACTAATGGTTTTCTTCTATAGATTTAGGTTAGAACATTTTCAGTGTTAGTCATGGTGGAATTAAGAAGTAAAAAGGAATCCAAAAATTAGCCAGCCGTAGGGTTGAGAGTTACACTGTGTTCTTAGCTATTTCTGTGTAATCAAAGTGACAGGGAAGATTTAGCAAAATTATTTTCTAGCCTCTCATTTTATGTTAACCCAATTTGTATGACTGCGTTCTGGCACTGAATCCTGTTCTATAGTCTGTCTCTTTATCCAAATACCTTCTACATGCCTTCCTCCCTGTATAGGTATAGGGTCATACAATGAAATCTCAGTTTTAATTAAGTCTGACTCCAATAGTTTATTTCAACAGTTTGCCTGAACCATGCCTGTGTCATACATAGCCTTTAACAAGTGTGTCTTCTATGATCTGTGTTAGTTCTTCAATATTTCCATTCTAATCAGCCACATTTATGGTACTTCAGCATTGTCCTGACAATGATTTTTCAGTTACTGAAATGTCTAGTCCATATCTAGAATTTTCTTGCAAGTTTTGTGTTTGGGCTTATGTTTATGTCTTAGAGTAAGAAGAACCAGACATTTTCTCCAGCCATAAAATGGTGTGGCTCTTATATTATTGGGTTGGCTTTGGGAACCCATAAATTCCTGTTGCACAAGAACATGTTGGGGGAATATTTAAAGGGAAAAAGAGATGAAAAAAGTCTAGGTATAAAAGTCTTTATAATAAACACGATTTTATTTTGTTTAATTTATTGTATTAATTTCCTGCTATAATAAAGTATCACAAACTGAGTAGCTTAAAAAAAGAAAGAAAGGAAAGGAGAAAAAAAAATTTGTTGTCTCACAGTTCTGAGGCCAGAAGTCTAAAATCAAGTTGTCAGCAGGGTCATGCTGTATGGAAAGCTCTAGGAAAGAATCTTTCCCACACCTTTCTCTTAGCTTCTAATATTACTGGAAATTTGCAACTTTTCTTTCCTTGTTGTTAATTCAGTCTCTGCTTCCATGAAAACATGATGTTTTCCCTATCTCTCTGTGTCTTCAAAAGGCTATATTCTTACATGGGCATCAGTCATATTGGACTAGAATCCCATTGTACTACAGTATCATGTCATCTTAGCTAATTATATCTACACAACCCTATTTTTACATAAGATCATATGCTCAAGTAGTGGGGATTAGGCCTTTAACATATCCTTTCTGGGGGAAAATCAATTTGACCTATAACATTTACACAATGACAAACAAGTAGAAACATACAGAATAATTTTTTCCCTCAAAATATTGAAAAAGTAGTATGAGAGTTTAAATAATGGACAGGTAGATGACAAATAAAATTGCTTATGTATCTAATATACTAAAGAAGAAAAATCTGTAATCTACATGAGTCATAGATAGTTGTTGGGTCATTATGTGAGTGGTCCAAAAAATAAGTAGGGAGAAATGCTAATGTTGATAAGGATTAGCTTAAGACAGGGCTTCTTGGGCAGTTTTCATTCACTAAATATTTTATACAAATTAATCATTCTTTTTGGCTGCATATTTTGAGAGATTTGACCATCCCTCAATAAGAAATCAAACCAGGGACTTAAATCCCTGATTATAAATGACAGTGCATGCCCAAACTTCAGCATTGGCTCAACTCAAGCTTTCATCAACGTTCCCTCAGGAATTAGAATTTAAATGAATCTGTCACCTGGGTAAATAATATGTTTAAAATAGCTTTCATAAATAAATCAATTGTTTTTCTTAGATGTGGAACTTTCGGTTTGTCTTGATATCTCTGAATGGTTTTCTTTATATGTTTGTGTTCTAATGGTCCATATAATAGAAGAGCTTCTTGTTTTCTGTTTTTTAGATCCTGTTACTCCCCTGGGATTGTCCAACAACATATTTCTTGGAGGCACATTTAGGGTTAACTTCCACTCTCCAGTTTCCTTTAAAATGTCTGATAACAGAAGTTTTTATTTATTATTTATTTTTTTATCACTGCAGCAGATATATCTGGGGGAGGAGGGTGTTTGGTCAACTGTTGTGCCTGTTTGCTTCAATTTATTCCACCTAATGAGACATCTTAGGGCAGCAGTCATGTTGACAGTAAAAGTAATAGCTTTACAAAAGCAGTAACCTGTAGCCACATATTGCTCTTCTGAAAAATGGAAGCATTCGTTCAGGGCACATCTTTTTATTGAGCGACCACCATCTATGATGGAAGATATAGGTGAGAAAAGAACATTTCTAATCGAAGAACACTCCGATAAGGAGGGTCAATTAATCTTTGTCTTTTGAAACTGAGGGTAGGAATTAACTTCTGTAAACTAGGGTGATGGCAAAGTTCAAATAAAACTTACATTATTAAAGTTCTCTGTGACCCTCCTTTTTCAGCCTGTGCAAATTACTTTGCACTTGTGTCAGCTCATGACTTAATACAGTTGCTAGGGCCTGGTTGGTTACCAATGTTAACAAATGCTGAAAACCATAAATTATCTTGGCAGTGGCTATTATCTAAACCCAAATAACTTGGGTTGCATTTAGATGAGCTCATCTTAGCTTGTTGTTATCTTTTGGGAGTTTCACCTTAATGCTACTGAGTGGGAAAGTGAAGTGCAAAGTGAAACTCAAGTAAATCCTGCCCTGACTGCTCACAGGCTTTGAATGTGTAAAAGGATTAAAGAATAGCAGGGCACATTACCAGTTCCATAGCTTGATCTAAATATATTTGATGTTTATGTCAGAACTGACCTTTGGGAACAGTTGATTTTTTCAAAGACTGAAGAATTCTTAAAATTCACACATTCCGGAATTATCTAATGGATTCTATTTCACATTTCACTGTTTCCATGCTACTACAACCTAATAGATAACTGGTATGTTTCTCATTTGGATACTAACTATAATTTTAAAGATCATGATGCTTACAGTTTAAGCACCATCTATATTTAGTTCATATAAATAGCTATCAGAGTTAGAAATATAGGGGTGGGGGCAAAGGCACAACATATGCTGAACATATATATGTCCTGGATCATGAATAATGGAACCAATTTCCCAGCCTATGGACACTATATTTAACAACAAAACCCATGAGGAATATTTTGTGTGATCAAGGAAAGACAAACTGACTGTATCAAGTAGCAAGTTTCACTGTAGAAAGAATTCATCAGAGATTTTCAAGGCTTTTAAACAAAAATGCAACTTCCAATGTTTGTGTAACACACTGTATAAGTACAGTGTTCTATATGTTATAATTGTTACAAATAGAATCTACTTCAGTGGGATCACCCTTATAATTACATAGTATTTTTCTGACATATAAGGTTGGAATATTTAAATTCATGTCTAGTAAATAAAGATATTAGGAAATCAATAGTATTGACTCATTTACCTTTCAGTTTTTGATCGATCCTATATATACACAAAATTACAACTTCAACAGAAGGATACTTTCCATTAATATTTTCTTTCATGTTCTGCATAATTTTGTTTTACTTGTAAATTTAAATAATGTTCAGGATAACAGAAGAGACAGTTCCAAATATATGATAAACCCTAGTCAACAGGGTGCTATTCACTAGTGGATTTCAATTTAGGTGTTTTTTGTTTGTTTGTTTGTTTGGAGTTTTTTGTTTTGTTTTGTTTTGGTTAACAATTGTCCATTTCTAGAAGCACATTCTGAATAGCTCATTCATTCATTGATTTTATCTGGGTTTTTTTTTTTTTTGAAAAACAAGTTTTGAACAGTAAGCTTACTTTCATTCAGTCATCTTTCAGACATACTTACTGAACACTTAATGAGAAGTAACACAGAGATGAAATCATGTTTCTTAGCTGACTAAAAATTTTAAGAGAGTTTACCCCTTAGTCTTCTCCATTAGAAATAATGTAAACTCTTTCATGATTAGCTGTCTTACACAATTAAGCTGTGGTTCACATGTTTTCTGTTTTGCTTTGTTTTGTTTTTTCCTCTTCACATCCTTAGCAGACACCTGTGTGAGGAGAAGAACTCTGGCAGCATATTTGGTGTGAATCTTTCTTGGGAACATTGGTCACAAGCTGATTAAAGATTTTTTTTCAAAACAAAATCTTGCAATGCATATGTTCTCTATTTGGCAGGAAACCATTTCTAGTATATTTTCTCCTAAGTATCAAAGTGGTAATAGAATTCTGTGAAATTATATGTTGCTCTATTTGTGCCTAACTTAGCCATGATTCACAGAAAGGCTTTTCTGTAGAAAGAAAACAACCATATTTTATATAGCAGCCCTGGAAATTCCTTATTGTTCATAGTCAAAGAACACAATTAAAGTGCTTTTGCTGAGATCCACAAGCTGCTGGAAATCTTGACATAATTTATTCATTGTTTTCCGTTTTGAAAAATAATTGGTAGGTAGTGCTACATTTCATGCGACTGAAAATATTAATGATTGGCCTGTGGTACATTTTTAATTGACTTGGATTAGGACTTCCAACTCCCCTTCCAGCAAGTGTGGTGGCTTTCCAGCATTTGGTATCTCCTTCACTAAGAATGTGGAAACTTAACAGTAGTAAAATAAGCCAAAATATGTAGGGCAACTATAGCTATGAGAAAGGTAACTCCAAGAAAGGGCAACTTGGCTGAGATTTTCACTCAAAAGTAATTAAAGAAGTAGTTTTTGTTTGTGATTTTTTTCTTACCATTCAGAAAAGTAATGACAATTTCATTTTACGGGTGACGTTATGTGTACACAGAGTCATAAATTTACTCTCCGTTCTTAATTTGAAACTATCTCATGTTACTTCTCAGTACATCTTACTCCCAGAAGGATGTTGTCTAGTGCCTTATCCTTTACCCAGTTAAGCTACAGAGTTTGTAAACGATAGCTTCCATTTCTTCCCTGGAGAGAGTTACACACTCATCACCATTAAGAAGTCATCATCATTAACAAGTTTTATGCAGACATTGGCCTAAATACTTGTTTTTATTCTGCTACTCAGAGTTCTAATAACACCTTAAATAACGTCATTTTATACTTGATGTTTATACTTTTCAACACTAGTATTCCATTCACTTAATTCTGGCTATAACTTGCTTTCTAACATCTATACAGATTTTGTCTCTCCTGTGCTAGAAATAGACACGAATGAAGATGCACTTGCTGTTAAAGAGCAGAGAGAATCCCTTGAGCAGCTGAATAAAGGTTTAAGCTTTATTCTGTCTGCTAATTGACTGAGTGAGAGCTACTAGGCTAAAATGAAAGCCAGGCCAGATAACAGTGAAATTAAGAGTGAAATGAAACCTAAGATTTAAACAACTGATACAAAGGACTGGGGAAGAAAGGGACTTTGAGAGAAGAAATCAACGAAGTTGTTTCAATCACTGTTTTGTGTCAACCTATCTGATTTTCCTTTAGCATAAATAAAGACATATGTCTTTTTTATAGTTAGTGTTGCTCAAATAAATATTTTAAATACATCATATATTACCGTAACCCTGATATGTGATTTTTTTTAGCCACCAGTTGGTCTTCCAAAAGACCACTTTGGAATTGATGAATTCCCATTCATCAAATGAGAATGTTCTGACATTTCTAGAAAGATATAATTTAAGTAGCAGATGCACTGAATTGAAAAATTCACATTGCTAACTCTAAGGTAACTGTGGATTCTGGTTTGCCTACGATGGTTCTGATTTATACTTTGAAAAAAAGAAAACAAAATCTCAGAGATAGACAGGCATACCTCAAAGATATTGCTGGTTCTGTTCCAGACCACCACAATAAAGTGGATATCACAAGAGAGTCAAATGAGGGGCACCTGGGTGACTCAGTCATTTAAGCATTTGATTTCAGCTCGGGTCATGATCTCCTGGTCTATGAGTTCGATCCCCCTGTCGGGTTCTGTGCTGACAGCTCAGAGCCTGAAGCCTGCATCAGATACTGTGTATCCCTCTCTCTCTCTGCCCCTCCTCCACTCATGCTCTGTCTCTCCCTCTCTCTAAAAAATAAACATTAAAAAAATTTAAAAATGAGAGTCAAATGAATTTTTTGTCTCCCAATGCATATAAAAGTTATGTTTATACTATACTATAGTCTGTTAATTGTGCAATAGCATTATTGTGTAAAAAGTGTGCATACCTTAATTTAAAAAATACACTTTTGCTAAAAATGCTAATAATTATCTGAACTTTCGTAAGGAATAACTTTTTTCCTGGTGCACGACCTTGCCTTGGTGTTGATGGCTGCTGACTGAAAGGAGTGGTGACTGCAGAGGGTTGGTGTGGTTGTGACAATTTCTTAAAATAAGACAACAGTGTACTTTGTTGCATTGGTTGACTCATCCTTTCATGAATGATTTCTCTGAAAAACACGATGTTGTTTGATAGCATTTTACCCACAGTAGAACTTCTTTCAAAATTGGAGTCAATCCTCTAAGCCTGCAGTTTAGACCAGGTGCATTGTCAATGAGTAATAATATTTTGAAAGGAATCATTGTTTTTCCTGAGCAGTGGTTTTCAACAGTGGGCTAAAAATACTGAGTAAATGATGTTCCAGATTTTGTTATTCCATTTGTAGAGCACAGGCAGAGTATATTAAGAATGATTCTTAAGGGGCGCCTGGGTGGCTCAGTCAGTTGAGCATCCGACTTTGGCTCAGGTCATGATCTCACCGCTCATGGGTTCGAGCCTGTCATTGGGCTCTGTGCTGACAGCTCAGAGCCTGGAGCCTGCTTCAGATGCTGTGTCTCCCCCTCTCTCTGCCCCTCCCATGCTCATGCTCTGTCTCTCTCTATTTCTCGATAATAAATAAATGTTAACAAAGAAAAAAGAAAAGGAAAAAAAAGAAGAATTCTTAAGGGCCATAGGATTTTCCAAAGGGTAAATGAGTAGTATTAGCTTCAGCTTAACATCACCAGTTGCATTAGCCCCTACTAAGAGAGTCAGCCTGTTCTTTGAAGCTATGAAACCAGGCTTTGATTTCTCCCTAGCTATGAAAGCCCTAAATGACATCTTCTTCCAGTAGAAGCCCGTTTTGTCTGTATTGAAAATCTGTTGTTAAGTGTAGCCACCTTCATGAATGATCTCACCTAGACCTTCTGGAAAACTTGCTGCAGCGTCTACATCAGCACTTGCTGCTTCACTTTGTGCTTACATGTTATGGAAAAGGCTTCTCTATTTAAACCTTATGAACCAACCTCTCCTAACTTCAGACTTTTCTTCTTCAGCTTCCTCACCTCCCTCAGCTTGGACCAAACTGAATAGTTAGGGACTTGCTCTGGATTAGGCTTTGGCTTAAAGGGATGTTGTGGCTGGTTTGATCTTATCCAGACCACTCAAATTTTCTCCACATCAGCAATAAGGTTGTTTTGCTTTCTTATCATTTGTATCTTCACTGGAGTAGGATTCTTAATTTCTTTCAAGACTTTTCCTTTGCATTCTCTATTTGGCTTACTGTTTGGTGCAAGAGTCCTATAGCTTACAGCCTACCTCAGCTTTTGACATGCACCCCTCACTAAGCCTAATTATTTCCAGCTGCTGATTGAAGGTGAGAGACGTGCAACTCTTCTTTCACTTGAACATTTAAAGGCAATTGTAGCATGATTAATTGGATTGAGTTCAATATTGTTGTGTCAGGGAATAAGGAAGCCCAGGAGAGGGAGAGAGTTGGGGGAATGGCCAGTCAGTGAATCACACACCAACCACACCCACTTATTAAGTTCACTGTCTTATATGGGCATGGTTAATAGTGCCCCCAAACAATTACAATAGTAACATCAAAGATCACTGATCATAAATCACCATAATAAATGCAATAATAGTGGAAAAGTCTGAAATACTGCAATAATTACCTAAATATGACATAGAGACATTACTGTTGTAAAACGATTCCAATAGGTTTTCTCAAGGCAAGGGTTGCCACAAACCTTCAATGTGTAAAAAGCACAGTATCTGTGATGCACAAAAAATTGATTCACAATAAAATGAGATATGTTTGTAGTGAGAATTAATCTAAGTGTATTACCAAACAAGTCAGGAAACCTGATCCAATGGTGCCTACAGATTATCTGTCAAAGAATAACTCAGAGAAAATTTGTTTAAAGCATCAGATGGATAGATAGATTAGATAGATGATAGATGATGGATAGATAATAGATAAATAACAAATACATGAGACTGACAGAGAGAGAGAGAGAGAGAGAGAGAGAGAGAGGGAGAGAGAGAGTGGGAGCAGGCTTCGGATCACAGTCTCTGTGAGCAAAGGCAAGGGTGAGACTTGTAAAGGCAGAAGCCCATAACTTGCACAAGGGAAAGGAAGTGGTGGGTTAAAAAAGACTTTGACTTGTCAGTTCAGAATTTTGTGACTGCAGTGGAGCTCAGGGCAGGCCAACAGTTAAGTCTTATGTTCATTTGTTGAGTGTAGGACCGTAGAATAACAAATGCTCCATCATGCTGTTTTTCTCTGGATATTGATCTGAAAAATAGTTGTTTTTTGGTTTTTTGTTTGTTTGTTTGTTTCCTTCTGAGTACCCTGACTTCTTGCTATTATACTCTCCAGGTTCAGGATCACACTGAGAGAGTATCTTTATAAGTTTGCTCAAAGATCCCCAACTTATATTTTTGTTTTTTTAATCAGAAAAAAATGACCTTGTGGCCCCAAGGTCTTGTGTTATTTATCTTTTTCATGGATTTTCCATTTGCTTAAAAAAGTATCTTTTAATAGTTGCATTAAAAGCCTGGGGATGTCGCCTATGTCCACTTTGTGCTTCCAATCTCTGCCATGTCTCTCTTTAGAAACTGTGAGATGTATGAGTAATGACTAGAGTTTTCACTTGGTTAAATCTAAAAGACCACCAGACCAGCAAAAAGTTAACTCTCTTTACTCAACTTTTTTTCCAAATACACTCTTAAAAAACACCTTCATCCTAAATACAGCATGCAGAGTTTTTCAAGATCAGCAGCCATAGAAAGCTGACCTTTCTATGTGAGAAGTCTTCAACACTTCTGCCTCTTGCTGGCCACTAGTTATAACATCCACTTGTGCTGTGACCAGTATGCTGACCTGTAAGATGCAGGAAGCCATCATAGAATGGTACTGAGGTGAGGGAGGATCAGACTATCCCCTGTGCAGGCAATTAGGGTGTGCATTGCATACAGAGATTTTAAAAACAATAATAAAGCTGGCTAAAAATTGTTATGTTTTCTGCTTCTTGCTGCCTTTATGCTCTGGTAATTCTAAACAGTGGCAGGATAAAATACTCCTCCCTGCCAGGGCTGACCACTTCCACCGCCAAGCCTCACCCACCTTTGGCGCACCAGTGCGTATGTCATTAGGCAATCGAAAAGAACTTGGGAATAATGATTTTGTGTACAAGAAATTTGTGCAGGAAATTGAGATTGAGAACCACTGCCAGGGACTAAATAGTAGTCTGAATATTTATGTTCTGGTGCTTTAGGCACACATTGTTCTGTAAGTCTAAACATATTTTTGTTGTTTTTTTTATAACTGTTATCTGCATCAATGAACTAAAAGCAAAAGTGTATTTTTAATTAAAAAATACATACTAAATGTCCATTTTCCAAGAAAGTTGATTTCATCAATAATAGGAAACTTGAGGATATCACTGACTACATAAAATCAGAAGAAACAAATCTGCTAAAGAAGCATCAGCATTTGCTTCAAAAGTTAGTAATTAATTTAAGACTGGTTAATTTAAGACTGGTTCTCTCCCGTTATATATCTGCAGCTACAGAAGGTGCATTTACAGTGTCATTCTATGAAACCTGATATTTTATTTAAATAAAGTGACACGTCTCAATTATTTTCATCGAGTTTTAAATCTAAGTTTTCCTTTGCACATATAAAACATGAAACAATGACTGTTAATGTGTTGACTTCATTTTCAAAAGAAGAATTTGCAAACAGATAAATACCAGTTTTCATATTGGTGACATCAGATTCTCCAAGGAGAAAATCAGTTGTTAATTACAGAAGTGGTTTGATATTTTTGCATTGAATTGATAAAGTTGAAATAAAGCTTTTGACATTTTTTTCAAAGATAAAGCACCAGATATAACTGGGAAAGCTATTATGACTTCATATTAAAAATTTCAATATTTAAGATAAAATTATTTATACTAATAAGAATTTTAAATATGATAGGGCAAAGCCTTATGTTTAAAAAGCCCTTAATTAAAAAACTAAAGACAAAAAATTGTAATAGGTTATAGTGGAAACAATTTATGATTATATATAAAACTGTGATATTCTAAAATCAAAATACAAACTGCAGTTGTATTTAAACACAGACAGAATTGTGGAAATACAAATTTTTGTTACAAAGCTGGTGTTGAATGTTAAGCAGTACTTGAGAGTGGCAGTAATACTTTCTATGTTATTCTTCATTAATTGGATTTTAGAATTGTTTAAGCCTTTCAAAAGATAAATGTAAAATCAAACTAAGTGTCCTAAAATAGTATTGGACTTTTTGACAGTAAGTCCTTTAAGTTGAAGTTCCATAATGTTCAATATCAATTTGAAATATTTAATAAATGTTCTTCAAATGAAGCACTAAAAGTGCCAGCATTTTAAGCTTTTAGTAAGTTGTGATTATAAAAAACACTGTGTGCAATGGAAGACGTTGAAATGTATCACTACAAAGACAATACAAGAACTGAACAAATTAAAGGAGAGTTTAGACATTCTATCAAATTTAAATTTCAAATTTTATATTTACACTTTGAAATGTCTCAATGTGTGGGAAAGTTTTTTAATGGAGATCCTAACTTATTTGAAAATAATTGAAAATGCTTCCTAGGAAAAGATACTGAATTGGAAAAGGGGATCAAAATGTTGCTTTTCTCTTTTAATATTCATGGTATTTGTTCAGCTTACCATACACATGCATATACATATCGTGTATATTTGGATATTCACATATATATACACACATGGTATGCATATGTGAACTTTCAGATAAATGCATCCATATGTACATATGTGCACTTACACATTTACATAAATGTAACATTTATGTGTGGCACTGTGCATATATATGTATAGGTTTGTGTGTGTGTGTGTGTGTGTGTGTGTGTGCACATGGGTAGGTATAGTGAAATTTCTTCAAAAATAGGAAAGCTTTATTCTTTGGTTTTGCTCACTTGATGTGATACACCATATAATCAGAATCATTAAGGATCTGGACAGACACCTCAATCTTTGCATATATCCCAAGCTTTTCCCAAAATCAGTTTTTCCAAATCTTTCAAATGGAAACGTTATTGAATATTCTGCTGGGATTCAAATCAGTCTCACATGGGATCATTTAAAGAATACTTCTTCTTCTTTGTTAACTCTGATCTGTATTTAGAATTCTATTTCACATGTTTATTATGAAGCATATCATGAAAATTCTTTAAACCACACCATGTCCCATCATTCTCAAAGCCGGTCACTTTGGTCTTCATGCCATCAGAAATCATCAGTTTTGTGTTTAACTGTACTTGAGAAGTATTCTTTTCAAGATTCTTATGCAGTGTGTTTTTGTGACACATACTTATGATATTCCCATCATCTTTCCTGTTGACAGACACTTAAATATTGTGATAGTTAAATATCACTCTCCTATTGTAACTGTCAATTTTAGACTTAATAGATTCATTCATTAGTGATGGGAGGACAAGGGAATCTCTAAGTGAGCTTCATCTTTTTCCATACAAAATTATTTTTATTATGGAAACAAAGGATGATTTTAATTTTTCCATGAGAAATTAGCAAACAGGCAAATTAGCAAACAAAGTGTACTTTACCTCAATGCACTCATTTATTAAAAATAATCAGGCTTATTTTCAAAGATTTGACAGTAGTTAATGAAATAATGAATTTAAAATTAGGATATTCCAGGGACGAGAATAATCAAATATATCAGTAAGCAACCCATGAAAATAAAGTTTGAGTTTTTTTCATTATATTGAAAAGTTATAATCATTGATATATACTTGACAGAGTTTGAGCCCTCTAATTACTGACTTATTTACCACTTCAAATTGACCAAAACCTATCAAAAACAAAAGTCAAGTGAATCTTCTAAACTACGATGTTCAAAAAAGCAGATAAATCCTAGAAAGTTTTCAGAAACAGTTATTAAACACCTACCATGTACTACGCACTGTGCTAAACACTGAGAATATAAGCATACAGAATAAACATCTCCAGTTTTAGTCTAGTTGAGTAAATAAGTACACAAGCAAAAATGAAATACAAAATAAAAAGCACTGAAAAGGAGACATAAATTTCTGTTTTGCAAAACAATCTTCCTTGAAGAAAATCTCTTCTTTTCCGGAAAAGACTTGATTACTCTGTACAGACTACCATTTTTACATGGTTTAAAGACAGAGGGTGAAATAATCCAAGTAGCCCTTCAAAATATTTTCAACAAATAAGCCATTAAGCCAGGCATTATGCAATGAAAAATTAAGTTTCATTTACTCAAATTTCACATGCTATTACTTTTATATTATTTTGTTTTTCTTCCTCATGCTCTTTTCTGTCTCTGCCATCACTGCCACTTGGATATGTACTTCCAGATTCATCCATTTTATTCATAAATTGGAGAAGCAACATGGAGTTTGATTGGGGACAAAGTAAGAATTTTATAAACTTTAAGCATACTCTAATCATGAATGACAATTCTTTCTTTGAGTACAAGGGACATTTCTAAACTGGAGCGTCTATTAAGTGTGAAAAGCAAAGAAACACTTAGTGAAGTAATTTATTAAATCTTGCTTCACAAAAAGTTCATTTGCATTGTGCTTCAGAAAACGTAAGAGTAAACTGAATTGTGTGTATTTTAAATGAAAGAATGCTTAATTAAACTTACCAGAATGAGAGTCTTGATGAATTAGCACATTATGTTATTCATCTATTTAGAAACTATTGCTGAGTTTTCAATATGCTTAGTAGGTTCATCTGCTTAACTTTCCACATTAATATTATCGGTCATGGAATGACTAGAATTAGACTCCTGATGGTCACTGAGGAATGACTATTTTGATCCTCATTAGAATCAGTTATCTGTGCAACACTTGAAGCAAAGCAGGAGTTATAATCAACTTAATTACATTCTCCTTCTCTGTGTGAAGGAAACAACATTTAAATTTCTCAAACTCAAGTCTGATATCTTAGTCCAAGCAATGCTGAAGGAACAAACTGTCTAGAAACTGATAAAAAAAAAAATGGATGTCTATTGGGGAACAATGTGGCTCTACCTTTTGGCTTCTTTATTTCAGACCTTTATTGAAGGTGCTACCCCTATCTGGGATGTGCTGTCTTCTGGAAGACTAACATGAACAAGAGGAGACATGTGGCAACTCTTTCATTCATAATTAACTGGATAAAGCCAGCCACTTAACAAACAAATTTTAAGTCTCCAATAAGCAGGATCAGTAAGAAGGGGAAGTAAATATTTTAACAATAGTGCATTTTTTTCTCAGGGGTGAAGAGTAGAAAATGTCTGCATTGTCTTAATACCTCTTAGTGGCTTTTGACCAGTCTTCTAGAAAAAGAATATTTTTAACCAATTAAGTTATTCTATGCACATACTACAGACTTTGTTTTTCATTTATAACTATCCATTTCACTCAACTGTGCAAATATTCTGAGAAACTTCATTAAGTAGACGATCCATTAACAATGAGCATGAATTCTCTGTTCCTTTTTTACTAAAAAAAAAATTCATCTGCATTTCACTTAAAATCTTACTCCTGCTTTTCCACTGATAGCAAGCATGCAGTGTACAAACTTCTGCTCCCCCTTCCATAACTATACATGACCAAAAAATCAATGCTAGCATTCTTTTAAACACACTCTGAAAACTGTTTTGTTTTGTTTTTTTTTTTTTTTTAATTTTCTCGCCATACTATTTTAAGTGACCATACCAACCAGCTGGGGCTAGCATTCAAGATGAAGCCTATTTGCCTCTCCTGTTCATGTCCTTATTATCAATGAAAACAAACAAACCAAAAAAAAAAAAAAAAAAACCCTATCCTTTCCTCTTAAAGAGCTTTCTCACAACTATCTCCATCACCACCTCCTGCCTTCTAGTTTTACTACAAATGTATATCCTTATTAACCCCCCCCACAAGAGCTTCCAGACCCTCAAATATATCCTTTTCTTTCTATCCATGTTCCAAGTGTCTTCACTTCCTTCTCGAATAAGCTAACTCCCTGATCAGTTACATCACCTGGGCTCAAAATTACAAGAGGATAATAAATAGGGAAGGTTAAATTACTTTCCACTCCTTCTGTCCCCATGTAGGGTCTTCTACTAAACTAACATTCCTGGCCCTCTCTATTCTTTAACATTTTTACTTAGAGAAGGGGAGTGAATTATCTCTGAGTTTAAGAGAAGAAACTGGGTATGCTTAGCTCAGCCACTTCACGTTTGGGAACTAGCCTTGCATACATCTTGCATACTTATCGCTCTCCATATGAAAAGAAGTCTGTCATGGAAGAGAAGGACCAGAAACTAGTTAATCTGCTACACCAGTGACAGGTAAGTATCCCTAGCTAAGGGATGAAAAATTAGCAATTTCATTGTATAATCTTCTTTTGTAGGAATTAAGGTGAGATTTTGTTTTTATTACTCATACTCCTGCACCTTTCTTAATTTGTTCCACTCTTGGGTAGTAAAGCATGTGTTATTTATTCAGATCGCTCAAGCCCTAACTCACAACATCCACATCTTTTCCCTGCCAGTGATTTGTCCTATAAACCCCAATTCCTTCTTTCTTATATCTGGGTTGCTTAGAATTTCTAGGAGAAATGACATGTTTCTGAGCATAGACGTAATTACACCTTTATAGACTTCACAAATTCCATCTCTGTGAGACAATCAGCATTTAGTGAGCACGGCTGAGAGAGGAGTTATGAGCCAAAGCTCTAGGGTTAACACTGTCTCAGCTCCTTTAACTCCAATGTAAGACCTGTAGGACCTTGAGTATATTACTTACGGTCTCTGTCACTCAGACTCCTTGTCTGTAAATCTCAGGAATTATAGTATTTATCTCATGTGGTAGTCAAGATTGAAATAATTTATGCATAATGCTCAAAACAATGCCTGGGAATAATGTCAGTTATTAGAAGCTTGGCAATTATTTTTTGTATTATATCCCTCAGCCAGTCCATTGCCAGATATATTCTCTAATGTTTGCCTTTTTCCATATGTGTAATAAAGTCGTTTTTTTTTTTAAGTGCTGTCTTGATTTAGTTTTGAGGCTCTGGCAAGAGGCCTAGTCAGTTCTTCTTCTTGGGCAGCTGAGTCCACACTCCAAGAACTTCTCTTAGCAGGCTCTCATAATTCTGACTCCTATACACCATCCCTAATTGCCCCTGGATCAAGTATCAGACTACTAGAGACACCTCTATGTCATGGAGACTGAGAAATTATTCAAATTAGCCAAACTGCAAAGAGCCCTTGAAATCTTTACCAATACCACTTCACCTGCCATATGTCAGCTGCTCCCTATAGTTCCAGCTTGTGTGTATTACCCAGATTGTGTGGCCCCGTATGACACCTTTCTCTCATTTGGAGCTGTAATAACAAAGTTCTGCCTTCATGCAATCTATCAGAGGGTCAGTGTGTTGTGTCTTATCATCAAAGGAATCTTTAAATCTTATAAGACAGTAAGTTCCTTGTTCTACCTCAACAGAGTGCATTTTCCTATACTGTCTGCTAAAAAGTGAACTGTCCAGCATAGATTTCTGTGAAATCTCATAGGAAAGGTGTTTCTTTTCCTATCTAAGAATAATCTTACCTCTGTGCTCTTGAGCATGTAATCTTTTCTTCCCAACGGACTTGGCCTACTGGTTGTTACATCCTTTATAGGGTCTTGAGTCTGTCACATTCTACCTTTTTTTTTTTTTTTACAGTAAGTAGCTTATTATACACTTCTATATTTAAAAAGAAAAAAGTCCCCATTAATCATTGTGTTCTCTGATAAGTGACAACCTATCTCTACTCTTCTAGACAAAGCCAATATCCTTTAAAGACTATTCTTATTAAGCTATTCATTTCATTGTCTTTTCTTCTTAACTTCACCTTCTACCTATTGTACTGTGGCAATTGTTCCCATCATTGAATTTGCCTTGACAAATATTACCATGGTCATCTGTGCTACTAAATTGATAGATACTTTTCTTTGTTTTGTTTTGTTTTTTGTTTTGTTTTTTTTTTTCCTGTAAAAATAGAATATTATCAAAACACCTTTTGTTTGTTGACCATGAAAAATCTCTCTTGGATTGCATTTTCCTCTTTTCTGATTCTCCTTTTTTATTTCTGACTTTCCTTTCCCAGATATCTTGTGTAAAATTTGTTTCAGAAAAATCTTTAATTTTGAGTATCCTCAGCAGCTGATCTTCTTCTCACTTTTCTATATTTTCCTTCAGAAACTCATCTAATCTGAAGGCCTTAACTCCCACATATGTGATATCTCCCATATTTCTGTTCATCACTCAACCCTCTTTCCTGAATTTTCTGATAGATATACAACAGGCATATGTGTTTTAACATAGTGAAATTAAATGTATTAAACTCCTCCCCAAAGTTTTTTTCTTTTCATATTCCCTCATTTAGAGAATAGAGTGACTTCACCCTCTTCTCAAAGTAATTTAGTTAATTTACTTCACGATGCTGTTCTCTTCCAACATACTATTCTCAAGACCCTTTTTGAATCAATATTCCTTGAATTCACGTAGTTTCATTGTTCCTAGTGCTCTTTCCATTGCACCAATTTTCCTCCAGTGTCCATCTGAAAAGTTTTACCTTTATGGACTGAGAAAACATTTTGGACTTTAATAAAGTTTCCCTGATACAATTCTCTCAGTTTAGAATGTGTTACTCTCTTCTTTGAACATTTATTATAATCTTGACAGTGCTTTCTCATAATATCTATATTACATTAATGATCAAATGTCACCATATTACATGGTTTTCTCTTCTGAAAAAGAGTGAAAACATGTATAACTGACAATTGGTCTGAACACTAACTAAAGTAATAAGAAAACAGAACAAAATGAAATACTCTTATAACAAAACTCAGGCCACTCCAAAGAAGATATTGGTGAAAGATGTAGGAAATAGGGAGTAAAAAAGAATAAAACTTAATGATATTGGATCCTTATCTTTCCTGATATACAAAAAATAACTCAAAACGAACTAAAGATTTAAATGGAAGTTCTGAAATTTTAAAACTCCTAGAAAAAAACATAGGGGTAAAGCCATTTGTATTGGTCTTGGATATCATGCTAAAAGCACAGGCAACAAGGCAAAAAGAGATAACTGGAACTATAACACATTTAAAATGTTTTGCAAAGAAAAGGGAACAACCAACATAATTTAAATATGACCTATGTAATGAAAAATAAATTTTCAAACCATTTATATGATAAGCATTTAATTTCCAAAATATATCAGGAACTCCTATAATTCAGCAAAAAGCACATATAATCCACTTAAAAATGGGCAAAGTATTTCAATAGACATTTCTCCAAAGAAGTATACAAATGGCCAGTTGAGGGGCTTAACCTCACTAATCATCAAGGAAATGCACATCAAAACTGTAATGAGATATCACCTCTCCTTTGTTAGGATGGTTATATATACATACATACACATATGTGTGTATATGTACATACAATAATATATGTGTGTATATGTATATATGTATGTGTATGTATATATGTGTATGTATATTTGTATGTATATATGTGTGTGTATATATATATTTTTTTTATTTTTTATTTATTTATTTATTTATTTATTTTTTAAAGCCAACTATTCATTTATTAGAAACATGCACTCAAAACTCAGCACATAAGATGTAAGAGCCTTTGAAAAGACATCAATTTAATCTTCATAGCATTTGTAACTATATTTGCACTGATATTATTGGTGTTAATAATATTTAATTAAATTTTGCATGTACAATGATAACAGAAAATAGTGTATATACAATGAGG
>CM053571.1:41945729-42005364 GCA_028646485.1 Cryptoprocta ferox
TTCCTTTTTTTCTTTCCTGCTTTTCCTTTCATGTCATTTTCTTATCATTGAGGTAATGAACTTCCCCATATGCCCTCTTGCCTTCTCCCATCTCTAAGCTCCCTTGGCCTAAAGAGATATCCATCATACCCATATCATCCTCTAATTTACTTTGATTTGTTTCTAATATTTTTCATATTCTTTTTTTTAAATATAACAAGTGTTTGTGAGGTTGTGGGAACATTGGAACCTCTGGACACTGTTGGTGAGAATATAAACTGGTGCTGCCACCATAAATAATAGTATAGAGGTTTCTCAATTAAATGGAATTACCATATGACCCAGCAATTCTGCTTGAGTATATACCTGTAGGAAATAAAATCACTATCATGAAGAGATGTTTGCACCCCCATATTTATTGCAGCATTATTCACAATAGTCAAATACTGAAATAATCCAGATGAATTGACAAAGAAAATGTGGTATATACATACTACAATAAAATATTATTCACCCTTATAAAAAAAGGAAATCATACTATTTGCAACAACATTGATGGACCTGGAAGACATTAAGTCATATGAAATAAGTCAGCCATAGAAGGACAAATACTGCATAGTTTCTCTTTTGTGAGGCATCTAAGAAAGCCAAAGTATAGAAATGGACAATAAAATGAGTTACTAGGAGATGGGAGGAGGGTCCATATAGAGAGTTGTTAAATGAGTATAAAGTTACAATTATACAAGATGAGTAAGTTCCAGAGATCTGAGTACAAAATAGTACTTCTATTAACAATAGTATATTGTGTTCCTAAAAACTTGTTAAGAGTAGATCTCATGTTACACATTCTTACCATACACACACACACACGCGCACGCGCAGAAGGAACACAAGAGAACTTTTGGAGGTGATGGATATGTTTGTAACCTGGATTGTGGTGATAGTTACCTGAGTGTGTACATATTTCTTAACTCATCAAATTGCATACATCAATTATGTGCAGTATTTTGTATACCAATTGTGCCTCAATACAGCTGAAGAAAACATACAGCTGAAGTTGTTAAACCTGGAAGTTCTTTTCTTACTCCAAATCTGTACATTTGAATCACCAACAAGAAGAAAATAAGGAACTTGTCAGTAGCTATTATTCATATTTTGAAGAGCATATCATTACTATAGTTAATAATAACAAAATGCCTATAGCTATATAATTATAATTGATGAAAACTATAATATAGAAATAGGAGCTTTTATAGAAATAAGTCCATGAAATTAGCAGAGAGAATTAAACAGATGTCCCTCAATCAATTGGATCTGAACTTATTCTTCCTATAAGAATTCTGGTATCCAGGAAGGGTAACTCGTGTATAATAATGCTTGAATATGGCCTTTTTATTTCTTGTTTAGGTGTATTGCAGGCCAACAAGTCAGATGTTATGTAAGAAATTCCTAATTAAAATTTATTTCATCTTATTTTACATGCTCAGATAGCTTTCATTAATACACTGAATGAGAGATAAGATGGGACCCTTTGTGAGGGAACAAATAAGAGAGTCAAAGTACGTGATTGAATTCAAGTTTCACATACTACCAACTGTGGAATCTTGAGTTAGTTACTCAATCCTTCTGGGGCACATCTGTATTTCATTTAATAATAGTAACTTCTTCAAAAGATGAGTAGATGAATTAATTATTGTAAGCTTTCAAAGACTACCTAGAATATAAACAATTACTCATTCCAAACCATAGCTTTCCTAAAAATAAAACAAAAACACAAAACACAGCTTTCCTTTTTTTGTGGTTTTTTGTTTGTTTATTTATTTTATGTTTTTTCTTTCTTTCTTTTTTTTTTTTAGTATAAAGTGCTATACACTATGGTAGCTACTAGAGAACTTATTTTACATTCTTGATTCTTTATTAGTTTGGAACATGCATATTTTATATTATCATAAGAACAGACTTAAAATCTCAAATACTACTATGTCATTAGCACTCCCTCAAATAAGCACATGTTTTATATCTTGCAAATAATAAAGCATATCAAAATATATCACTATACACAATATTATTACTAAAGTTTTTTTCAATAAAAAATTCTGAGTCAAAGTGAATAAATTAGCCCTGAATAATTTGAAAATAATATAGTACAGCAATATAGATACAAGGTAACTAACTTTAACCTATTAACAAACTAAACTAAACTAAAGTAACCAAATATTTGAATTATAAGGATTAAACTTAGTTTCACAAAGTTTGGACAAGAAAACATTTACAAAAATATTTTCTCACAAAAATGTAAAAATTTTTAAAAAATCTTTTGATGAATCTTTCCTTACTTCCTCTACTCTTTTAATACTACATAAAAATATATTTTATGTATTACATTATCTTATCCTAATAAATAGTATTATATACATTTATACTTAATTAATTAATATTTTGTATATATGTTTAAATAGAGATTCATTAAAAGATAACAAACAGATGTTTGTACTTTGGAAAAATAACATAAAATATCCATCACTTTGTCTAAAATTGGACTATGGGAAGGGATTTTTCTACCTTTAGATATGCATTTCAGCTTTAATGGGTAGGGTTAGACTTTTCAATAATTACAGCATTTTGTGTGCCATCCCAAATAACCTGCTCATTGCTAAATTCTTAAGTGGTGGCAAAAGTAAATAGTTTATATATAATATTTAAGATATTTGTTCTGTACTTCTTTATTTTTCTTCATTCAGAAACCTCATTGTAAGCAATTATAGTTAAATTTTCAATACTGTTGTTGTATAGATTTTTCCTCCATAAACCATATAGAGTCAACTAACAAAATTATCTCTGAAAGCACATTTTATTTTTTTAATTTTTTTTATTTTTGAAAGAGAGAGCACACATGAGAACATTTTAAAGAAAAAAAGTCCATAACCGATCTCCAATAAAACAACAAAATGCAAAGATTTTAAAGAGCTATTAGAAACATTTTAGCTGCATTGACTATTTTTAGCTCAATTGTCTTATACATTTATAGGAAAGTTTTCTGTCAGAGGAGTTAAAATTCATAGCTTAATTTATTACGTCTATTGGCTGAACTTTGGTGCCTGTCAGTTCACACAAAATACTGTATACTTGATTCTGTTTTACCATATTTTACCATATATTTAAAAAAATTTTTTAATGTTTATTTATTTTTGAAGGAGGGAGAGAGAGAGACAGACCATGAGCAGGGGAGAGGCAGAGAGAGAGGGAAACACAAAATCTGAAGCTGGCTTCAGGCTCTGAACCGTCAGCACAAAGCCCAACATGGGGCTCAAACTTAGGAATCATGAGATCATGACCCAAGCCAAAGTCAGATGCTTAACTGACTGAGATACCCAGGTGCCCCTTACCATATTTTTTTTTAAGTTTATTTTTAATTTACTTACAGAAAAAGATAGAAAGCAAATGGGGGAGGGGCAGAGAGAGAGGGAGAGAGAGAATCCCAAGCAGGCTGCATACTGGCAGCTCAGAGCCCAATGTGGGACTTAAAATCACAAACTGAGATCATGACCTGAGCCAAAATCAAGAGTTGGATGCTTAACCAACTGAGCCATTCAGATGTCCCTGATATTTTACCACATATTAATGCAAAATGAAAAGTAATTTCTAGGTAACAGTCCCTCTTATTTTAATCACTATCCAGGCACCTGGAGGATGCAAAGATGGTTAGATACAGACATATGCTACATTAGGAAGGTAAATAAATAGAAATAAAATAATTTCAAATAATAATTAGAAAATTATAGATGCTGTGAAAGTTCACAACAAAGATTATCAATTCTGTTGGAAGAACTCAAGGAGTGTTCCATTAAGGAAGAGGCATATAGCTAAACCTTTAAATGATGAGTCAATTGGACTGCTAGAAATAGCAAGGGGAGCAATTTAAGAAGGACAAATTTGTTCACCAGGATGAAAGCTGGGCTTTATGGAGTGTGTGGATTGATTGACTAATGTTTGATTCCAAGTAGAATGTGTATAAAAGAACTAGAAAATGGGACTAGAATTGTAAATTGAGACCAGATCAAAGAATGTTAGAATAATGTGCTAATAATTTGGGACATAATCTGTGAGGTAGTGAGAGCCTATGTGTTATTTTGAGCAGGAAAGTAAAATGATCAAAGAAAAATAAACCAGAGAAGTAACACACAAATTTGGAACTGGAAACTTGGAACACAAATATGTTTCAATTCCAGCTGTGTAAATGGAAGAAACTGAGCCTCAATGTCCTCATCCTGCAAAGCTGGCTAGTAAATTATATATTTGTGATTGTTGTAAAAATTAAATGAGATAATTTATGTGAAGGACTTAAATGCAATACTGGATAAAAAAATGGATTTCAGTAAATAGTAGTTAGCCTCACAGCAAGCACTGAGAAGAACAGATTAGTCTCTGCAGAGACTTCACACAGGAAAAATCAATTCATAGTTAATATGAGCTAGAATTTATAATTCCGATTAAGCCCATTGCAGTGGGATTGGCAAGTGGGATATGACAGAAGTAATACTCTAGACTGGAGATGGCAGCCCCCTAGGAAATGAAATGTGTATGGGGAGAATGAAGAGAGCAATGGGAGATGTTCCATTATTTTGAAATTTCTTGCCTGGGAAGTTCCTGTCACTCAAAGCTAAGTAATTCAAGAAAAAAAGCAGATCTGGGGCATACATAATTTAGTTAAGAACATGTTTATTTTGAGGTTGATTTTGTGGTGTCCAATAGATCAGGTAACATTTATGGCATTAGAACTTAGAAGAGAGAGCAAAGTTCAAGGTAAATTTAGGGCAGCAGCTGTGAACAAAAAAACATAAAAAGGAGTTAGAAGTCAGAGGTTAAAATTAAAACTTTGTTTTTAATTTTCCTAGCCTTTTAAAAGTTTCATAAGCCTCAATTTTACTTCATAAAATAAGACATAATAATTCCATTCAGTTTATTATTGTTAAAATAAATGATATATGATATACTGAATGCTTTGTAATCTACAATGTATATGCAAATATAAACCTTAAATAATTATCAGAGTCTTAGAATGAGCACGAACACAAAGAGAAATAAAGGTCTTGGGGCACAAAAAGAATAAATATGTCAAAGACCTTCGTAGCTTAGAAGTGGTAGAGCTGAGGTAGATATTCAAGCAGGCCAGGCTCCAGAGGACATGCACTAAATTACTACTATATTTGCTGTCAAGTTATCAACTGATAAGTTAAAAAAGTCTTCATTAAAGTAGCATGTTTTACCTAAATACATCTTTTATCCCCAGTGCTTAGCATATTTGTTCATTGTAATGGCACCATGAACATTCAGTGAAGTAATTATCTGTCTACATGGAGGTGATCTACAAAGCCATAAATAAAAGAATGCAGTGTGTCAAACGAGTGCTTACAGAGAAGAGAAGGGAAGGGAAAGATAAGGGAAGGAAGGGAAGAGGGGAAGGACAGGACGGGAAGGCAATTATGATTAGAAGTTTAGAAAATACAAACATGTTGTATGCAGGAAATACAAAGTAGAGAAGCAGATAAAGATGGGATGGATAAAGAGGATTAAGAAACATGAAGTTGGGATTTCAAGGAATTCAGAGAAGGAAAGTTTCAAAAAGGACAGAGTTGTCAAAAATGTAAGCTCTGTGATAGGTCTTGAAGGTTCAAATGGAGAGCCTCAACCTATATCAATTTTGAACCGCAATCTTCCTTAGCTGAGATCTGGCTTTCCTCTAATCTCCACTTCAGGGAATCTGCCTATAACACTCCTGGACTCCTTCCCCCCTCATGATTAACTTTTCCCCAATGAAAGAAGAAATAATTTACCTTATTTTGGATTTTGGAATAAGAAACTGAACACGCTCAGTTTAGCCCTTCCCTAATTCTGTTTTCTAGAGCTAAGTATATACCTGCCCCGATAAGGAAGGCCTGCTGTTGTCCACCTATATCAGTAGATCTGTATAATTTCAGAGGGTATATATTAGCAAGCCCATTCTTCTAGGACATGGTCTCCACTCTAGGGAAAGCATTGATGTTTTTAAATATATATATGTATATATATAAACATATATATTACATTATTATATATTATATTTATACATATTCTCTATTATATATATATAATTTTTTAATGTATTTTGAGAGAGGCAGATGGAGAGGGAGAGAAAGAATTCCTAGAAGGCTCCACACTGTCAGCACAGAGCCAGATGCAAGGCTTGATCCCACGAACCATGAGATCATGACCTGAGCTTAAATCAAGAGTTGGATGCTTAATGGACCTAGCTACTCAGGTGCCTTGACAAAGCAATGATTTTTAATATGTCTGTGTCTATGTTCAATTGATTCATACTGGGATAGAAGAGAGACATCATTTATTGAGACTTTCTATACTCCAACAGTATTGTTTTTAATTCTTAATCCAAGTGCCCTGCATCACTGGAGTCCATCCTTTGCTGCCTAGATATCTTAGCTCCCTCTGATGCTCTCCCTTCAAAACTTAACCCTCCTGCTCTTCAGGCCAGAAAGACTAAAGTTGTTTGTTGTTGTTCATGTTGTTTGTTTACTTGTTTTATAAGTTTCATCTACCCTATTTAGTACCACCTGCAAACTTACCCTCAGATCAAAAGTCACAAAAATGGAACAGTTATCTCATGGCCATTCCTTTGTATTAGGTTCTATCATTGCGTACTGTACCACCATAAATTTAGTAACTTAAGTAAGAGACATTTATTATGTCACATAGTGATGGGTCACTAGTCTGGGCATGGCTTTGAGTATTCTACTTAGGGTCTCACAAACTTTCAAAGTGTTATCTGAGAAGTATCTTCTGGAGTGTGGAGTCTTTTCCAAGCTCATTTGAGTTATTGGTCAAATTTAGTTCCTAGTGGTTGTAGAAGTCATAGACTCTGTTTTCAGAGGCCACTACTATCAATACCTAGTGAATAACAGAGTTATGTGCTTCTTCAGTACCAGCAGGAGAGTATCTGCTTCTTTTTCTAGGAAGGGACCAGTCCCTTTTTAAGGAATTTTACCTAATTAAGCCAGTCCCTCCAAGCAACCTCTCTCTAGATTAGCTCTAAATCAATATATTTAGGACTTTGACCACAGCTGCAAAGTCTTTTCACCTTTGCCACATAATATTACCTTATCATAGAAGGGCCATCCCACCATACTCACAGGTAGCACCCTCCCTCAAGGGGTGATGAATACACAGGACATGTAAACCAAGAGAGAGAATCTAGGGATTCTACCTCAAACCTCTTTTATAAGTGTCAACTCCCCTCCAGAATGTGCCTTCTTTTGTTTAATTTCAGAGATTTCAGGTAGTTGGGTTTTTTTTTTTTTTTGCCTTTTTTCCGTTTTGTATTGTCTTGTTTGTATTTGTACAGAATTAATACTGTTTTTATTTTATTTATTTTTTTTGAGAGAGAGAGAGTACACTCATGCATGCACAAGCAGGACAAGGGCAGAGGGAGAGGGAGAGAGAGAATCTTAAGCAGGTTCCACACTAAGCCAACACTAGGCCCATTCTCACCACCATGAGATCATGACTGGAGCTGAAATAAATAGGTGGACACTTAACCAACTGAACCACTCAAGCGCTCCAAGCAGTTTTAATCTGCAAGGAAGGTCAATCTATCATGAGTTTACCTGACAATCATAGAGGCAGAACTTTCATGAGTATATCCTATGGAATCATTGCTTTTAATTTATTTAATATTATAGTTAATTATAATCATTCTTTTTGTATTCAAATCATCCCAAATTCAACAAATATGGATTTCCTCAAACTAATACCTGGGGGCTTAATTTTTGGAGGGAGAAGGCCTCACTGACAATCTCATTAGTCATTGACAATGTTCTCACTTTCTTACACAGCACAATGGCCTACGTCAATTTGTATACTCACTGTCCCAGACCTTCACTGACATATTTTTAAGGATACCTAGTTGTTTTTAGGATTGATGATACTCAGAGATCAGGATCTACCTGTTATAGCATGTCACTGCTTCTAGGTTCTTGCAGCGTTTGTAAAAATGCAAGTTTATATTGGTATCTTAAATTCAAATTTAATATTACAGAGTTTTCTTTCTAATTATTTATTATTAGTCTCAAGTTTAAAATATATCTTTGTGTTTTTATACTGAAATTTTTATTTTCTAACAACCTTAATCTACTTACCACTTACTTATTTCTTTTATCCTTAAATATATAGTTTCAAAGTTGTAAAACCAATATCACTACTTATAAATCCTCTCAGTGAAACAATATTTCTCTGAGGTGCTTTTGACCTTACTAAAGGTAAAACAAAGCAAACAGACAAACCTATATGTGTGTCCAGAATACCATCTTTCAAAGTTGCTTTCAATAACTTTTATCTGTGTGGATAGGATATTAATTTTATACATGTTTAGCTTCATTGTTTCCTTTGTGGTTTAAGTTCTTAATTATTTTTCCTTGATTTGATTTTTAAATAATTAACACATATGTCTTTCAAAGTTAGCAAAGATATTAAAAGTTGTCAGAGAAGGCTTCCTCCATTCCTGATGTCTCCACTGTTTGGTCACTGCTTTTTAAACTTGAATTTAATAATGTATCTAGGAAGTTAATTTATTTACTCCCTGGGGGTCTTCATTATTTTTTTAGTGGTTAGTAGGTTATTGGGTGGATG
This sequence comes from Cryptoprocta ferox, assembly GCA_028646485.1. Taxonomy (NCBI): domain Eukaryota; kingdom Metazoa; phylum Chordata; class Mammalia; order Carnivora; family Eupleridae; genus Cryptoprocta; species Cryptoprocta ferox. The sequence continues at coordinate 41,954,388 of CM053571.1, forward strand.
TGCTATAATTTACTCAATCAGTGTTCTAGGAGTACTTGAACTGTCTTTAATCTTTTACTAATCCAAATAATATTTTAATAAGTAACCTTATTTATTTGTTTAATCACAATTGTGGAGATAGATTTTTTGAGGATATTATAGAAATGAGATTACTAGGTTATAGAGGAAATGTCTTTTTTGTTGTTAGATATCGCTGACTCTTTTTCCACCAGGGTTTTGGGAATCCCGTCAACTATATATGAAAGGATTTATTTCTCCACAGCTCCTCAATACATTTTATTGTCAAACTTCAATTTCTCCTAGTTTGACAGGTGAGAAATAGTTTTTTGATGTAACTTAATGTGAATTGCTTTTGCCATATTTGTATTCAAGCATTTTTTGTACATACTGCTTATTTATTTCTTTTTAATAAACTTGGCCTTAATTACTTTTACCTATTTTTAGAAAATTTTCTTATAAATTTTGAAAGCTTTTTCATATTTGTGCTTTTCGGCCTTAAATATGAGTCATTCATATTTATTCACTTACTTTGTCTTTTTTATTTGTCATTCATTTGTTTTCTCTTTTGTTTTCAGTTTGTTTATGTTTATTTCCATATGGAACTTTTTATTTTTCAAAACACATATTTAAATCAAGAACATTGTTATATTTGTGTGTTTTTTATGAAAAAGGACTCAACTTCTTTTAACAAATTTGAATTATGATTGCTAGAACACCCACATCATATAAAAAGCATCATATTACTGGTTTAATCTTGACATATTTACTAATTTGCTTTTAACAGTTTGGATTTCTCTTTAAACTGTGCTATAAAAAAATAGAACCATTCCTCTTTTAAACATGTATTTATTATACAAGAAGGAGTTTAAACTAATCAAATTTCTCTGTAAATAAAATGTTAACATCTCAAGTTAATTTGTGAAGTAATTAATAAAAACAACTCAGAAAATTTAGAAGTACTTTCCACATAGAAACAAATTCAGATCAATTGTTTTCAGTGTCAAGCCAGATGGCAAATGATGCTCCTTCTTCTCCTTTCTAGCCTTAGTAACATAATCACAATTTTGTTTGAAGCATAAGTGACTTGAGCTAAAAGAACTACATTCTTTGGATGCTCTTTTGCAGCTAACTGTGTCATTTAACCACTTTTACTTGGGACAGGGAGGTGTGATTGGAGCTTGAAGCCATCTTCAGTAACAAACTATGCTTGAGGATAGAAGCCATGCATCAGAATAGTACAGCAGGAAATAAAATCTGGGTATACAAGAAAAAGGATTGTGTACCCACCACACCAGCCTCCATTGCCCTATCTCTGAACTTCTAGATGAAAGAAAGGTATACTCCTACTTTGTTAATCAGCTATTTTTAAAAGTTTTTAATTTTAGGTAGTAAACATATACGACTAGTTGATATGCACAATTTATGTTAAACACTTCAAATATTGTAGTGCAGATTTTTAGGATTTTAAAAACAGTCTAAAATGACATAGGGGCGCCTGGGTGGCTCAATTGGTTAAGTGTCCTACTTCGGCTCAGGTCATGATCTCAGGGTTCATGGTTTTGAGTCCAGCATCAGGCTCTGTGCTGACAGATCAAAGCCTGGAACCTGATTCAGATTCTGTGTCTCCCTCTCTCTCTGTCCCTTGCTTGCTTGCACTGCTCTCTCTCTCTCTCTCTCTCTCTCTCTCTCTCTCTCTCTGTCTCAAAAGTAAATAAACATTAAAAACTTTTAAAAAGGAAATAAAAATTAATTTAGCTATACCAGGAATTTGTTTTTAAGAATGATCACCTCCAAACCTTAAATACATATATATAATACAGACTTTAGCAACCATTGAATTACATAATAAAAAGAAATGTGAAAGATTATTTTCATCTATGTTTTGGGTTAATACTAAAAGTAGATCTTTTACATGTTTACTTTTTGTTCATCTCCATTTAATGTTTACAAAAATTCCTCTGAAGTCCTCCTTTTGATTTGATGATTGTTTTCTGCAAGATTGTGGGAACTTGGGAGACATAATCTCCTGAATTCACTGGCTTTAGAATTTCTATTTCTATTAGCACAAATCAAAACCATTTCTTCCTCTCTCATAATCTGAACAGTAAAACCCAGTGTTTCTCCTAGTTTTATAAGCCTGTCTAAATGTCTCATTTCCTTTTAAGAAAATTCTAACTTTTTATTCTTTTTTTAATGTTTTTAAAATTTATTTATTTATCTTGAGAGAGAGAGAGACAGCACAAGTGCAGATGGGTCACAGAGAGAGTGGAGAGAGAGAATCCCAACCAGGCTCCATGCTGCCAGTGCAGAGCCCAACACGGGGCTCAAACCCACAAATCCATGAGATTGTGACCTGAGTGGAAACCAAAAGTCGGAAACTCAACCGACTGAGCCACCCAGGTGCCCCTAACTTTCTATTCTTATTCTACATGCTAAATCTACACCACATGTTGTCTCTCAAGATAAGCTTATAAAAACATGTATATATGCACATAATTTAAAGATGATATAATCATATCATCACAATTCTTTGCAGTATTTTAAATATACATATGTTAACCAGAAATATAAAATCATATAATTTTGATTCATCAATACATAGTATGTATTATTAACAACTAGGAACTTATTTCTGTGTTAAAATACTCTACAGCACAATGGATGTTACTTTTGCCTTAATATCATCAATATTGATCGATGACTGGTGCTCCTGGGTGGCTCAGACAGTTGGGCATTCGACTTTGGCTCAGGTCATGATCTCGTGTTGATGGGTTCAAGCCCTGCATCAGGCTCTGTGCTGACAGCTCAGAGTCTGGAGCCTGGCTTCAGATTCTGTGTCTCCCTCTCTCTCTGCCCCTACCTTGCTTGCACTCTGTCTCTCTCTGTCTCTCAAAAAATAAAACATTAAAAAATATATATTGATTGATGACTGTTTTCATATCCTCAATTTATTCTAATTGAATGTCATTATTATTATTATTATTATTATTATTTTTGAGGACCAAATATTCACAGTCCTCACAGTGAGTTGTCTTTTTCTCTTTTTACTCCTGTTCCTCTAACAGCAAATATTTGTGTAATTATCTTTGGTATCTGAAAATTCCAATAGAATTTACTTTTTAATGAATTTTTCCAACTTTATATATGAAATCAGGTATTCTTATAGGAATTTTGGTTTCTTTTAGATCAAGAAATTTGCCAATTACAAACATATATCAGCACCTTATTCTCTTATATGTTCATATCTACCACCTTAAAATTTTGGGTTAGATTTACAAATTTGATTATTAAACACTCCATGAGTAAAAATTTTCCTTTGAAATTATCATCACATGCAGAAAAAAATCACTTTTCATTACACATTGTGAGCTATCTGGATCCATTTTTCATCTCCCAAGTTATAGGCTAAATCCAATCCCAAATTCTAAAATGCACCAGGGGAAAAAGAACCCTTTTTTTAAAAAAATCCCATATTAAACCTTAGAGAAACCTTTCTCATAACCTTTTTTTTTTGACTAGGTTTCATATAATGTACTCTCCTTCATTTTATCTTAGCAAGCAAGATTTCATCTAGTCTTTCTCAAAATAAGTTTGAATATGAAAACAAAATAAAATATAATTGTGATTTAAATGTACCCGACTTATAATAACATTGTAATTTAATTATTTTGAGACAATTGCAATCACTATATTTGAGAAAAACAAATTATCCCGCACATAACAAAACAGTGTATTTCAGCTACTTGTAGTTTGAGCCCAAATAACTCCCCTGGCTAGAATTTGGAATGATGTTTCTTCTGAACACAAATCATTAATTCAATTATCTCCGTATACATTTTCAGAAATCCCAGAATCCCAAAGACAAGTTTACATGCCAGCAAGTATATTCAACACATAAACTTTAAAACAGTTACTAATAGTTAAAAACAAACAAACAAACAGATTCACAACCAGAATAACCAATATTAAGTTATACAACTTTTAAAGTTTTTTTTTCATATAAACCTAGGTCTTTTAAAATTTCTTCACTGATATAATTTGTCAATGCAATTCTCCAAATGTTATTATCTACCACCCCAATGCCCAACACATACTTTCAAAAATTTTATCCTCAATTACATTTTCGTTACTGTAAAGTCTCTATCCTGTTAAAGGTTCATAGAGATTTCTTCCGTTTTCTCTTTAGAACAGACTCTTCTGCAAAAGCAACAAGCTTTTTTCTTTGCAACCCTCTTGCGTCTCCCCTTATTTCAACTTTCATGATAAGAAAAATACTGGCCCTAAACCTCTGAAGCAGAGGCAAAATTTCTGATCCTTGGGCTTATAAATTGCCTTTCTAGTGTGATTAAAGATACTACCTTTCCAGACATACCTGATTTATCCCCACAACATACTTAGGGACAATGGGACCTGCATCTTAGGCATCAAGGTTTTTACATCATGCATCATCATCCTGTATCCCTCCTCTCAGAAAGAGAAGTAGAATTCCTTTGCTCATGTTTGTCTGTTCATGCCATTTGTAATACTGGAAGAGCTCCATTTAGGTTGGAAGAGCAATTTCTTTCTTTCTTTTTTTTAATGTTTATTCATTTTTGAGACTGAGTGTGCATGGGGTGGGGGGGAGAGAGGGAAACACAGAATCTGACCTGTCAGCACAGAGCCAGACATAGGGCTCGAACTCATGGCCAGTGAGATCATGACCTGAGCGGAGGTAAGACGCTTAACTGACTGAGCCACCAGGCACCCCAAAAGAGCAATTTCTTATTTACAACAAATTCCAAGATTGCCTAGGAGGAGTCTACAGGGATGATTTGCTAGATTTCCACAGTTGTCACTCTCACCTTGTTTCTCTAAGTTCACCATAACCAAAGTTTGCAGAAGCAGCATTCTGTGCTGGATCCCCAGGTTCTGTGCTTTCATTTTCTTATTTGAAAATCAATAATTCTTTTTGTTCCCTTTGGGTAGCACATCCTTTCAGATTTAACATACCTGAAACTTGTCTTTTGATACACAAGCCCGGTCTTTGATAATATTGTATATTGGTGAATCCATTGGTGAAGTCCATTTTACTTGTATCTGCTCAAACATTCTTTACTCTGGTTAAGGCTCCCCTTTTTTGAGAGTATGTCAAGTTGTGTTACTAGGGACCCACTCAGTGCCTACTACTCTATCACAATATCTCACATATGCTTCCCTTTCCCTTTCAAGTTTCTCTTCTGTGTAGTAACAGAATCAAATGAGAAATTAGACAAATAGATGAAAAATGTTTAGCTATTCTAGTCAAGAACATACCAGTAAGAGACACACATATCTGCAGGATAGATGAAATTCCTGAAGTATAAATTTTTTTATGCACAGCACAAGATCTTTCACATAGTTATTTTTTCTTTGTTGCAAAATGTCTCCTCAAAGTCCTTCTCAGTTCTTCTCCCAAGTGCAGATTGCCTTGTCTACTTCCCCACCTTTGTTTTTTTTTTTTTTTTTGGACTCATTCATATGCAGCTCCTTTCATTTCTATGCATCTCATTGCATTATAATAACAACATGAGAAGACTTCATAACTGAGGATTATCCATGAGCACTTCAGTGGTTGAAGAGATCTCCATTCTGTATAGTTAAACACCAACTCAGAGCTCTTGGTTTATCTCACACATGTGTTGGCAAGAATGGCAACTCACTATAGTCTTTTCTTTATAGTTCCTCTTTACCATAAGGTCTAGTTATGTATATACATATTTGCCTGAGGTTACTATTTTAAAACATTCTATTTATATCAGCTACCAATGACACAACATAAATGTATTCCTCTTTGCTAAAAAATACCAGAGGTCATCATTTTCTCAATGAGTTTTCATTTACCGTTTTTCATATGACCATTCACGTACAAATATAAAAATAATAGATTGGGGCACCTGGGTTTCTCAGCCAGTAAAGCGTCCAACTTCAGCTCAGATCATGATTCATGGATTTGTGGGTTCAAGCCTTGCATCAGGGTCTGTGCTGACAGCTTGGAGCCTGGAGCCTGCTTCAGATTCTGTGTGTCTCTCTCTCTGCCCCTCCCCTGCTCGCTCACTCTCTCACACCTCTCTCTCTCTCACAAAAACAAATAAAATGTTTAAAAATATATTTAAAAATTATAGATAAAGATAAATATACACACAATTATTTACACTATTCCAATGATCTTGTTGTTTGGTCTTAAAACAATGTCACATTTTTAACCATCGCATTTTATGATTTCTAACAGGAAAAGATCCCCTCCACAATCACAGAACCACCCATATTTTTCATAAATTGCTATGGTTTCAACAACAAATCTAAGTCAGGCCAATTGATCCATGCAGTGAAACCAAACTTACTTGTTGGGGTTTTAGAGATCCTGTCCAGGATAGCACTGTTTAGGTAATACTTCCCTGCCTCTTCACCAAACTGTATAAATGAAAGTCATTGTAGTGTATATATCTATCTATCTATCTATATGTATTTATATATATAGTTATAATTTAGATTGGTATTGTGTTATTAATATTATATTGATTGTATATTATTATAAGCATAATTATAATATATTTATTATAATATATTTTATATTATATGTTTATGATAATCATAATATTATTAATAGTATATAATCATTATAATTGTATATTATATAATATTATAATATAATATTAATTATATAGTTATAATTTAGATTGGTATTATGTTGAAATTATAAATTATTTTGAAAAGTGAAAAGGATTTACTTAAATCATAGCAGGCTCATAAAGATAAGAAAAAGTGTGACCCATGATGGAGAATGTTTTACCTCCAAAGAGCTAATTGAATTTCCAAATTTATATGGACAAAAATCCATGGAATATGTTGAAAATATTAAGTATATGGGATGGGAGTGGAAGAAACATAAAGATAGATCTGGATGAATTTATTGATATGGGTCTACTAAACAGATTCTATATTAAATGTTGTAACTCGGAGAGTTAGGACTCTAACCGTTTGGTTGGTTGGCTGAAACATGGGTTGCCTACTGTGAGTGAAATGGAAATGTCCAATCTCCCTTTGTTTAAGATAGGGGAAGGGACTTAGAGGCTTGTGGAATTTGGCATATTAGAGTAGGTTTGTCATTTAAAACCTACTCAACTATCCTCGGAAGATCCAGAAGACATACCTTTCACCTCGACTATAAAAAATATTTTTATGAGAAGAGACCAGTGTAATTGAAGAGCTCTGTGATCATCCTTCTCTGTAGGCTAGACCTTAGAGTATCACCTGCAGCCACTGAACTGAAAAACCTAAATACAATGGGAATAATTGAATCTCAAGTTGGCAGGGAACAAAGTGGCTACACTCAACTACCAAAGGCAGAGTGGGTATGCTTCCCATAATGGATGGCAGACTAAAAAGCAATAAGAATAGTCTGACTCGTGCAGACCTCTGGTGTTGGCTAGATGATCATGGTATTTCTAGAAGTGAGATAGGAAGTCTATTAAATTTTTACTTGTCTGTATAAACAGAAATGTTCTAGGGCAAGTAAACAGGAGTTTTCCCTGACTCATAGAAACAGAGTCATAGCCCATCAATCAATTCCCATACTTCAGTCAGTTTATAGACCCAGAACTCCTTGAATTAAGAAAAGGCTGAGTCAGTTCCCTTGAGAAAGGATCATGGTACACTGTCAAGAACTTATACTATTAATATCTCACAGCCTTCCCCAAAAGGATCTATAACCTTTTACCAGACTGTGCACTGGGGGGGAATAATTAACCAGATCTCTCAGAGACTACTAGGCATTCATTGGCTTTGAACTAATTTTAGGAGACATGAAATGTCACTATGGTACTCCAAAGTAGGGGCTTATGGAGGTCAGGTGATCAATGGAGTTTTAGCTCAGATCAGTCTCACAACAGGCCTATGGGTCATGAAACCCATTTGTGGTTTGTTTTCCCAGTCTGAGAATGCATGATTTGAATAGTTATACTCAGCAACTGCTAGAATCCACACACTAATTCCCTGACCTGTAGAGTGAGGGCTATTATGGTGGGAAAGCCCAAATGGAAACCACTAGAACTTCTTCTATCTAGGAAAATAGTAAATAAAAAGCAATATCACATTCCTAGAGGGATTACAAAGATTGGTGCTGCTATCAAGGACCTAAAAGATACAGAGTGATGATTCCTACCACAACCCCATTCAACTCTCCTATCTGGCCTATGCATAAGACTGATGGATCTTGGATAAGGACAGTGGATCATCATAAGCTTAAGTAGGTGTGGTAACTCCAATTGCAGCTCTTGAACCAGACACAGTTTCATTGTTTTAGCAAATTAACACTTCAGCCAGTATCTGGTGTGCAGATATTGACCTGGTATTAATGCCTTTTTCTGCACTTTTGTCCATATAAGTTTGGAAATTCAATTAGCTCTTTGGAGGTAAAACGTTCTCCATCATTGGTCACACTTTTTCTCATCTTTATGAGCCTGCTATGATTTAAGTAAATCCTAGGTCTATAAGCAAAGAGAGGTGATGTGGGTGGGTCCTGAGAAGAATCAGCATTATCTTCCATGGCAACTGTCTTGGGAAGCCATTACAGTTTCCATAAGCAATGCAGGATGAATCTTCGCAGATGGAATAGAGCTAATTCTACTAAGGATGGAGAGGCTGCCTTTACTAGGAGTAGAGGCTGTTTCTACTGGCAAAGAATCATAAAAATTTAGGTTCTTATTCCCCCACTTCTTTGGGGTCTTTCTTTCCACATGTTCTTATTCTAAGTTTCAGAATTCCATTCTTTCCCAATTGTTGCTCTGGCTTTATGAGTAGACACCCTGTGAAGCTGTGAATTCAATTTGCATTATAATTCTGCCACTGACTAGATGAGATTCTGGGTTGGCTTTCATCAGATACTAACCCTATGGCTACCAGACATAAAGGGCTCTTTCTTAAGCTAGGAACTGGAATCCCTGAACTCATTTTTTTTTTACTCCACTTTGTCCACTGATGTTAGGAGCACTCAGACATTACTGTTATATTCTTTGGTTTGAAAAAAATATTTGAAAGTCTTATATACATGGTCCCCCAGATCCTTGCTCCTTGTAACTGCTTACGAGTATCCAATGGCAATATCCTGCATATCACTATTGCCAGATCATGTCATAGACTACCAATGTTCTCTTTACTGGAAATAGTCATGAGTGTCTTTAAATCTAATGAGAATAGAGAGCCAATTCCAGAAACACTAGAACCAATTCAGAAGATTCATCAGTAAGATTCTATTCCTGTAAAACCACTATTGGTACCCAAATCTGTATTGTTCAAGGTTTTCCTGAGAAATAATACAACTATGTATATGACACATGAAAAATATTAATTATAAGGAATTGGCTTGCCTGATAATGAAAGCTAATGAGTGCAAAATTTATAGTGTGGGTGGTGGCCAAGCTGGAGAATCAGGAGGGCTGATGGTACAGTTCAAGTTTGAGGGTGACTAGACAGAGAATCAGGAAAGCCAGTATTGTAGCTCTAGTCCAAATGCAGTCTGCTGAAGAATTTACTCTTGCTCAGGAGACTTTTAATTCAATTCAGGCCTTCAACTAAGTAGATGAGACCCACTATCCTCAATGGCAACCTGCTTACTCAAAGTTCACTGATTTAAATATTGATCTCATCCAAACCATCCCTCAAGTTGACATGGAAAATCAACCATCACAGATATAATAGCTTCTTTTGTATATCTCACACTACGTACCCACGCCCAATTCATTCTCTGTATTCTTCACCTTAAGTATACAGTACCTTTAGGACTGCTTTTATATTTTTCAATGATGATGGTCCAAATGTGCTTTTATTGGGGTTTCTTCCTGTGGTCTAGTTCTATATTTAATCTTTGAGGAATTTCTTAATGCTGCTGATCATTTGTAGATTTTTTTTAATTTCCCAGTAATGTTATGAATTTATTTTAAAAAATCTATTCTGATACTTTGAGGGCACAAATGTATGTAACTTCAATCATTACCTTGATCCACTCTCATTTAATTCTTGAAATACTACATGCTCTTAGAATTACATGATAGTTTACAGTTTTTCTTTATATAACTTTGAAGTGCTTTTCTCTGACTTCCTGTGACTCTTTTTGTCTCTTCAGAGTTCTATACTTGACCCTTTATTCAACCACTTTTCTTGTTATTTTTAAATAAGTAACTGAAAGGGTATCTGGAGCTTTCTTGTCATCTGCTTTAGATAGGTTATTTTTCTAGATATATATTTTTTTACGTTTGTATAAAAAAAAAGACTCCATAACTAGAATGTCAGCAGCCTCCAAACCCACAGAACTAGCTTAGCCTAGGAATTCATGATATCAATAATATCCACTGTATTTTTCTGGCTAATACAGATGGGCTTTGTGTCAAACATAACATTGGGGAAGGGAAACATATTCATAGTTTAGGTCATCTGCAGGTGTAGATACAATAAGGTAGAATTGTGTGCATGAATGTGTATATGCCTGTGTGTGTGTGTTGCTAAATGATAGTGCAAATGTTACACATTTTCTCAGTGGGAAGTGGTAAATGTGTTCTGCACAAATAAGGCCATGACTAATCTCCCAGAGAGGAATATTTCTGCTCACTAGTGGCCAGATCATTGCAAGATATTCTTAGGACTTACAGTGAGAAAGTGACCTGGACATTGCATTATTGCAAAATTAGGCTTCGTAAGACCTCTGGTCCCTTACTTGAATATTGAATTTTCCACTGATTGTTTGTACTTCTTTGGCAACAGGCTGAACATGGCAGATGGTTTTCTTATTGAATGCCATTTCTCATTGTTTCACAATAATTGCCTAAAGTGCTACATTGAAAAAGATTCTAAGGTCAAATATACACTCTTTGGGAAAGAAGTTATAATCAATTAGCAATATCAATCATGGGTAACAGAAGGTACAAATGGAGAATTGATTGCTACATCCAATACAAAGTTTCACCAGACAAATTCCCAGAAAGCTTGAAATATATTGCCATACTTTTATCAAGCACCATTTCTCTTTATTTCTTCCATTGAAAATTACAAACCTAAGCCCATTTAAAAATACATGCTGAATATTCTCTTAATGTTTGATTTATTAAATTTCCTAAAATGTGTGGTAGCAAAACCAATGTGTTTTCTAGAACACAAAACTAATATGGTTTCTCTCCTTTTACATTCTACATTTGAGGTTTCTAGATAGTAGTTAAGATTTAGTTCCTGTTTTCTAAAATAATTATTTTACTGCAATAACTCAAACTTTCATAGAGTTTTCCATTCACAGATTTAAGTAATTTACTAAAATTTATACTAGATAATTTAGATTAAAACACTGCTATTAGACTATTAAAATAGAAGACTGAGATAGGGATGTGTCACACATACTTCTATATCTGAGTCTGAAAGTGACTGACAGAGATTGATTTTTATGAAAATTGATAAAGCATGTTTAACTTGAATCACATGTGAATTCCAACACAACATTAAAGATACAGGATTTTCATAAGAGCCATTGCAAATTCACTAGTATATTAGAAAACTTTCATTTCGGTACCATTTCCAGTATAACTTGCTGCTAAAAAAACCATTTTTTTCAACATTAGAGCAAAAAGGCAGTTGTGTGACATTTTCCATCAAATTTTATAGATGATTTATTCAATTCAATTTGGTTGAAGGGCTCCTAATAGAGGGTTGATAGATTTCTGGAAAAGGATATTGCATAGAGAGAAAAAAATAGACAATGATAAATGAAGACATGCTTCTATCTTGTAATAACCTATACTAACTCTCAATTATATTCCAATGGAGGGCACAAATAGTAGAGATAATACAAGTCTGATCATTCTAAGCATGTTTTATTTGGTTTTCAATTATAATCAGAATGATAGACACACTCTGACAAATCCATCCTGATTTTCACCTTGACCTTATCAATATTGCACTATATTAATCAAATGAAAGGAAAGGTCTGGAGTTATCATGAATCATTATTTATATAATATTTGAATATAACTATAATGATACATATTTATGTATTTATTATATATTATCCTAACAAAAGAGAACTTTCTATAACATGATAGTAGGTTGACAAAAGGCCCAAATACACTTGGGCCTGGGGTGTCAATACACAAATAAAAGTAGGATTCTCTTTACTTAGGTATCATACTTACCAGCTTCCAGAAATGTTAGATTTTACAGGACTTCTCTATGGTTTTTTTAATTTTTCCTTACAGCTCTTTACTCTAGATATTTTCCATATGAACATCTAGTACATTTATAATCTGTGTCAATCTAAGAATTATATGTGGCTTTGCCTCAACACTGTTCAGTCATATAATTTAGTCTAGCTTCCTAGTCAGATTCAAAGCTTCTCAGTAATCTGTTAACTAGTGAAGTAAAAATGGCTGTCAATTTTTACCTGAACATTTCAGATGAAGTTGACCACCATTAGTACTAGTTTAAATTTATTTCAGTTTCTAAGTTGACTGCTATTATAGTATGTCAGAAATCTAGTAAAATATGTGCCTATTCTTTTTTTAAGTTTTTTTTAAATGTTTATTTTTGAGAGAGAGAGTGAGAGTGAGCATGAGCCAGGGAGGTCAGAGAGACAGAAGGAGACACAGAATCTGAAGCAGGCTTCAGGCTCTGAGCTGTCAACACAGAGCCCGATGTGGGGCTTGAACTCATGAATCGTGAGATCATGACCTGAGCCGACATCAGGTGCTTAACTGACTGAGCCACCCAGGCACCCCAAAAATGTATCTATTCTTAAGACTAAATTGTTTATTTTCACTGGCCAGTCCTCTTCTTTGTGAACTAATGTACCACAGAAAGAAAATAAAGGGCTGCTACACATACATGGATTCCACAGGAAATGGGAAGTCACATGACTGGGGAGTCACGGTTTATTGGTAAGTATAAACCAGATATACGGACTAGAATATTTATTTATATAGAAAATTATTCATACTCTATCACTTTCTTGGCAAATGACAATATCAATATGTACACTTCAAGTCCTTCAACACTTTTGTGAGAAAATTTCCACTTTATTAACTCCTTTGTTCATTTTTCCATATTTTTAAAGATGCTGTAATTCTCAATTTTCAGATTATTTTTAATGAGGTAAAAAGTCCACAAGCTGTACCTAAATTCTCTCATTTGCTTCTGCTCCACATTCACATATTTCTAGAAATATGTTATTATGGTCTATTATTTTCCAGTGATGATTTAGTTTGGAAAAGCAATATTTATTATTTTCCACTTTTTTAAAAATATATCTGTAGTATGTTGTTCTTTTTGTTTGTTTCAAGTTTTTATTTAAAGCCTCAGAAAATTTTATATTGAACATTAAGAAAGTTGCAAAAGTTATGAGATGGAAACATATTGCAAAGAAATGCTTTACATATATTTTTGACCTTATATAGAAATTGATATGAACTAAATTTTATTCATTGATGGATGCAAAAGTACAAATGACTCCTTTTAAAGCTATTAACAGTGATGTCCTAAAATTTATTAGATGGAAAGACTGATACTTGCAAAGCATTATTTAGCCATTTCAGTTTCCAGGACAGAAAGTATTTTCCTTTTTTCTCCTGAAAAGTAAAGAAGATCAATATCTATGCTTTAAGATTATAAAAATAATTAAATCTTCAAAAAATCAAATTTTTTACATTAAAAAAGAGAGATATATTAATAAAATATAAAAAGTTTATCTCTTAGAGTTTTGGCATAGAAAGAGTATTGTTTTCTTAGCTATAGCCTGATTACTAGACCTTTCTTTTTTTTTAATTTTGTCAAATAATTTAGTCACTTGCTCTCATGTGTTATTAATCTATTTTTATATTTCTGTTTTTATAAGAGATGTTTTATAAGTATACTTCATCACATTTTGAAATTAAGTATCCAAAATGAATATTTATAACTATCTCAAAACTTCTTCAATTTTTTCTTTTTCAAAATGTGCTGTGGTGACTTACAGATATATTTTATAAACCATGATCTGATATTCTGGAAATAACAAAGAATCAAATAGCAAATTTGGAGTTAGAATATGAAAATAAATTATTTAAATTTTGCTTTTAAAAATGTTTATTTTTGAGAGAGAGAGAGAGAGAGAGAGAGAGAGAGAGCATGTGCACAAATGGGGAGGGACAGAGTGAAGAGGACAGAGGATCTGAAATGGGCTCCATGCTGATAGCAGAGAGCCCAATGCAGGGCTTGAACTCACAAACCATGAGATTATGGCCTGAGCCAAAGTCAGACGCTTAACTACCTGAGCCATCCAGGTGCCCCTAAATTATTGAAATTCTTATAATACTCATATTAGTCAGAATTTAGTAATGCCCAAGGATCATTGTAAAATTAGCTGAAGTGATTATGATAGTATCTATATATGTATGCACGTATACGTGTATCTGTTTTCCTCTCTCTTTCTCTCTCTTTCTTTCTCTTTCCCATCTATTTTCTGCCACAGTTTTTCTCACTGCCATTTTTTTTCTCTTCTGGTGAATCTAATAGTTCATATTGACACAACATATACTCAGGAAAAAACTATCACCCATTAAATGCATAAGACAACTTAGAGAGTATAATTTGACATTAAAGGATGACAATACTTTAAATTTTCCGGTATAGTTTATCAAGAATTAATGGCTTTTTGTTTATTCTTAGAAGCATAATGTGAAAACAGACACATTAACTAAAGCAGAAAATATTTAATTAGACCACAGTAGTCACCTAAAGTATGGAAGGCAAGACATTACAGTGTATTATGGAAAAAAAATAGCAGTATTATATACAGTCTAGTAGAGTGTATGATAATGTAATTGTAAACTCCTTTACATTTAAAAGCTTTTTCTTTTTTTAATGTTTATTTATTTATTTTGAGAGAGAGAGAGAGCATGCACACACACAAGTTGGGGAGGGGCAGAGAAAGAGAGAGAGAGACAGAGAGAGAGAGAGAATCCCAAGCAGGCTCCATGCTGTTAGCACAAAGCCCCAAGGTGGGGCTCTATCTCATAAACCATGAGATCATGACCTGGGTGGAAATCAAGAGGTGGATGCTTAACTGACAGAGCCACCCAGGTGCCCCTAAAAGCTTTTTAAACTATAATACCCACTTACTAGAGCCCATCAGTAATTTTTTTTAAATCTTATGGGAGTTTTCAGGTATAAGAAGTATATTTTAATGAACCTTCAAATAAGTGAATTCTAAATGCTAGAATCATCAATATTTTATTCCTGTTTTTCCTAGTCTTTTGTTTCCTTCTTTTACTTCCCTTTTTAATCAAATATACAATTTTAAAAAATTTTTAACATTTATTTATTTTGGAGAGACAGAGAGAAACAGATCATGAGCAGGGGAGGGGCAGAGAGAGAGGGACACACAGAATCTGAAGCAGGCTCCAGGCTCTGAGCTGCCAGCACAGAGCCTGATGTGGGACTCGAACCCATGAACAATGAGATCATGACCTTAGCTGAAGTTGGACGCTCAACCGACTGAGCCACCCAGGCTCCCCTCAAATATACAATTTTAACATATACATAAAATTTAATTTAATTTGTAGCTGGATGAAAAGCTAACTTACATGTAGCTCATTACAGGTGGACTGGCATCATTGTTTTCCATATGTTGAGATGTGGTCTGAATATATAATTTGTGGTCAAATAACATGAACTTACAATTCTTTAGTAATTCAAATCTATATTCAATTTCAACAAGTATTCTTCTAGCATTTGGTTAAATGCCAAAGCCATGATGATGCAACACTGGTGGCCAATATTCTTAAAGTAATTCAATTTAAAGAGAGCATACCTATCACTATGTTGCAGCTAAATTTCTTTTAAAAATTAACTTGAAATAAATCGATCTTTTTCTAGAAAGGATATGATTGATTGATTAATTTAATTATTTTGACTGATAAGCTTTGTGTGTTTGTAGACATAAACTGATTGAAGGAAAAGTCACCAAATAATGCATTTTGCCCTATTAGATAAATGAAAAATTCAGAACTAAAGAATGCTTATTTTCCATGCCCTTTCCTGCATCACACAGATGAGTCTCTTTTACCCTAGAGTTAAAGTCTCTTCTTTGAAGTATTTCTGCACTCTACCAAGCCTTTTACTCTGTTTTCAAAGTACACACATTTCTTTAATCTATAGTGTCCTTTAGCCATTTTGAAATAAACATAATAACTTCAATTCATATAACCAAACCCCACAGGCACAACCCCACGGCATGCCATAGATATTAATTAATAGAATTGCATGAGCCATATGGTGATACGCACTAATTCAACAGCACTATTACCATTTTTAAACACTAAAGACTCCTAGAAAATCTATGCCCATAGCCGTATTATTTAGAATTTTATTGGGTTTCAACTGGCAGACAGACTAATCTAACAACATAGAACAAAACGGAATTTGTGATTTTGCCTTCTAAGTTTACATAATGATATCAAGCATTCAAACTTCCACATAGGCGCTCTTTGTCTTATGGATTAATTCTTTTTCAATATGGATTAATTCTTTTTCAATACTATCACTAGATTTGAAACATTCATTTTATGTTATATGTAGGTTTCTTCATATAAAGAGATATCATTTCAAAGTTAACAAAAAACTTCTCGTTATTCTACATCACAAATACTAATATAAAATATATTTTGCCAAATATAAATTTTCTTATTTGTAATTTTACAATGTTACATATAAATGGTAACTCCCTATTGCCTTAATCATTAATGTATATGTTAGCATAGGATATTTAGCAAACCATTTTTCTCCATGTTCTAATAGATTTGAATAAGAAGAGGATTTGTTTTCTTTTAAGTTTTTATTTAAATTCCAATGAGTTAATATACAGTGTAATATTAGTTTCAACTGTACAATATAGTGATTCAACACTTCCATACAACACCCAGTACTCATCACAAGTGCACTCCTTAATCCCCATCACCTATCGTTCCCCCCCCCCGCCTCCCCTCTAGTAACCATCTCTTAGTTCTGTATAGTTAAGAGTCTTGGTTTGCTTCTCTCTCTTTTCTTTCCTACTTTGCCCATTTGTTTTGTTTCTTAAATTCTATATATGAGTGAAATCATATGGTATTTATCTTTCTTTGACTAATTTTGCTTAGCATAGTACTCTCTAGCTCCATCCATGTTATTGCAAATGGCAAGATTTCATTTTTTATGGCTATAAAAATAGAAAAACCCTAATTTATTCCCACTTATGAAATAACTTTTTTGTTTGTTTACATAGCCTATTTCCCCTCAGATGTGTTTAGAAAACAAAACAAAACAAAAACAGGAGTGACTTTTTTCAAAGTTATAACAAGCCAGAGGTGGTTACATATTGGGGATGCACATCATTTTACTTTTTATATTTTTTCCCGTCAATAAACCTAATTTTGCATGATAGATAATAACTAAAATTTAGTGAACAATGTATCTGGCATTTTACTGAACTCTTTACATATGATCTTATTTAATATTCAAGGCAATACTATGAAGTGGGATAAGTTTATAAATTAGGAATCTAGAAGACAGGGAATTGAAGCATTTTGCCTATGATCACATAATAGATGATAGATGATAGATAGATAGATAGATAGATAGGTAGATAATATGAAGAGGCAGAGTTGGAAGGAAGGAAGGAAGGAAGGAAGGAAAAAAGACTCTAGTATTTGTTGTTGTTAGGTTTGTTCATTAGTTTGGTTTTACTGTCGTACCACTGGAGGACATCCAGCAACTCTAGTCCTACATACTGTATGTCAATAGGGCTTTGCTAGTCACCCCTTTTGTTTCACTATATTCCAAAAACTCCTAAAGGCAGGACCAACCCCACCAAGAACCATTGCCTTTTGGAAAAGAATTCAATACATTCCAAGGCTTTTATTTCTGTCCTCTCTTCAATTGATTGTTTTTAGGATTTCAGTGGTATATAATCAAGCAAAACCAAAATACTAATGAATTCCCAACTAAGTAAGTAGTTCCTTTTCAACTTTCCCGGGCAGAGGTATTTGCTCCTCCCTGCAAGACTCACACAGTGTTGTTCACACTGCTCTCATAGCACTTCCCTAGCTGACAGTAATTCACCTGTTTGTATTTATGTCTCCTCCATTAGAACAGAAGCAAATTCATTGACTTTCACTTTTTTGTTTTACCTAAGAACTAAAAATATTTTGTAATTATTCAACCTCTTTTTAAAAATATATTTACTGTGGTGGAAGTGGCACATAAGTGGCAAATAACATGTAATGAACTGTAAGTTTGGCATATGCATGCATCCAGTAAAGTGTCACTACAGTCAAGATAGAGAACAAACCTATTAGACCAAAAAGTTTGTTCAGTCCTCCCTCGTGCTCCTCCACATGTCACTCATTCCAAGGCAACCACCAATCTACTTCTTGTCACTGTATTTTGGTTTGCATTTTCTAAATAGATACATGACAAGCTATACTATAGGTACCTTTTTGTCTGAATTATTTCATTCACCATAGTTATTTTGAGATTCGTCCCTATTGTTTAATATATCACTAGCTCATTCTTTTTAAATGATGGGTGCATTCCATTTTCTGGATACAATATACTTTGCTTATTCATTCTTTATTTGATGAATATTCAGCTTATTTTCCCTTTCTTTTTAGTAACCTTGTATCCTGCAACTTTGCTAAGTTAGGAAGCCACCTGTAAATTATGCCATTATTCTTTGAAGATAATCTGTTATTTTATTTTACTTCTTTTATTTTTTTAATTTTTGTTGCTTTCATATTATACTAAATATATATTATAAAATATTTAGATCAAGAGTGCATGGAAGTTTAGTGTAATGGAAAGAACTCACTGCTTATTTATAAAGAACTTATGCTTGTTTATATTTGAGAGAGACCAACCGACAGATAGAATGTGAGTGGGGGAGGGACAGATAAAGAGGGAGACACAGAATCTGAAGCAGGCTCCAGGCTCCCAGCTGTCAGCACAGAGCTCGATGTGGGGCTGGAACCATGAACCACAAGATCATGACCTGACCCAAAGTTGGATGTTTTACCAACTGAGTCACCCAGGGGCCCCCATTGTTTACTATCTTTAATTTTTTCTGTTTTATCCTTTTTATAACATCTACAATAATTTGACATTTTAAAATTAATGATTAGTAGTTGGGTTGTGTAAGCAAGATGAAGAACATCTTGTTGGATCCATTCCTGTACTCAACATATTTTTTAAAGATAACTGTACTTTTTTTTAAGTTTATTTGTTTTTGAGAGAGAGAGAGAGAGAGAGAGAGAGAGAGAGAGAGGTGAGGGGCAGAAAGAGCAGAAGAGTGAGAGAATCCCAAGCTGGATCCACACTCTCAGTGCAGAGACCTAGGCAGGGCTTGATCTCACACCTGAGCTGAATTCAAGAGTCTCAAGAGTTGTACACTTAACCTAATGAGCCACCCAGGTGCCCCTCAACATATTTTTAATGAAAAACCTAACTTGATGTTCTAAATTATACAAAAGTGAGGTTAGGATCAGGACACATGGACTTGGTATGTAAGTCTTATAATAATTTATTTTCCTGATTTCAAATGGGCTCAGAGGTCTTTCTACCAGCCAATGGATTGCTTGTTCCCAGGATCACAATCATCATGCAAGGGTTGGCAAGGCTGATTCTATCAATAACATCAAAGGCATATTGGATTTAAGTTACAAATCTATAATGTTATATTCCTTTTTCTTTCCTACTTTCCTATTTCCTATTTTTCTTCTAGTGCAATTTTAGATAATATTTCTAAAATGTATTAAAATTAGGTAATTACACACTTACAAGAAATCATATTACTGGAGGCTAGTTTTATCTGAAATTTAATGACCGACACAAGTGTCTTTTCTATTGAAAGTTGACTTTAGTAATATTAAGTATTCTATAACTTAAAAGTTACATATAATATTGATATTAAACATAAAAGACTGCATATGTCATTTACGGCTTTTATTAAAAATAGCCATATGTTTAGAATCATGTGGTTTTACCCTTTCTAAAACTAAATATTAACTTCTGAAATCATTTCAAAGTCAAAATATTTAATAAAAAAGCAGGTGTAACTTTGTGGATTGAATCATGTGAGTAGACCCTGTTATGGCTTGAATCATGATCTCCAAAAGTAATGATGTTTTAAGCCCTAAAACCTCAGGATGTGACCTTATTTGGAAATAGTGACATTGCAGATATAATTAGCTGAGATGAGATCATACTCAGGTAGGGTGGGTCTTTAACCCAATGTGACTGGTATATAAAGAGGTTGTAAAGACAGACACACTGGGAGAATGCCATATAAATATGGAGGCAGAAATTGGAGAAATCCATCTGTAAGCCAAAGAACACCTGGGGCAACCAGAAGCTGGAGGAAGGAAGGAAGGATCCTTCCCTATTGGCTCTGGAGGGAGGGCACCCCTGCCAACACCTTGATATTGAACTTCTGGCCTCTGGAATTGTGAGATAATAAATTTCTGTTATTTTAAACTACCCAATTAGTTTTACTTTGTTACAACAGCTCTAGGAAACTGATAGATTCGCTGCATAAATTCTACTTCAGAGAGACTCCCTTCCCCAGTATGGTATTAGAATAATCAGTACCTTTAATTTTTACCCATGAAATTGTTTGCCTCAGCCATCCTATCTACTTCTCCAGAAAAAGACTTCCCTTAATGAGTCAACTGATATAACACATAATTCACTCCTTCTGACTTCTAAATTTCTAGCTATTAATATCCCTGTATACATTGAATGTTTTCACTATCACCCATACCATATCCCAATTTTTATTTATTTTCTACCTTCTATTGTGTGGGTATTGTGGTTATACAACCTCGCCCCACCAACCTTAGCTATAGACAAAGGTTTCATAGTCCTTCTTCAACAGGTCACTGTGCTATTTTTCAAGGCATAAAAAATGGGTTCTCATGCACAATTTGCCAGAAAATAAATTCAATCAAAATTGATAATTAGTAGACTTTCTACTCATCCCTGACATCCCAAGTTGTACATGGGCAACTATGTAAGAATCTCGACTTAGTTCAAAATGAGCATTTTTTAGTCCTGCTGCAGTCACATAGAAAATAGAATGAAACCATTTAGGTTTTGGCAGTGCCCACTTCAATATCTCATAAACAACCACTTCTGTATCCTATTATATTGCATTCTCATGATGTAATTGAATGACATTCTAATCTCTCACATGTCCTTTAAAATTGACTGAATATATTTACCACATACAACATGCTACTTTCCGTTATGAGCAAAACATGACTTCCTCTTTCAAGGAAAACTGCCAAATGGTTGAGGGCAAATACAAACATAATTAAATACAAACCAGAATGTAATGAGAAATTCAGGAACAAGTGTAGCACAAAGCAACAGGTTCGTTGGGAACTTAGGGAGAAGGTACAGCTAAGGATTGACCCTGGTCTTGAAGGAAATGTCAAATTTTGACAAGGAGAGATGGGTAGATAGAATTTTTGCATACAAAACAGAACATGAGTAAAATAGTAGACATATGGAATAGGAATAATAATATAAATTTATTTAATCCGTTCAAAACCAGAATTCTATTATCTAATATTCCTAACAGTTGTATAGGTAGAGCTATTATTTTGTCTGTAAACATGAGGCAAATGAAGCCAAATAATTTGCTGAAGGTTATGTGAATATATTTTTAAGGTACAGAAAGAGTTCAGGCTTGACTAGACTTCTGACTGTAGAAGAACTAAAAAATAAAAAATAAAAGGTAATATATAAGTCTTGCTGTGAAGGCAAAGATTTAATTTGATAAGTAGTTGACAATCATTGAATGCTTTTGCGCATGGCAATGACAAAATTCAAGTTCTGCTTAGAAAAGATTAGTTTAGTATCTAGTTTGAATTTAAGAAAATAACAATTTAAGAATAGAAGATCAGTTGGGACACTGGGTATCTCTTTTTCCATTGTCACTGCCTTACGACTTACACTGGATCAACATGGGCTACAAAAAATAGACTCAGAACTGATCTCTTTAACTGTAATTTCTTCTTTCTTTGATATATACTCCACATATTGTCACCAGAATGACCTTTGTCAAACACACATACCTCTATGCAACTCCTCTGTTTTAATATTGTCAGTGGCTTGTCATCATATTCAGGGGAAAAAAAGATAATCCTTAGTTATGGCTTTCAGACTCTTTATAATTTAAATAGCTTCCCAGCCCTTTTCTTTACTTCTTTCCAATCTCCAACCCTCACACCATCTCTATATTTAAGCACACCAACTAGCTGTTTCCAAATTTACACCCTTCTGTTTCACAACACTTTACATATTCCACAAGCCTAAAATGTTTCTTCCCAAATTCCTTATCTGATGAAAGTTTTCCATCTCTAAAGACCACCCCAATTTCACTGCAGCCCCAGTTCAGGGACACATTCCATTCCCTAAGCTTTCATTTAGCATATCTACCATCTATTATTATGAAATTTGTCACATTTTATTTGAATTATTTGTTTTATGTCTGTCTTCTGAAGCTAACAAATACCTAGAAACAAGGCACAAAAATCTGTGCTGATAATTAAATGTTGGAAAATTTTCCCAATCAATAAACATGCTCTGCTCAGCTTGTATTATATGTTAGCCAGGAATAAAGAGAGGAAACTCCCATTTCCCTGAACGTTTCCAAAAGAAGATGACATTTCAGGTCATACTGATCACCAGACACTCACTGGCAGTCCAGTTAGACAAAGTTCACATAGCAGCAAAATAATTAGTCACCAAATATAATGAAAATGATCAACGATATATGACATTTTCATTATAGCATGTATTTATGATGACTTTCATAATGCAAAATCATCCCTATTTCTTTAACATTAGGACAAATTCAGCAGGAACTCTGGAAAAGTGGTGCATTTGGAGTAAGTTTCCATGGAAGTGGGTTTACCAGGTCAGGCCCAGGGTGGGCTGATTTTCAGGATTTGCGAGAACAAAGTTTGAGAAGAAGAGTGAAGTTTGCTATTAGTTTGAGCTTTATCAGGTGTTGAGTCTGAGAGAAGTATCCAGAAGTATCCAGAAGGCAGGAATCCACATTCAAGAAAGGATGAAGCAAAATAGCAAAAGTAATTTGCCAAGAAGAAAGTAAAAGCAACAGTAAGTTGTACTTACAGGATGCTCTTGTGTATGAAGGTACATGTCAGTTATATTAAACAGAACATCCCTTTGAGGCTGGTATCTTGAAGTGCCACACAGAAATGCTTCCTTAATTTTTAAACAGAGAAATCACACACACACACACACACACACACACACACACACACACACACGTTATTTAAAATTGTGTAAACTATATAGTAAAATTTAAAAATTCATGAGAGATACTACCAAATGATAATAAAACCCAGCATCTGGTTATTAAATAATAGATTTGATAGTTGAGGTTATTACCTTGTATATGCTCAACATCATTTAAGGCATTTATTCTAAGCTTATTTGTTATAGATGTACTTTTTGTATCTAGTAAATTACTGCCTTAGTTAAAAAAAGAAACTGTAAGGGTTTTGAAGTATTAATAATGCTTCAAACACTGAACTATATACTCCCTTCTTAACAAGAGGTTCAGCCTGATATTGCTTTTAAATGAGGAAATGCATGTATTTTTGTTTACAAATGAGAGTTTGCATCTCTTCTACTCATGAAATACATAATGGTTTTTAGAAAAAAACATGTATTTGTCACAAAGTATAAATACATACATACTTTTTTGGCAAATTTTTCAGCATTTTTTTCATATCAAGGAAAAATATCAGAAACTGGGAAAAGTAGAATAGAAACTATCTCACTCTTTACTTAAGTTATAACCATTCTCAGCCTATTAATAATTTTTTTCTTTTTGTGGAGTGTCCTACTCTTTCTGCACACCTATCCATTCTCACCTTTATTATATCCCATCACCTTTACAATCATCACCTATACAAACTATAATGAGCTCTAGTTCATTGTACAACATATTCTCTCTAACCTAGACTGTCCTTCTCTCACTTCATCTGAATAACCCCAACTGGCTCTTTTGGACTCAGCTAGAATTCACACACTCTGGGAAAACTTCCCCTTTCACCCATGATTCAGGCAAATAGATGTCTTATGTGCTCTCATGTTTGTGCTTATCCACATAATTACATTGCACTGATCCCTGGGTTATTTGCATGTTAGATATATGACTCTCCCATTTATCTTTGTGCAGCATAAGAACCAAAAGAGGGTCTTCAGAGCTGGGGAAAGTGTCTGGTGTAGAATTGACAGTCAATTAATGCATTGAATAAATAAAGACAATAGGAGATATATAGCTAGTTGAAATTAAAGGTGTCACATAGGTTAAGAATAGAAAAAAAGGCAACTCCCTCCTCAAGTCACTCTCTGCAAACCAGTTAGTATGCTGTTTATCTAAAGATATAAGAGAACTGTTTTCAGAATTGGGTACTCCACTTGCTACTAGCACCAAGTCAAGATCAACTTCATGTAAATTTTCTGTGTTTTGGCTTATAAGTCTGATCTTCAACTATCTTTACTCTACTGCCTTGACTGAGAAAAACTACTTATTCAGACCTAAGCATACTTGCCCTAAGAGGTTGGATTAAACATTACACAAAAAGCATGGCTGGAAATTGCCTTCATCCAAACTTTTCAAGAGGTAGCCTGCTCAAATGTCAAACATCTAAAATACATTACTTGTCCAGTAATTTAGTAAAAGAAAATATTTTGGATAGGATTTAAATCTTTTTTATTAAATAGTCTGGATGATGAATTATTCATTATTTTGTGTATCTATGTCACCTTTCTCTAAAACTTTTATTCTATCTGAACTATAGGGAGCCATCATTTATTTAGCATCTTACTATGTGCCAGGAACTTTTCCACTAAAGTTCCTGTATTTAAATAATTTCTCTCTCTCTCTCTCTCTCTCTCTCTCTCTCTCTCTCTCTCTCTCTCCACTCTGCATTTTGTTTTCATCTAGGTCCTTGCTAAATTCAGAACTAGGAACACCATCCTCTGGATTAAAAAGAACTCCAATGACTCACCATTGCTTATAGCAGAAATAAGGACGCTTTTTCTGTAAAGAGCTAGATAGTAAATATTATTTTATGTTTTACAAGTCAAAAGGCAAAATAATGATATTTTTAGGTAATTATATAACAAGATAGAAAAAGGTTCTGTAATTTCTTATAGATGAAATTTAAAAATAATAATTATAATAGACATCTTTTTATAATGTAGGTCTACTAATGGGAATGGATTGGGAATGGATTTGAAGGAAGTAAAAATAGTAGCTCAAAATTAGTGTTCCCCAATATCAAGTTGATTATAATTGTTTGTAAATACTGTTCTCAGCTTGTGTTCTGTATAGTACAACAGGCAGAGACCAGAATTTGGCCTATTAGCCATTCAAACATGGTTCAGTGGCACACAGTCTTTTCAAAGTTATTTTCTGCCCATCTTTGTAACCTCATTCCCATATTTCTTCATGTCTCGTCATCTGTGAAACTAATGGTTAGGAAAAAATATACATTTTGTGATGCCCGAGGAGCTAAGATGGTGGCATAGTAAGAGAACCCTAGACTTGTCTGGTCCCTTGAACAGAGCTAGATAACTATCATGTCATTCTAAGTACCCAAGAAATCAACATGAGAACTGACAGAACAAACTACACAACTAGAGGGAGAGAAGAGTCACACTGAGGAAGTTAAGAAGTGCAGAGATATGGTTTAGGGGAGAAACAGATCACAGATGTTGCAGTGGGGAGGGGTCCTGGTCATGGAGAAAGGTAAGAGAATGGAGCACACAGGAATGTGCACAAGGAGAACAGTTCCCCAAAGCCACTGGCAGGGAAAATAAGAAGGGTGATTTTCATGAGATTTTGCAACCATTCAGGCTCAAAGACTGGAACTTTAGAAGTCTGTAAGTTTGACTGGGATAGAGACCTGAGGGCACTGCTGTACACTTGGTGAAAAAGCAAGCAAGTGATCCCAAGAAGACAGCATGATCTGAGGATTGCCCAAGGTGCATGAGGAGACACTTCACTCTTCTTGCATCCGTGAGAAGTGTTTTTCACTCCCTCTCCCCTCAGCATAGGAGCAGAGACACCTGCTGAGGGCAGCTAAGCCAGTTACTGGCTGTTTAGCTCCAAATCTCCAAATCTCATGCCCCTCCATTCAGGCATGACTGCCTTTCTCAGTCAAACTTACATCCATCACAGTGTGGTAAGACCCTCCCCCAGAAGACCAGCAGAGGCACCCCCTTCACATGAGATCCCTAAAGCTTGGAGCTTTAAGAGTCAGCAGGCCTGGCTGGGATATAGTCCAAAGTGCATGCACTCTTCCAGACAGGCAAGTAACCTGGAGACAGACAGCAAAATAAAAATATAAAAATAGCAATTTGAAAAATGCCTGGGGTAGGGGAGCCTGGGTGGCTCAGTTGGTTAAGTGTCCGACTTCAGCTCGGATCATGATCTTATGGTTCTGGGTTCGAGCCCCTCATCAGGCTCGGTGCTGACAGCTTAGAGCCTGGAGCCTGTTTCAGAATCTGTGTCTCCCTCTCTCTCTGCCCCTCCCCTGCTTGCACTCTATCTTTCTCTTCTCAAAAATAAATAAATATTTTTTTAAAATGCTTGGGATGCCTAGGGGAAATTATTTGCTCATCTGGGGGTGCTTCCCTGAGAGCAGCAAGCATGGACTCTGGTCTCCAGAGACAAAGAATCTGGCTGGTGCATTCCCCACCCCCAGCCCCACCTCCTAAGCATAAACCATCTCCAGTAAATAACACTGTACCATCACTGGCTGTTTAACCTGCTTACACAAAGTCCTGCCTCCCTGTGCTCTGCTGGTACTGCTTTTCTTGGGCAAGTGTGCCTAAGGACCAGTTCAGTGGACCCCTTCCCCCAGAAAATCAACACAAACCCCTGCACACACCATGTCTACCAACCATATAGTTCTGCAAGGCTTCAGTTCTAGTGGAAGTAGCATCAGGTCTCATTTAACAAGCTGACCAGAGAACACCTAGTTAAAACTCACACACTGTGGCCAAGGTCCAAACACACCCCACTGCAGGCAAAGAGAAACTCTGCAGACAACTGACCTGAGGGATAGAACAGCCAAAGCGCAGCAGCAGAGTGCACACAGCACATACCAGAGACACTCCCTGAATCTCCAGACCCTGGACATATATGACCTTTTCTTTATAAAGTCATTACACTCAAGAAGAGGAAACTTAACAGGCTTTTCTAACACAGAGAAGAAGACAGAGACCTAGACAAAACGCCAAGATGGAGGAATCCATCCAAAAAGAAAGAAGAAGAAAATATCACAGTCAGAGATCTAATTGAAGCAGATACAAGTAATCTGACTGATGAAGAATTTAAAACAACAATCGTAAGGATAGTTGCTGGCCTTGAGAAAATCATGGAAGTCATCAGGGAGACCCTTACTGCAGAGATAAAAGAGTTACAAAACTATCAGGCAAAAGTGAAAAATGCAATAACTGAGATTTGAAACTGATCGGATGTAATGACCACAAGGCAGAAGAAGCAGAGGAATGAATAAGTGATATAGAAAATAGAACTATAGAAAATAATGAAATTGAACAAACGATAGAAAGAAGAATGATGGATCACAAGAGTAGACTTAGGTAATTCAGTGGCTCCATAAAATGCAATAACATTTGTATCAAAGGAATCCCAGAAGAGAGAGAAAAGGGGGAAGAAGGTTTATTTGAGAAAATAACAGCTGAAAACTTCCTTAACCTGGTGAAGGAAACAGACATCCAAATCCAGGAAGCACAAATAACTCCAATCAAGATCAACAAAAGTAGACCAACCCCATGGCATATTGTAGCTAATTTGCAAAATGTAGTGATAAAGAAAGAAAAAATCCTAAAAGCAGCAAGACAAAAGAAGTTCCTAACTTAAAAGGGAAGACCCATAAAGTTAGCTCCAGATCTCTTCACAGAAACTTGGCAAGCCAGAAAGGAGAGGCATGATATATTCAATATGCTGAATGGAGAAAATCTGCAGCCAAGAATACTCTCTTGAGCAAAGCTATCATTCAGAATAGAAGGATAGAGATTTCCCAGACAAACAAAAAGTAAAAGAGTTCATTATCACTAAAACAGCCCAGCAAGAAATATTAAAGAGGACTCTGAGTGGGAAGGAGAGACCAAAAGGGACAAAGACTAGAAGGGGACAGAAAATCTCCAGAAACAATGACAAAAGTAGTAATAAAATAGCATAAAAACATATCTATCAATAATTACTCTGACTGTAAATGGACCAAATGCTCCAATCAAAAGATATAGGGTACCAGA
Source organism: Cryptoprocta ferox (assembly GCA_028646485.1). Taxonomy (NCBI): domain Eukaryota; kingdom Metazoa; phylum Chordata; class Mammalia; order Carnivora; family Eupleridae; genus Cryptoprocta; species Cryptoprocta ferox. The sequence continues at coordinate 41,982,774 of CM053571.1, forward strand.
TGGATTAAAAACAAAAACAAAAACAAAAAATAAGACCTATCTATATGCTGACTACAAGAGATTCACTGTGACCTTAAGACACCTGCAGATTGAAAGTGAGAGGATAGAGAAACATCTATCATGCAAATGGATGTTGAAAGGAAGCCAGAGTAGCAATATTTATATCAGACAAACCAGATTTTAAACCGAAGACTGTAACAAGATGTGAAAAAGGGCACTGTATCATAATAAAGGAAATTATCCAACAAGAAGAACTAATAATTGTAAATATTTATTCTCCCAACTTGGAAGAACTCAAATATATAAAGAAATTAATAACAAACATAAAAGAACTCATTGATAATAATACAAAAATTGCAGGAGACTTTAATACCATACTTATAGCAATAGATAGACCATGTAAGTAGAAAATCACCAATGAAAAAAAAATGGCTTTGAATGGCACACTGGAACAAATGGATTTACCAGATATATTCATAACATTTCATCCTAAAGCAGCATAATATACATTCTTTTCAAGTGCACATGGGTCATTCTCCAGAATAGATCACATACTAGGTCACACAGATCAGGCCTCAACAAGTACAAAATGATTCACATCATACACTGACCACAGGGTTGTGACCACAACACTATAAAACTTGAGGCCAACCACAAGAAAAAATTTGGACAGACCACAAATACATGGAGGTTAAAGAGCGTCCTATTAAGAATGAATGTGTCAGCCAGGAAATTAAAAAATAAAATTAAAAAAAACATGGAAACAAATGAAGACATGACAGCCAAAACCTTTGAGATGCAGCAAAAGTGGCCATAAGAGGGAAGTATATAGCAATACAGGTCTACATGTAGAAGCAAGAAATTTCAAATACACAATTGAACCTTATACCTAACGAGTTAGAAAAAGAATGGCAAATGAAGGCAAAAGTCATCAGAAGAAGGGAAATAATAAAGATTAGAGCATAAATAAATGGTATAGAAACTAAAAACAAACAAACAAATAGGAGAACAGATCAATGAAATCAGGAGCCGGTTCTTTGAAAAAATTAATAAAATTGATAACTGCTAGCCAGACTTATCAAAAAGAAAAGTGAAAGGGCCCAAAGAAATAAAATCACAAATGAGAGAGGAGAAATAACCAACACCACAGAAATACAAACAATCTTAATAGAATATTATGAAAAATTACATGCCAACAAATTAGACAATCTGGAAGAAATGGATAAATTCCTAGAAACATATAAACTATTAAAACTGAAACAGAAAGAAATGGAAAACAAACAGACCAATAACCAGCAAAGAAATTAAATCAGTAATGAAAAAATCTCTCAGCAAACAAAAATCCAGGGCCAGATGGCTTCACAGGGGAATTCTACCAAACAATGAAAAAAGAGTTAATACCTATTCTTCTCAAACTGTTCCAAAAAAATAGAAATGAGAGGAAAAGTTCCAAACTCCTTCTATGAGGCCAGGACTACCCTGATTCCAAAAACAAAGATCCCACTGAAAAAGAAAACTACAGGCCAATATTCCTGATGAAAATGGATGCAAAAATTCTCAACAAGATACTAGCAAATCAAATCCAACAATACATTAAAAGAATCATTCACCATGATTAAGTGGGATTTATTCTTTGGCTTCAAGTGTAGTTCAATATTCACAAATAAATCAACATGATACACTACATTAATGAAAGAAAGGATAAGAACCATATGATTCTCTCAGTAGATACATTTCGTGGTGAATGAGATTTAAACATTTGAGGAGTTGTGGGTAAGGAGTCTTTTCTGAGAAAAATAATATAAGATTCCAAGTAGGTACGTAGGTGCACGTTTACTTAGAATGCATATGTTAGGCACAGAGAATATTAAAACTTTAAAAAATATATTACAAATAAGAGAAGCTTCACAAAACCTAGGAAGGAAATTAATATTATACATTCATGTTATAATTCAAGGTGGAGCTATGTGTTGTACAGCAAGGACCCTTGAAAACCATTCCTACACTAAGATTACTGGCAATAATTTAGCAATATGTACAAGTGGTTTCAAATCACATAAATATGTCCCACTAAGTCAAGCAGTGTATATACACTCCAGTTCCCATTAATCAAACAACAGAAATAGCAGTCGCCCCTTCAATGCAACATGGCATGAGGGAAAGTATCACAGAGAAGTTAGAATAGAGAGGGACAGTGGTCTATACTGGTTATATCCAAAATATATCAATTTTTTAATTAAAAAAATTTATATGACACATTGTGTGTGTTATCTCCTGGGTTCTTGGAAGAAGCCTATGTTAGTAAGGATGCCTGAATCATGGGGATTTCGCTCATGGCAAATATATTTCTACATGTTATCTAATAATTCCAAATTGGTGGCATTCCATAAATATGCCATATATTTCCTGTCATGCTGTCCTTGCATTTGCTTCTGTTTCTGCTTTCAATTTGAGTCTGATTCAAAATTTCTATACCTTAACACTGAGTTCAACTGTTTAATTCTATATAAGTTTCAGGTACTATTCTTAGGCTTTAGAAATTATTCTGATGTTATCATCACATGTCTTTATTCCCCTACTCTACTACTCTATTTGTTTATAGTTTTCATGGTTCTGAGAACATAACATCTACTCTGTGACTATTGTTGAGCATTAAGTATGAAAGCAAAGAGAAAAAACAATTGAAAAAGAATTGAATTTATCACAAAGTTTCCTATTTAATATCTGAATAACATTGTTGCCAATGCCTCTCTGAATTTTGATAGGGATAATTTAGTGTTTTGTTAGGTTTTAGAAAAAATGTTTTCTCTAAAAATAAGTATATGCAATATTCTGTTAATATATAGGGAATATATGGCTTCTATTGAGGATTTTTAGAGGATTTTTTTTTCAGATTGGCAAGTTGAATTTTGTTTCTAATCTAATTTACATGTAGCCTACAATGTACTAATGTGATGAATCTAATGTTATATTTAAGTAGTTCTCTGGTGTTTTTCTAATCAAGTTGAGAGACTTTCTGCAATTTTATAAATGTGATTTGGCAATTTGAAAAAATAGTTCATCAAAACTGTTTCCAAAATATGTTACTTCATTAAAACTGTAGAAATGATTGTATTCCTATATAAAAACATGTGCAAATGAGAGAATTGTGCTTTGTTACAAGTCTTTTGTTACTTACTTTTTATAACTTAAATTTCAGTTTTACGAACTAGATTGAGACACAGTGAAATAAGTCTGTTTAAACTTCTTCAAATTATACTTTTTAATATATAATTTTGCTAATGGCTAGAATTTATTGATTACTAAACAAAAGATGGTTAAGAAATATTATTTATATTTCTTACAGTAATCCTGTTATGATTATCTCCATTTCACAGATCTAAAATTGAATTTTAAAAAGATTAGATAATTTGTCCAGTTCACACAAATCATAATTAGAATAGCAAGAATATTCAAAATCCAAATGTGATACAGTAATACCTTGGTTTTTGAGCATAATTCTTTCTGGAGACATGTTTGTAATCCAAAGCACTTTTATATCAAAGTGAATTTCCCCATAAGAAATAATGGAAGCTTAAATGATTCATTCCACAACCCAAATATATTCATATAAATATGATTACAATACTGTAATATAATACAAAATAATGAAGAAACTACAAAATATAAAGAAAAATAAACAAATTAACCTCCACTTTCCCTTGAAAATCTTCATGGCTGGTGTGAGGAGGACAAGAGAGGGGAAGGTTATTATGTAGGATGACTTTCACTATCACTAACGGAATCACTGCTGTCTATTGGCTCAATGGAATCTTTTTCTTTTCATGCAACTTTAATAAGAAACCTATCCACAGACATTTGTTTTTGCCTCCCTTTGAGGATTTCACTGAAATGTGACATTACATTGGTGTTAAATAGATTCATTTCTCACACTACTACAGTCTTATTTGGGTGGTGCTTTTCTACAAAATTTAGCACTGTTTCCCACATTTTTCACATGTCCCTAACCTTATTTGAAGTGAGGGATTTATCTATCTTATTCTCCTCCTCCTCTGCAGTGATAGAAAGAGAGAGAGAGAGAGAGAAGAACCATTGGCTCAGTTATGATCATGTGACATTTGGTGTCACATACAACTTGTATTGCAAGTACTAATCTTATTGTTTGTTTATCAAGTTAAAATTTATTAGAAATCTTTGCTCATCTTGCAGAAACGAGTTACTCACAATCCAAGATTTTACTGTATTTGTATTCATTAAAATATACTTATGCCTTATTTTTATATTTTATATTTTAAATATACTTAAATATATTTATATTTTATATTTTAAATATAAAATATGCCTCCTTCAAATGGACTCCCTATATGTCAGACGTTTATTGTGTGTGGAGTGTGTTTGTGTGTGTGTGTGTGTGTGTGTGTGTGTTTGTATTCATTTATATGTATGGAAATAGGTAAAAATAATTAAATGTAAGAAGTATTACAACCTCTACTCAGTTACTGAAAAGAATAAGTACTTTCTTTTTCAGGTTTACACTCCAGACATCTAGAACACTCAAGAATCAAGAACAAATGCATATCTAGTAAGTTAATTCATAAACATGCATTTCTCAATTTGCATCTTTTTATGCCATTGCTATCCTATAATCACATTTGGTTAAGGGAAGTCATGACTGTTAGACCCCAGACAAAGTCAGATTTGCTTAAGATAGTTTGCCCTAACTATTGATTTAAAACAAGAAACTCAATCTCTCAAGATCCTCAATTTTTTCTGTTTTTGTATCTGTAAAGTGGATAACAATATATGCACTACAAGTTATTTTTTAAACTAATAACATAACACAAAACACCAAGATAATTGCCTGGAATAATCCAGACCAACTTCAGACTGAGATGAAAGTAGACTGGTTCTTCACATATCAAAAATAGGATGCTAATTCTCTCTAATAAAATGGAAAGACTTTATTTGTTTATACTTAGATTACATCTTTCCTAGCTAGGCAAAATCAATTACTGGTTAAAAAGAACACTATAAAAATATGACTTAAGAAGATATTCTACAAAGATATTCTTGATAGTAAATTTCTTATTTTGCTCTATGCCATAAAAAAGAATATCTAAGAACTGAGACTCCACTGACTTCAAAGGAAATGCATGCTTACATTAGCTCAGCAATGTGCAGGACAAGATAAGCAATGACCCCTTTGATTCTATAAATATAGACTGACAGACAACACCAGGAGTCTGAAATTCATCCATTTACTTTTTTTTTTAATGTCATAGATGAAGATTCCAGAGTGTTGATATGAAAGATATAAATATTAATTTCATGGAAAAATATCAATATGCTTAAATGCCTTCAAGTGAAAAAATTAAGAAGTTTAAATAAATAAGTAAATGATCTTTACTATTTATATAAAATGTAAATGTCATGAAATCGTTGATATAATAAACAAAGTACTATTTTTGATAAAGTCTTCTCATGTGGATGAAATGAAATTATTAAGATTTCTTTTCAAAACCCATATGTGTAGGCTCTTTGTCTTTGTTGAAACCTGATCTGATCATTACTGTAGGACAAGAGTGAGACTTTTTGAGGAAACTATCCTACTCTTGACTACGGAGTTATGGAAGGAAAATAATATTGAAATTATGGGGGTTTTTTTCAATTACAATTCTGAGGGAAATGAAAGAAAGATAGGTAGATAGATAGATAAGTAGATAATAGATAGATGATAGATAAATATGATACATCTATGTCATCTACACACATATAGTAAATTTTCCATTTAAAAAGCATGTTTTCTTCTTGATTTTATTCTACATACTTTTATGTTAAAATGCTAAACAGAGGGCACCAGTCTGGCTCAGTTGGTAGAGCATGCAACTCTTGACCTCAAGGTTGTGAGTTCCAGCCCCATGTTGGGTGTAGAGATTAAAAAAAATAAAATTATTTAAAAAATGCTAAACACTACATAATGATTGAGTGAGCATATGTGTGTTCTTTAGCATCCTTACTTGGTCCAATAAAATGTTTACAAAATATATATATATATATATATGAAATTCATCAATTTGGCAGTGGATGTTCTAGGACAATACCCAGAACTCCCATTTAGAATCCAGGCACTCATCCTTCTAGTTACCAGGCATATTGGCTACTGACAGCCATAGCTGAGTCCCTCTTTAGGAATTAGCTTGTCCAGAAAGGAGCTTTCTCACCCAGGACTATGCTCCCTCTCTGAGAATGTATAGTGGAGTACAAAAGTCTTCCCCCCTTGTCTTGACTGGGAAAGAACAGCTCTGAAGACCCATCCCTCTTCCAGGGTTCCTCACAGGATCAGCCAAGGCTTCTATAGATACTGTCTTGCAAATGCATCACAGTTTCCCTTTTCCCTCTATCAGTGCAGCTTCCCTCACACCATCACAGGTACTGTTCCAGGGACAACTCCCCAGTAATTGATCTGCACACAAATGTCACTCTCAGAGTCTGTTTCTAGGGTGAACTGACTTCAGACATACAGACTAGTTTGGAGATTACTTCAATCATAGTATTAATGGCAATGAATATTATCTTTAGACAATGTCAATATTCAATTATAAAGGTAATAGTTCTACTCTTTGATAAGTAATATTTTTTGATATTCTGTAGCTTAACCATTATGAAGGTGATAATGAGTATAAATTTGTAAATAAGGTCATAACTAATTTATAGCTTAATAAGTAATGAGATAGCCTTTATGAACTACTTCCTACATGCCACAATATTATATACTATCTTCATTCATTGCTTATCACAAACATTTAGTGTTGAGAAAATCAGAGCTATGAATTAAATTATTTGCTCAATACAATTTAACAGGACTGACATTTAAACCAAGGTCTGCTTTATCTTAAAATCATCTGAGACTGTGAATTTTCTGCCCTAAGGGCTACAAAACTAACTGTGATCAAATTAGTAGGGGCCGATCGGTAGCTCTTCTGGAGTGAGAATAGTGGATAAGAAAAATGGATGCAGGGGTACTTGGGTGGCTTAGTTGGTTAAGCGTCCAACACTTGATTTTGGGTCAGGTCATGATTTCATGGTTTGTGAATTTGAGCCCCACTACAGGCTTTGCACTGACAATGCGGAACCTGCTTCAGATTCTCTCTCTCTCTCTCTCTCTCTCTTGCTCGCTCTCACTCTCTCTCTCTCTCTTCCCTGCTCTCTCTCTCTCTCTGTCTCTCAAAATAAATAAATAAACTTTAGTAATAAAAAAACTTAAAAAAAGAAAAAAGAAAAGAAAAATGGATGGAGCTATACTGGAAGAGTGGGATCCATGAGGAAAGCCTTTCTAAAGAGTTCCAGAAGAAAAGTCATTATTAGGATGATCTACATCCAAGGAAAGCAGTACAGATAATGACAAATAACTCCCAATATAGAACCATTGGGGATTTTGGTGCCTTTAGCTAGGTGTTAAGAGAAATCATGAACAGTTTACATAGCTAACATTAATTAATGCTATCTGTCTGTAGTTGCTGAAAGATCATTTTAGCTAATTTATTGTTAGAGAGTTTCCAACTGGGAAAGACAAAATGAGGTCTGAAACAAAAGAAATTTGATAATCTTCCACCCAGACATATCACAAATTTTGAAAGAGTTCTTTATGTCTTTAAAAATTTTTAAGTAAATGTGGGGCTCAAATTCATGACCCTGATATCAGGGGTCAGATGCTATACCTACTGAGCCAGCCAGGTGCCCCAAAAGAGTTCTCAATGACTATCATCCTTGATATGAGTTGTGTTTTTTTCACTTATAATTTTTTTAGTGTTTATTTATTTTAGAGAGAAAAAGAGAGACAGAGCATGAGCGGGGGAGGGACAGAAAAAGAGGGAGATACAGAATTCAAAGCAGGCTCCAGGCTCTGTGCTGTCAGCATAGATTCTGATGCAGGTTGGGGCTTAAACTCACAAGCCCTGAGTCCATGACCTGAGCCCAAGTTGTGCGCTCAACCAGTACTCAACCAACTGAGCCACCCAACCAACCCTTTTAAAAATATTTTTTCCACCTTAGGGGTCAGTTTGGCATCCTTAAAATGTGAGAATTAAACCAGTAGTAGTAAGAAAACTTATTTTTTCTATAAAATTAATAAAAACTCAACTTCTCTATGAGCTATTTTTGGAATGTTTTCATATAAACAGAATGAAGGAAATTGCTGAACAGGGTTGTAGGAGGAAGGTATCATGGGAGGTTTCTCTGCATTTGTTAACTAATCAAGCATGAATGAAATGTCCTGCTTTCTATTATGTTGTTTGTAATAAAAGTGCTGTGGATTTAATTTTTATGAAAGTACTGAAAGAAATCCCTATTACAAGCATGAACATTTGCAACACTTAAGATAAACACTAAGTATCTAATAATAGCCAAAATTGAAATGCACAAAAATATGAATCCCAGGCACTAAGAAAGTATTTTTTATACATTACGTCTTGCTATTGTAAAATTATACCACACTCTATAGGATTTTTAGCCAATCTTTGAAACAAAGCCAGTGCTTGCTGTAGGACATATTCAAATAAAAGCTTGCAGATAAAGATATTTGTAGAGTGTGTGAATTCTGTGATGAATTGATCAAAGTGCAATTCTATATATGAACAAGATACATGTATGCTTTGGTGGCTTTGCCAAAATGACTAAACGTGGAATTTGTTCATATAAACGTTAAAAAAACTGACCAAAAAGGAATGTACCTTGAAATGGGCCCTGATAATTTTTTAATAACACTTGTGCTAATGGTTGGGGCTTCAAGTTTCAGATGGAGGTCATTTTAGGATATGGCATCTTTAGAATATGATATAGAAAGACTGAATATAGCTAGGAGACGGGAGAGTCTGAGAAATAATTTTCTAGAATGAATGAATCCTAGATAATTACAATGAGAAATCCCAGATAATTACAATGAGAGATTAAAAACAGCACTTATACTCATTTGTTTATCCATTCTCCTTGTTCATTCAAGAATTTATTGAGCATCCGTTTGTCAGGAACTTTCTGAAATAGTACCACAAGCAGAATTCTGTACCCTCATGGAGATTACATTCTAGTGAGAGATGTAAATAATAAAAAGTGAATATACAATTAAGTATACATTTTGTTAGATCATGATGAATGATAACAAGTAAAATAAACCCTGGAAAGTACGTAACAAGGAGGAAAACTACATATTTAGATTGGATGACCAGAGAAAATCTCATAAGAAGGTAACGGTTGAGCAAAGTCTGGAAGGAGTTGAGAGAAAGACCCAGGAAAATGTGGTGAAAGCAGTCCAAACATCCTAAGATAGGAACAGATCTAGACAAAGTGACCATGAAGGAATGAATAAAGAGTAGAAAGAGTAGACAATGTGGATGAGAATGCATATATATATCATTTATGTTCTTACAGGTCATGATGGAAATCTTGAATCTTAATCATTTTAAAATTAAGTAAAATATCAATGAATTTCGTGATTCAGTACAAACGGGACTAGATTTGGCATCTGTGTCTTAAGATTATTTTCTATGAAGAGACACATGTTATGCCCCTAGCATAATTAACATTGTGTTAGCTACAAATGTCCACTGCCTAATGGTCAATAAATATCTGAGTAACAGGATGCAGTTACCCCTTTAACAGTTTCCTAACCTGGAGTCTTCATTCTCTTATAGCTCATTGCTGTACTTTAGGGAGACATGATATATTCGTTTGCCTAGAACCATACAGCAATTCTGTCTCTGTGTGTGAACATTGTGACCTTGGGTAAGCACCTTAGTCCCTCCATGTGTTAAATGAGGAAATTACCAGAACATGTATAGTTTTGAGGATTAAAATGATAGAGTATGGGAAGTAACCCTATTTCTTTCACACAGTATGTTTCAATCTGTTATTATTAACATATTATCATTATTAAGGCACCAACAAATCAAATTGTCAGAAATGAGTGTATATGCCAACAATATATATCATTATTTTAATTACTTCTACTGCTACCAGTACATTTGTTTGATATCATGGCGTATATCTGAAAAATAAAAAATACAAACAAACTTGGGCTGACGGTGAACTCTTGTTGATTTCAAGATCCCTTGCACTTGAAAGCAGACTTGCCTGTGTCTGTTAAAGATGTATTTCTTGCAAGCTCTTTTTCCACACATTTATTAATGCAGACAGACTTCCTCTGGTTTTTGGCCTGTGTGTATCTTCGTGTAAACAGAACTACAGATGGTTATGACAAGTTCTTGTTTGTGCATATCGGAGAGCATGCTGTGTGGCAAATTGCACTCTTGATTTTCTCTAGTAGATTTCACTGAATTTTTGGTTTCATTTTTCCCTATGATAGGGCATCATATGGCCCATAGTGAACAAATGTAAATCTAAAGTAGCATGGGCACAAAATAAGGTGCCGGTAAAATAACATTTCTATTGTATCAAGCTTTAATAAGGCTTGTAATTGGTTTTGGGTTGCCAAACATATGGGTCAGTGAGAATAACGTTGAAAGTAGATTAGATGCAATTCAGGCGGCTATATTAAGAACTCAATGTGGTGAATTTTGCTGTTATCGCAGAAGGAGTAGAGATGGTATGTCACTGATGTCAATGTGTTCTCATTTGATCTAAAACCTTAATGTGTACTGGGAGCCAAAACAGAAGAACTACTCTCAAGTTTATCAAATTAAAATAATTCTAATGCATAAGTGAGATGGTGGAGAAAAATTTATTTACAACTCTATGTTTATGATAGTATAGTTACTAAATTAAATATACTAACAATAAAATTGAAAACTCAGAAGTCTAAATGTTAGCACTAGATCACTAGGCAGGAATTACTGAAAGGGCTTTAACTTTGGTTTTTGGTACCAAAGAAAGATTAAAAATGTCAATGGTAAAAACTCCTTCCCTGTACTGGTCCTTACTAGTAATAGTAAATTATGTCAAAGAAGATTTGAATTAGATCAGATTCAGAAAGCACTATAATTGAGACACCTGGGTGGTTCATTTGGTTAAGCGGCCGACCTTGGCTCAGGTAATGATCCCCCAGTTCATGAGTTCGAGCCCTGCATCAGGTTCTGTGCTGTCAGTTCAGAACCTGGGGCCGGCTTTGAATTCTGTGTCTCCTTCTCTCTCTCTCTCTCTCTCTCTCTGCCCCTCCCCCATTTCTGCTCTGTCTCCCTCTCAAAATCAAATAAACATTAAAAAATTTTTTAAAGAAAGAAAAGAAAGAAAGCACTGTAATCAATAATATGAAATAATAGAGTGAAGGTTTTATTCCCAGGGGACCATGCAGACTGCATGTAAAGGGTAACCGAACAGAAAGTAATCCCCTTCTACAGATTCTAGTTGATTATCTTAATGTGTTTTAAATGTAACTTCTAATTGAGACTCAGTAAAGCTCATAATTCCTCAGAAAATTATTGATAAAATAGCTACTCACATTTCACAACAGTGCAGGGTACCAAACTAATAACTATTATTTTCTCCCCCTTTTTTAAGGAATAGAGATTGAGAAAGCAAAGCTAAAACAAGTTGACAGCAGAGATCAAAATTAGATTTGAGAATTTCTAACTTTAATTCTATATTCAGTCCACTAATCTGCTGCACTATTCACTAGAGAAATTGAGCAAAAATCTATACTACATTTCACAAACTTATAAGTATAAACCATTATAACTTCCAAAAAACATGAAACATTTTTACGAATTTGTTTTGATTTTTTTTTCTTCCACACTAAGAGTGCCAGTCCTATCAAGTTTCAGGTTTATAACTAACTTCTCTTGAGTAATGTGAGTGCAAACAGATGCTAGAGGGATTTTTGTCAGGGTGAGAAAATTAACTTTTTTTTTCCATTCTCATGTAAGTACAAGAAGAAGAAAAACCTTCTAAATTGATTTTGGCCAAACTTTCAAAATATTCACCTTTAGTCTGAGAAGAAAAGAAGAAAATTTTAGCTCAAGGGATTTGCTGATGAAATTATAAGCTACTGAGATACACATTCAAGCCCTAAATCACTTCCAACTTTAAATTCAGTGTTTCCTAACACGAAGCTTGATATTTTAAAGTAGGATTTTTATTGATCTCAGAAATGACAAAAATGAAAAGAAAAAATAGCAAACTAGCAAAATCAAAAGCAAATTTGAGCTAACACAAAGTTTTTACAAAATAGTATAATAAAACTAGTTTTGAGAAAGGTCATAGAATTGAGGGAAAGTCTGAATTTTTTAAATGAAATACAATTTTATTCTAGTAGAAATATATGCTAAAAATTAAATCATTAGTTAGTTTTCATGCAGTAACTCAAAAATTCCTTAAATATCAGTCACTGATTGCAAAACATTGTAAAAGATACAGAAAAACTCTAAATCATAGATCATTTACTCTGATATAAGCTTTGCTGAGCAGAGGGTATCGGGAATATGGGTTAAAAACGGTACAACTATAGTTTTAAAGATTAAATAACTATAAAGTATTGTATTCATAGATCCATGAACAATGAAACTGAAAAGGACTTCAAAGACACTCAGTTCAGTGTTTTTAATACAGTGTTCTTGTCGCTTTGTGAGGTCATAATTATATTCCTTTTTTATGGGTTAGGAAACTAAGGCCTTATAAAGCTAAAAGAAATCAACAGAAAATATGAAATTATTTGTTGGGCAGAGCCATCTTTAACATAACAAATGTTTAGCAGTCCTAGTGGTCTTATTAAATGCCAAAAATATCTCACCAGTCATAGAGAAAACTACAACAAACAATGAAACAAAAATATGAACTCCTAATGTCCAGATGTGCCTATGAAACAGACCTCTCCCAAGCTGAAAATTATTAAAGCTGGTCCAAATTCCTCCTTTCACAGATAAGAAAACTGAAGGCCAGAAAATGACTTTTCCAAATGACTTAATCACCTGCCCAAAGATTTGATTAGATTTAAATACTTTTATTTAGATACTACTTAGGTTAACTATACTTAAGGTTTTCTTCCAGAAAAAAATTTATATATATATATATATTGTTTTCCAAATTCTCAGTTATCAGGATTAGGGTTAATTAGCCTTCACTCTATGTTTTTCTTTTTTCAAATTTGCCAGAAAATAAGATATGACTAATAAACAATAAATATTGACAAATTAAATGAACCAACAAAGAGAATTCTTTAGTTTATCATTTAATTTTTTTCATCATAATAAGTATACTCTTTAATCCCCATCCCCTATTTCCCACACCTTTGTACCTACCTCCCCTCCTGTAACCATCTGTTTGTTCTCTAGAGTCTATTTCTGATTTCTCTCTCTCCCTCCTTCTCTCTCTCTCTCTCTCTGTCTCTTTCTCTCTTTTTCCCTCTCTCTACCTCTTTTGTCCTTTTTGTTTTGTTTCTTAAATTCCACATATGAGTGAGAGTATATGGTATTTATCTTTCTCTAACTGACTTATTTTGATTAGCATTATACTTCCTAGCTCCATCCATGTTATTGCAAATGGCAAGATTTCATTCTTTTTATTGCTGAATAATATTCCATTACATGTATATCACATCTTCTTTATCCATTCATCTATCAGTAGACACTTGGTCTACTTCCAAAGTTTGGCTATTATAAATAATGCTGCAGTAAACATATGAGTGCATCTATCCCTTCGAATTAGTGCTTGTGTAACTTTTTTGGTAAATACCCAGTAGTGCAATTCCTGGATCATAGGGTCATTCTATTTTTAATTTTTTGGGGAACTTCCATACTGTTTTCTACAATGGGTGCACCAATATCCATTCCCACCAATAGTGCAAGAGGGCTCCTTTTTCTCCACATTCCGGTGATCACCTGTTGTTTCGTGTGTTTTTGATTTTAGACATTCTGACACGTGTGAGGTGGTATTTTATTTTAGTTTTGATTTGCATTTCCCTGATGAGCAGTGCTATTAAGCATCTTTTTATGGATCTGTTGGCCATCTGGATGTCTTCTTTGAAGAAATGTCTCTTTATATCTTCTATCCATTTTTAAACTGGACTATTTGTTTTTTGGGTAGAGTTGTACTAGTTTTTTTAATATATTTTAGATACAAATCATTATCAGATTTGTCATTTGCAAATATATTTTCCCATTCTGTAGGTTGCCTTTTAACTTTGTTGATTGTTTCCTTCACAAAGGAACAGTAAAAAGTAGAAATTTTTTATTTTGATGTAGTCCCAATAGTTCATTTTTGCTTTTGTTTCCCATTCCTCAGGAGACATATCTAGATGAATGTTGCAACAGTGTATGTAAGATTACTCCCTGCATCTTCTTCAATGATATTTATGGTTTCAGGTCTCAACTTTAAGTCTTTAATTCATTTTGAGGGTTTTTTTTTTTCTATATGGTGAAAGAAAGTGATACAGCTTCATTCTTTTGCAAGTGGCTGACCAGTTTTCTGAACACTATTTGTTGAAGAGACGATCTTTTCCTCCCTGTATATTCATTTCTTTATTGTGGGATTACTTGACCATATAATTGTGGGTTTATTTCTGGATTTTCTATTCTATTCCATTGATCTATGTGTCTATTTTTATGCTAGTACTATACTATTTTAATTGCTACTGCTTTTTAGTATAACTTGAAATCTGGAATTGTAATATCTTCAGTTTTGTTTTTCTTCTTCAAGATTGCTTTGGTTATTCGAGATCTTTTGTGTTTCCATATAAATTTTAAGATTGTTCTATTTCTGCGAAATATACTTTTGTTATTTTGATAGGGATTGCATTAAGTCTGGAGATTATTTTGGGTAGAATAGACATTTGTAAGATTATTTCTTTCATAAAATAAAAGGATGTAAAATATGATACTATATACCTAAAATGGGGTGGGAGGCAGGATGGGGAAGAATAGAAAAAAATGAGTTTAAACTTAAGCGACCATCAGTTTAATACAGACTGCTATATGCAGAAGATATTATATACAAACCTAATAGGAACCACAAATCAAAAACCAGTAATAGATATGCAAAGAATAAAAAGAAATAATCCAGGGGTGCCTGGGTGGCTTAGTCGGTTGAGCATCTGACTTCAGCTCAGGTCATGATCTCATGGTACATGGGTTCAAACCCCACATCAGAACTTACACTGACAGGGCAGAGCCTACTTCAGATTGTCTTCCTCTCTTTCTGCCCCTCCCTCACTTATGCTGTCTCTCTTAAAAATAAATAAATGTTAAAAAGAGAGAGAGAGAAAGAATCCAAGTATATCACTAAAAAAAGCCAACAAACCATGAAAGAGAGCAAGATAGGAAAAGATCAGAGAAAAATCTAGAGAAACAATCACAAAACAAGTAAGGAAATGGCAATAAATGCATATCTATCATGAATGTAAATGGACTAAATGCTCCAGTCAAAAGACATAGAGAGACAAAGGAGATAAGAAGACAAAACCCATCTGTATTCTGCCTCCAAGAGATTTATTTCAGACTGAAGGACACCTGCAGGGGATGGAGAAATATTTATCACGCAAATGAATGCCAAAAGAAAGTCAGAGTAGCAAGCAGTACTTAAATTGGACAAAAATAACCTTTAAAAGAAAGACTGTAAACAGAGACAAAGAAGGGCATTATATAATCATTAAGGGGACAATCCAACAAGAAGACATAACAATTGTTAATATTTATGCACCCAACATGAAAGAACCCAAATATATAAAACACAGATTTCTTTGAATTTATTATTACTATTATTATTATCATTATAAGATTCTGTGTCTTAAGCAGAATATAAAAGAATATGAATTGTATATTTGAATATACATTTTTAAGGTGTAAAACATCATGCAATTATTAAGTATCTTAAAAAGTAGGGAATGACCTAACTACTTATTGAAAGTAATTGGCATGTTTTTGAATTATCAGTAGGTTTCAAATCCACTATGAAAATATAGGAACTAGCACTGAATTAAAAACAACCTAGAAAAATCTAGTATTGGTCTATATACAAAATTCAGAGTATTTTATTTTTTCTTCTCTTTCTATGTCTCATTCCTTGGATTCCAGACTCCAGATTTCCCAATTTGAGAACACTTGACCCTGAAAAATGGACTGACACTCACTGAATATTTAAGACCTAGTCTTTGCTATCAGGGCCAAAGATTACAGTTTTAAAAATTTTATTTGGAGTCTTAGCATAGTATCATTATTCTTTTTGCTTGTTTCTCAAATTTGGTTATTGCAGGGATTATACTATAAATGTTCTCTTTTTCTTGAGATCTAATTCCCCTCTATTGTCCTCTTTATTCCTCCTCCATACATATTTACCTAAAAATATCCTACATCCCATAGAACTAATAGGTAGGGCTCTTCCTATTAAGAGACTCCCTTACCATGTCATCTGCCTGTCTCATAGATTTCTGAATATTGCATGTTTCTCCATCTTCATGGATCTAAGCAATTGTCAAGATATATGCCTTACTTCATGTTAAATTATTCAGTTTCTTCCTTGGATGACCATCTATTATTTGTTGCCCTAATATTCAGATATTGCTTCCTGCTGCATTCTGCTCACTATCCCTGACTGTCTCCTAGCACCAATAGCTGAATCCACTGTTTCTAGTAGCAACTCCATCATCTTTAAGCCTACTATCATGCCATTGTGAGAAACTTGCCTCTTTAGGTGTGATCTCTGAATTTATTCTACTTAGAGTTTATCGACCCTCTTGGATATGTAAGCTAATGTTTTTAATCCATTTGAGAAAGTTTCTATACATTGTTTGCTCAGTTATTATATCTGCCTCTTTTTCTTCTAGTTATGGCACTCCTATTATGCATGCATTGGTATGCTAAATGGTATTCCACAGGTCTCTGACACTCCGTCCAATCTCTGCATTCTTCCTATTGGATTCTTCCTATCCCTCAGACTGAAAAATCTCGATTACTATACCTTCAGGTTCATAGATCCTTTACTACCTGCTCAATTCTACTGTTGAAAACTTTTAGTAAATTTTCTATTTCATTTATCATACCTTTCAGTCACAGAATTTCTATTTGGTTCTCTCTTTTTTTTTCTTTTAATATTTTCTACTTCTTTATTGATTTTTTTAAAATTTGATGAGGCATCATTCTGATACTTCCCTTGAATTCTTTATACATGGTTTCCCTTAGTTATTTGAAAACATCAAAATAGCAGATTTCAATATTGATATTTGGGTAGTAAGTACAAAATCTTTGGTTGCTCAGGGACTGCTTTCATAGGCTGCTCTTTTTTGGGCATATGTATATACTGTGTGTGTTTATACTTTCCTGTTTCTTTCAGTGACTCATACTTTGTTGTTGTTGAAAACTGTACATTCTTAATATACATGTGCCTACTTAATATAATGTGCCTACTCTGGAAATCAGGATTCCTTCCCTATGACCCAGGGATTGTTCTTGTTGCTGTTTGTTTCTCATTGTTGTTGCTGCTATCTGTTTATCAAATAACTTCACTAACTAACTTACTTCTGTAAGGTCTGTATTCTTTCCCAATAGCAGCCACTGAATTCCGTGCATAGTTACCTTAGGGATCAGCTAAAGAGTGGGTACATATTTCTTAAATTCTTTAAGCCAGTAAGTCTCCATCCTCAGTTTAGGAGCTCTATTTGTTTGTTGGAGCATACATTCAAACTCTGACAGTTAGTTTACAACTCTATTTACAAATCTTCATTTCACACTTTTGCAGATCCTCAAGATCAGCTAGAAATTAGAAAGGAATGCTTTCTTATGTGTTTTCCTGGCAATTCTGAACATGTAGGTAAACTGATAGATCCCAGAAATATGCTAGAGAATTTCTAACCTCCCGCACCATAATGAAATCTCATGCCAGGATTTTACTTTTAAAGTTTTTTGACCAGATTCTTATTTGCCCCAACTGGTATTATTGTCACAGTCAACTGCAGTTTTATACAGTTGTTGCTGATTAATTTAACAAACATCTGGGTTAGAATTTTATTTTTCACTGTGTAATCTCTGAGTCAGGTCAATTGATGACTTGCCCTGTGAATGGGGATTTTTCAGGGAAATTCCAGGGAGGTTAAATAGTGACAGTTCTCTGGGGATGAGAAATCTGTGGAGCTTCAAATGCGTTCTGTGACCTCCTGAGGCTATTAGAGTACGCTTTTTTAATAGTTCCATGATTACCAGGGTGATAAGAATAGGGTAGGTTACAATGTGAAAAGCTTATTATTACAGAGAAACAGATTTTATTCAAGAATAAATATTCCTTAAACTTTTGCAAGCCTTTGATTAATTTTTAGCATTGGGAAAAAGTTTAGATTGACAACTTTTTGCCAGTGTTTTTTTTTTTTTTTAATAAGGGAACATATTTTTGGACATTATTATCCCACCATTTCAGAAGTTCTTCTCCCTGATAGATTTTGATAATACAAATCCACTGAATTTTTCTTTAAGAAACAAATGTTCATATATAACTTTTAAAATTAAACACCAGTTGTTTTACAAGAGATACATGTGAAATATAATTAAATTAAAAGTTTAAATAAAATCAAGTACATTGATTAATTTGAAATTTTACAAAATAACCTAACAATACCATTCATATCAAATAAATTGGTAGAGTTCAAACAATGTATATAACAAAGGAAATCATTTTAGTGTAATATAATTTTAACCATAAATATATCTACAAAATAACAGCAAAAATTTTATTAAAACAAAAATGCTTTTAGAAAATTAACAGATGGAAATAACCATAAGAGAGATAAAAATATACTTCCACATTTAAACAAATAGACAAACATGTAAAAGGTTTTAAAATCTTGCCTTTTACCCCCACCCTCAAAAAGATGAATCTTAGACTAAGAGAATTGATGACTAAATTTTTTTAAATGGTCACAAGTAAAATCAAAGTTATATAGAATATTAAAAGCACATACAAATTTGGAAAAAAGATGTAATTTTATTTAATACAAATGGCTGCTCTTTATCTAAAACGTTATAAAAATTGACCACAAGAAAGAATACTTATAAACATAGTCATAAAGAACTGAAATAGAATACAAAGCTACAGAATAAAATAATAAAATTAAAAGTGATCATAATATGAAGTTTATTATGGGATATATTAATATGCACATCTCAATAATAATTTATATATTTTTAAAAACCCACAAACTCCTTAATGTATGCTGAAGAAACTTTTGAAAACACACTTGTACCTGATTAGTTATTTAAAATGGGAAATATATGTATACCTGAAGCTAATATTACACAGTATGTTAACTAATTAGAAATTAAATAAAAACAAAAATAAATAAATAAAATTGGGGATATACTGCTATTGGGGATATATGTAACAAAAGTATATATCCATGTCCTTTGACATTTTAATTTCAATTCTCAAAAGTAATCCTCGTATACCTAAAATTAGGAAATATTTAAGAAGATTATAATATCTTCATATGATGGCATGCAGTTAGATAACAATTATGTTACATTTAAGTATATTCATACACACATTTACATACAAAGGAAAATACTAAATATGGCTTAAAAAGGATATAAATACTATTGTTGGTATGATTTTAATTTTAGAAGAAAATAGGTCTAGGAAAACAAAGACCTAAGCATAAATTATAACTAGATGATTGAATTATAATGCTATTTACCATTTTCAGATATTATTTGCATTTTCCAAAACGAAAAAAATATTCATTTGGCTCTGATTATAAAATAAAATTATTGGGGCGCCTGGGTGGCTCAGTTGGTTGATTCCACTTGGCTCAGGTCATATGATCTTGCGGTTCATGGGTTCAAGCCCTTCATCTGAGCTGTCAGCACAGAGCCTGGAGCTTGTTTCAGATTCTGTGTCTCCCTCTCTCTCTGTCCTTCCTCATTTATGCTCTGTTTCTCTCTCTCTCAAAATAAATAAACATTAAAAAAAATTTTAAAGAAAATAAATTTTTAAAGACTGGGTAACAACAGATGTGTCTAGTATCCTAGTTTCAGCTGCCTCGAAGCTTGTTTTACCTAAGTAGTAAGTAATTTCTTTATCTTGATCTGTGTTTTAGATATAAACTTAGAGGAGCAGATTTACCAACATTTTCTCTTGCTCTCCTTTTCTTTTAATATGTGCAAAGTTTTTTAAAGTAAAGATAAGACTTATCATAGGAACATAAGCAAAATCTTGATGGTTTTCTACCATTAAGTATTTACTTTCAGAATATCCCTAACTATTTTCATTTACAGATTTTGGTTCACCTTACAAGCAGTCGTGTCTCATAGAACAGCTGGGCACAGATGCCGTCTGCATCTGGTCTCTGGAAAAGTAATCCATAGAGCCCAGATTTCTAAAACTGATTGCATATGTATTAGATTTTTAAAACTAGAAGAGTTCTCATAGAAGAAACATTTTTAAAAATTCTATGTGGGGATTCCAAAGTTATTTAAGCATGGCCTTTCTCCAGAGAAGATCACTTAAGCCATCATAAAATGTTATCTAATATTTCATAACTCTTACTGTCAAGGAACCAATCTTCCTCTTGAACTTAAATCTTTCATATAGTAGTTAGGATGGCTTCTTAGTGTTTTATCCCCCATGGCTTTATTCCCTATGTGAGGATATTTTAAATGCAGAATGTTGGCAAGAGTTATCCTACTAAAATAGAGGAAAGTCATGGAAATACTTTGCTTTTGTTTTACTAATGTATAGTGTAGTATTGTGGTAGAATTATCTTCTACTCCAAAGAAATAACATTGAATAGATAAGTGTCTGAGAGAAGATCCCATCTGGCTGTGAAAGCATGTATATTTAGAATTACTTTAAACATGCACATAATTACAAAGGTGGATATATCTAGATATAATGATATAGTGACTTTAGATTGGGTATTACCAGTTAATTCTCAGCAATATAATTTCTTATGGAAGAGAAAAAATGTATAAGTTTAAGTTAAGCAAGAGTTTTTTGAAAGTCAACTTTGGTTCAAGGAAAAAAATACTTAATTGTGGATTCAAAGGAGTATTTAGTGTTTTCAAGGAAGATTGCAGAGTAGGAAGCTCAAAACATTTGTCCCTCCACCAAAACTAAGTTGAGTTGAAAAGAACTATTATAATCAACAATTTCATAACTCTGGAGTCTAGTCAAATACTTGTGCCTTCCAGGGGAGTGTTTGAGGAAGAGGCTCAATAGTTTTTGGTATTTCTTGTAGCAGCTACCATTACCAATGACCTGTCCTTGTAGCATGCAGCTGTAGGGTAGGAAGCCTATGTTCCTGGTGCAGCTTACTGGTATCAGAATGAAAAATAAAGATCTTATCCTCCAAAATTCAAGTTTGTATGTTTCTGTTTGCCTGGCAGGTCACAGAGACCAGCACAAATGCTGGCCATTGTTTCAATACCAACAGACAAAAGTGACTTTCTAAGGGACATCTGTGAAGGGACTTTACATAGACAGAAATTTTTCCCCCATTTTCTTGTTGGATTCAAGCAATCACTGGCTGACTGCAGAGATAATGACTAGGAGATTTCAGCAACCACAAGGGACAAAGATATATTCTTTGTAAATATAGTTTGGAAAAGTGGCTAAACAAATGGATGACTGCAACTCTCAACAAGAAACAACAATCCTTTGGGGTGGAGGGATTTGCTTTATAGAGTTATCACATACCAATATTCAAAATATCTAGTTATCAACAACAACAAAATATGTAAAGCATGCATATGAACAGGACAATATGACTCATTCATGAAAAAAAGAAAGACAAGAAAAAAGAAAGAAAAAGACCAAACGAAGGAAATAGAAACTATTCTTGGGGGCGAAAAAAAAAGTAGTATTTTGGAATTTACTAGAAAATATTTTTTAAGGATTTTTTTAAGTTTGTTTGTTTATTTTGGGAGAGACAGAGACAGTGTGAGCAGGGGAAGGGAAAAGAGCCCAATGCAGGGCTCAAACTCTCAAAACTGTGATCATGACCTGAGCCAAAATCAAGAGTCAGACACTTAACCCATTTAGCCACCCAGGTACCCCAGTAGAAAAAAATTTTAATTGACTATCTTAAATATGTTCAAAGGTTTGAAGGAAAATAAGTACAAAGAACTATAGGCAATCAGGAGAATGATGCATATACAAGTAATGATTATCAATACATAGAATTTAGAAAAAAGAATGTGATAGAAATTCTGGAATTGAAAAGTAAAATAAGCTAATAGAAAATTTACTAGAAATGATCAGCAGTAGATTTGAATAAACATGACAAATATCACTGACTAAGGAAGTAAAATAATCAAAGGCACAACAGGAAAAACCGAGAGACACCATTAAAATAACACTTTCTGAAATGACAGGCCCTGGACAGTCAATGAGCCTCTTTAATAGAGGAATACTAACAGGTCCACAGGGCATAATGAGCTTTTAAAACTGACAAGAGACAGAAAGCTAGCCAAAATGACGCAACGAAAGAACTCTCCTCTAAAGCAACTCCAGGAAGAAGTCACAGTCACAGAACTGCTCAAAACAGATTTAAGCAACGTAACTGAACAAGAATTTAAAACAGTTGTCATAAAATTAATTGCTGGACTTGAAAAAACATCAAAGAAGCTATTGATACACAAAGGACCTTCAAAATAGCTGTGACAAGTTA
>CM053571.1:42005864-42027990 GCA_028646485.1 Cryptoprocta ferox
AAAAAAATAGCTAAAACAGTATGGCAAATGATGAACAGAATTGAAGGACTCATAGTAAATTTAAAAGCTATAATTACCCAAGGGATACAGGAGTGCTGATGAATAGCCATATCATGGAAAGAGCCTCAATGTCCATCAACTGATGAATGGATCAAGAAGATGTGGTTTATCTATACAATGGAAGACTACATGGTAATGAGAAAGAATGAAATATGGCCATTCGTAGCAAAGTGGATGGACCTTGAGGGTGTCATGCTAAGTGAAATAAGTCAGGCGGAGAAGGACAGATACCATATGCTTTCATTCATAGGTGGAACAGGAGAAACTTAACAAAGGACCATGGGGGAGGGGAAGGGGGAAAAATAGTTGGGGACAGGGAGGGAGGCAAACCATGAGAGACTCTTGAATACTGAGAAAAAACTGAGGGCTGATGGGGGAGGGAGAAAGGGGAAGGGACATGATGAGCATGGAAGAGGGCACTTGTGGGGATGAGCACTGGATGTTATATGGAAACCAACCTGACAATAAACTATAAAATTTTTTTAAAATTTTAAAAGCTATAAGGCTATAGTATCAAAAGAGTGTGATATTTAGGCCAATGGAATAGATTTGAAAGTATAGAAATAAATCAAAACACCTACTGCTAATTGAATGTCAGCTGGGATGCCAAGACTACTGAATGGAAAAGAATAGTCACCTCAAGTAATGTTGTTGGGACAACTGGATAACCATATTCTGAAGAAATGAGTTTGGATCTGTACTCACTCCATAATAACAATAACATAATATGAATCAACAACTTAAGTAGAAGAGCCAAAACTGTATTATTAGAAGGAAACATAAGGGTAAATCTTTATAACCTCAGACTTTACAATGGATTCTTATCTTTAACACCAGAAGTACAAACCCCAAAATAAAAACAGATAAACTCGATTTCACAAATATTAAAATCTTTAGTGCATGTAAAGACTTTATCAAGAAAATGAATATTCAACCTACAAATGGAAAAACAATCTTTGTAAATAATATATGATAAAGTTTTAATATCTAGATTATATAAGGAACTCTTACAGCAACAAAAATAAACAACCTAATTTAAAAATGGGCAATAGATTTGAATATATATATATATATATATATATATATATATCCAGAGATGATCTACAAATGGCTAATAAGCATATTAAAAAGGTATTCAACCACATTGAGCATTAAGGAAATGCAAATCAAAACCATATGAGATACAACTTCACCCCTTTAGAGTAGCTATAATCAAAAAAGCCAGAAAATAACAAGAGTTAAAAATGATGTAGAGAAAAAAGAATTCTCTTACCTTACTAGAAAGAATGTTAACTCATATAGCCACTGTGGAAAACCATCGGGCAGTTCCTCAAAACGTTAAACACAGAACTACCAAGAAACCCAGCCATTCTGCAAGCACGTAAGTGAAAACATATGTCCACACAAACTTGTACAAAAGTTGTATTATTCATAACAGCCAAAAGGTGGAAGGAAACACACAAATGTTCATTGGAAGATGAATATATATATATATATATATGTGTGTGTGTGTGTGTGTGTGTGTGTGTGAATATTAGTGAGCCATAAAAAATGAAGTACTAATACATGCCACAAAACTTCTATGACTTTGAATACATTGTACTAAGTGAAAGAAGTCAGACAGACATAAGAGATTACATGATTCCTTTTAGATGAAATATCCTGAATAAGTAAGTGTATAGAGATAGAAAGATTATTGATTGCCAGGAAATGGAAGAAAAGGGAAATGGTTGGTAATTAAAGTGTACAGGGTGATCTGGAGCTATGCAAATTTTTGAAATTAGAGATAGGTGGTGGCAGCACAACATTGTGAATGGACTAAATGCCACTGAATTATATACTTTAAAATGGTTAATTTTAATGTGAATTTTATCTCAATAAAAAAGACATTTTATCTTATGTTATATATTTATATAGTCAATATTTGTAACTATTGTATACTATCACTAGTCACTCAATATTTCTTTATTTTACATGGAGTGGGAGACGGGTAGTGAGATGGTGGGTAAAAATTACCTGGAATTTGACACCATTACAAAAAAAACCCTAATATAAAATTTCATATCCCTACTAAATTAGAGGAGAGAAACAGAGTACTTCTTTAGAACATTTTGCCTAAGGCAAGAAATAAATTAACTCACTTAGTATATAAGTTATTTTCTTGTTCTTTTGCTTTATTTGGCTGGCTCTTGGAGGTAGAAGGCAGATCGCAAAGCTCATTCACCAGTTTGAAGTGATAATCCAGAGAACCAGGAGATATGAGAAATACCTTTTGGATTCAGTCCTTAAATACTGCCCGCTACCCTCTTTTCACACTGGGTTCACTATTTAATCTTTGCCTCCAACTTAGTAAAGATGAGAAGTGCAGTGAATGGAAGAGAAAAGGACAGAAATGTCTCACTTGTAGTTCTCAGAGCATTTTAGCAAACTAAGCTATTTGCTTTAATTCAGTGTTGCATTATGAGATTTCCCATTGATTTAAGACTCCAAAGATACAAATCTGGCTCCAAATCTTGTGTTCCTATATTTTATAACTAATGAAACAAAGAATAGAAATTAAAAGGCATCCTGAACATATGCTAAAGATTTAAATGGTGTGGTGTTCAGAAGCAGAACATTATGGCATTTGTTCTAACAATATGAGAGCTGTCAATGTCTTTGAAGATTATTCTTTTAGCATACTTTCCTACTGTCTCAATCCTATTAGGCTTTCAGAATGCACATTTGCATTGTTCAATTTCATGATGAGTTGGAAATTAAGTATTTCTACCTAAAAAAAAAATTACCCCATAAATCAGTGCTTCTATTCCCAGCTAGCTCTACCTCATTGGAGGTACTTTGGAAATTATTTGAAGAGTTTTTCTGATACTTCACATGATTGTACTTTGCCCCCTTGGTACTTTGTGCATAAGGCAGAGATGCCAGATCACTTGTTATGTGTGGGACAGCCCCCCACATTTAAGAATTTCCCTTGTTTCTGTGTGACTTATGAATGAATCAAAGAAGACTCATGTTTGTGGAAAAATATATCTATAACTATTTGAGCCCAGAACCTAAACTGCACAATATAAATGAACACAAATTAATTTTGCATGGTGTAATTTATAGTAAAATTCTGGGAGTGCAATTGCAGTGCAATTTGTGGAAAAGTATACTTTGCTTTGTATGGAAATCAACCAAAAGTTGTTTTCCATTGTCACTGAAATAACATCATGTGATACCTGAGCCATGACAAAAATAACCTAGGTTTGTCTGACTTGTAAATTTGACAGTTTGTGGCTACTCTACATACAGATGCCAGCTACTCATTATTTCAGTATGCCTTCTAGCGGAGTTAGGCTCCAGCATACACAGGTTATTAATGTATACACAAATATATTTTATTACGTGTTATTCTTTTTTTTTTCTTTTATAATTCAATAAGAATATTACTGATATCGGGGCATCTGGGTGGTTCAGTCGGTTAAGTGTCAGACTTCAGCTCAGGTCATGATCTCGCTGCTCATGGGTTCAAGCCCCAAGTTGGGCTCTGTGCTGACAGTTCAGAGCCTGCAGCCTGCTACGGATTCTGTGTCTCCCTCTCTTTCTGCCCCTCCCCTGCTCATGCTCTGTGTCTCTCTCTCTCAAAAATAAATAAACATTGAAAAAAATTTAAAGAAAAGAATATTACTGATATATTGAATTTTGAAATTATGAGAATAGGTAGGTTATATAATTGAATTAATCCTCAGGATAATAAAAGGACATACAAATCATCTGTTAAGGAAAGGAAATATTGGGTTTGCTGTGGTTGAAAATCACTGACAACTGTACTTGAGTATTGGTTTCTTTAACATCTTCCAAGCATAATTCATCATTCTCCAGACCTTCCCTCACTGCAAGCTCTAGGTATACTTTTAGTTCCTCCATACACTAAAGTTTTTCCTGCTTAAGACTACTTCTTCAGTTTATAATTGGCCCTGCTGGCTTCCATTGCTTGCTTAACTCTTAGCTTTCTTTTATGCCCCAACTAAAAAGTCAGTTTCTTACAAAAGCCTTCCTTTCTCTTTAATTAAAGCCTATATATTTTATCTTAGAATGTATAATATTTTTGAGTCACACGTTTGTTTGAAAATTTGCTTAATGCCTGCATTCTCATTAAGTTGTAAGATTCATGACATAGTTAAACTGTAAGGACCATAGTTTGTTTGTGTGTGTGTGTGTGTGTGTGTGTATTTTAATTTCTGTATATCCAACAGTTTTTAAAGTGTATAGTATTTAGTGGGGGTTAAAAAATAATAATTAAATTAATTATTTTCAAATGAAAACAATGGAAATTTCAAAAGATGCTGTAAACTCAAATAATCAGTTATAGGTTACTTATTTATCAAATAGTCTTTGCATGCCTACTATGTGATAATGAATGCTCTAAGTACTGAGAATAAAATAGTGAACAGAGTTAAAAAATTCTGCCCTCATTCAGTTTACATTCCAGAGGAAAATGTATACCTTAGGAATATGTCATATACCTAAGACATATTGTCTTAGGTATATGATATAAATGTATTTCATATATATCATAAATATGTATATTTATATCATATATATTCATTTTTATATGAAATACATTATATACTTTAGGAATATATACATTTTTTCACATTTATATGTAAAATGCTGTACACTAAGATAGTAATTAGTGCTAACAATAAAATCAGATTAGGGAAGAGAGTTAGGAAGTGTTAGGAATAGTGAGATTTAATTTTTTAATTTTTTAATTGTTTCTAGTTTATTTATTTATTTTTGAGAGAGAGAGAGAGAAAGAGAGCACAAGTGAGGAAGGGGCAGAGAGAGAGAGAGAGTGAGACACAGAACCCAAAACAGGCTCCATCCAGGCTCTTGCTGTCAGCACAGAACCCAACACGGGGCTTGAACTCAACCAGTTGCAAGATCATGACCTGAGCTGAAGTCAACGCTCAACCGACTGAGTCACCCTGGAGCCCCAGGAATAGTGAGATTTTAGATTGTGAAAGCAAGGAAGCATCTTTAGGAAGTAGTACTTTGGGGGAGATCAGAGAAAAAAATAACTGAAGGATGTGAATTGATCCACAATTGAGGATTTGAGTAAACAGCAAATTAGTAATGGATAACAAGAGGGGTGCCTGGGTGGCTCAGTAGGTTGAATATCTGACTCTTGATTTCAGTTCAGGTCATAATCTCCCTGTAGGCTTCAGCTGTAGAGTTTGCTTAAGTTTTTCTCTCTCTACCTTTGCCCCTCCCCTGCTCACGCCCACAAATACGTGCATGCTCTCTATTTATTAAAAGAAAGAAAGAAAGAAAGAAAAAGAAAAAGAAAAAAAGAAAAACCACAAAAATGAAAGAGAAAGATAAACAAAAATTTGATAATAAAATTGGTTGAACTGTTTGGACATTCAGCGCAAATGAATAAATGGGTCCTGAAAATCAGAAGATAATCTCTATAGACTATCTTAATCTCTTAAGAGGAAATCTAAATGATATTTTTCAGATTGTTGAGATGGATGCATGAATGATACAAGTGGATGAAACAGGAGAGAATATATTTATTTTTCTTACGGCACACATGCATTTCTATTCCAAAGCCTGTTACAACTATTTCAGGTCTATACTCTTTCCTGAGCTGCTATAATAACCTGTGTTCACCTGTCCCCAGGCATCACCTTCAAAGAATCACACATGGTATCACATGGTTGTTTAATGCTGTTCATATATATATATATATATATATATATATATATATATATTCTCTGTATTGGATACATTCATTTGCTTTGAATGTCTTCATATAATGTACTCCTTTCTCTGTCATCCTAATTGGGATATGAGAATTATGACGCCTCAGCCTCCCTCACTGCAGTCCTAGATGCCAAGGTCTCAACTGAGCACGTCATCTTCTAGCTATATGACTGGTCAGCAGTGTCAAAAGCAAACCCAGTAAGATTCAGTCTTTAGGACTCATAGCAGCCAGATCATCCATCATATGAGATATCCATAGACTACCTGAACTAACTCTATCCCTGTCCATCTTGATCATATGAATAAATACATCTGTTAGTGAGCTATTTTGAGCCTTTTTTTGCCAAGTACATCCTAAAATTTCTTATAGCATATCTATCCTTTTAAAATTTCCCTTTATATTATCTACAGAATTGATTTTCAAGTTATTGTTTTTTCCTTAGCTTTCAGATTCTTATACAAAACTCATTGAAATGGTACAAAATGGGTTGAAGCAAGGGAGATGGTGCTTCAGTCGCACTGCTATCTGATTTCTCTTTTGCTCTTGGAAGTAGTCCCACATGTATCTTTTAAGAATCCATGTCCTCCATGGAATATGAATATAGAGAACAAAGCTCAGATTATGGAGCCAGAATTTAAACTTATCAAGGTTCAAATTATTTTTTATGCCCTGTCTTCTACTTGTACATATGTTTCCTAGTCAAATGGGCTCAATATCCTGACAACTGTCATTGCTCATTCCCAACTCCGTACGTTTATCTACATTGTTTCACAAGTGCTTCCATTGAGGTTAAATTCTACTTAAGTCAAATTATACTTGGTTGTGGCCTACCCTAACAGTTTTTGCTTGAAATTATTTTACATAACTCTCTGTACTGCCCTACCAAATAGTATCTACACAGCTCACTTAGCGATTAATCCTACATCTGTTGACTTCTCACATCTAATTTTTGATTGTCATATTAAAATATATATATGATTGCTGTATTATTTTTTGCATTATTATTAACATTTATGTTGTCATTTCTCCCAGCCTGTGTAATAAGCACCTTGAAGATAATAATTATACCTTGATATTTTTAATTTCCATATACCTTGTGTATAGTAAGGTAAAGTAAAACCCTTTCAAAATATATTCAATAAGTAGAAACTTAGATATTCTACAAATGTAAAACACTAAAAATCTTACATAATAAATTATGAAGGTTATCCTGTTTATAACCCTGATTTGATTTTTGCTATTGACTATTAAGATCATCAATTTATGCATCAATACACTGTAAAAAAATACCCAACTATTAACAAGAGATTATCACTACCATTTTTATACTAAACAGCACATTGTCAGATCCTTCTATTTGCTGGCTCAATTAACACTTTTCAAATTAACAGCTAAGGATGCTGTTTGCTGTTGGGATTCCAAATTAGAAAGTAGAAGGGTCCTTCAAAAATTTTTATCTTAAAAATATCAACCATGTCTCTAAACAGACACATGCCATTCTTGATTCCTCTGAAAAAATAAATATTCCTCCACAATTTGCAAAAAAAATTTGAAATGAATATATTTTTCCTTGAAATTATACAGTTTTTAATTTAGAGTCACTTGTCTTCTATTTATGCATGCAGAGTGATATAGTCTGTCCTAGGATATTTTTGCAATTTTAAAATATGTCAAAACTAGTAATGATGTACCTTACAAAGATGAGGCCTAATAAAATTATGCACAGCATTTCTTACTTTAACTTGTTCACAGTGTAAAACTTGCTCTGTAAGAGTTTCATTATCTCCATGATTCAATAATGACACCTCTCTAAGTTTTCTACATTCTACTTTGGAAAGCACAGATTGTAACAAACTATTCCGAGTAGGATCTGGTGACTATTGGGAGAATTTGATCTATAGGAGAGCATTACTGACAGTGACTGTAGGAGAAGAAAACTTCTGTTTGTGTGCAGGTTTTTAATTTACTATTTTAATAAATAATGCTAATATGAACTCTGGCTCTCTTGAGTCATAACAGTATCTAAAGTTACACAAATAAGCAAATGGCTTAAAGAGACATTTGAAAGATAGTAGTATTATAATTAAATGTATCTGGTTTAAGCGTTACTAATATATATATTTAGAGTAAGTAAATTATTAACTTTATTGGAGGATATAAATCAACCATCAAAAAGTCTACCAGGAAACTAAAAAAAAATTTTAATAATAATTTTTAACTGAAAATTCAGATTTCCTAATTTTGTGCTGAAGTAAATGTATTAATACATTAAAGGTTGCACTTTAATGTTGCACCTAAATCTCAGAAAATGGATTGATATCTGGCCTTAAATACATCATTAGATTCATAAAAATTAGAAGCTACCAGGATAAAATAGTTACAATAATGTATTAAATCTACACATTTTCTATAAATATGGGTAGTCAATAGCTATATTTAATTACAAAAGTAAATATCTACATGGAACATTATACAGTTTTTATAAGATAATAGATAATTTTACAGTCTATACTCACCCAAGTCATCTAATATATTCTATATTTTACATAAATGGATATAATTAACATATAAACATTTAAATTTAAATCAATGCCAAAACAAGCAAACAGGGGAAGCCATAACTCTAAATCTCCATTGATAGAAAACCATTTTTTTCATTGGAATTTTATTGCTTTCAAGTCAATAATCCATCTGTTACCAAAAGCCTTAAGATTATCCTACACATGAGATCCTTTAAAGTCTCATAGTAGTAGACAAAGATGTCAATAACTGAACTGACAATTCCTTTTGTAGTCATGCTGCAAAATTGGGGCCATCCCTAGCTCTCAAATATTTGCCTCATTAGCATTAAATGATGGGTAGTGGCATTACTTCTGTACGTACAGATTATCTGCTACAATTCATACAGAGCAGGCACAGAGAAAAATATCATAGGTCACTTATTCTTGTTTAAGAAAAGAGAAAATTGATAGCACAAAGTGTGTTTAGTCATTATAACTTTATGTTTCTGAACCTTTAGATCACAAGCCACAACACTCTAAAAATAATGAGTACTGGGCAGTTATAAACATTTCATCATAGCCTTCAAAAGTCTACATTTTTGCCCCCTTTTCACCACCTATTAACAGTGGTGAATCCTAAACACCCTCCTTTTTCATCAATTCAGATCACGTATCCTGCTCTTCACCTAAGTGAAGCTATTTGATATATTTAATTCTATGTACTTACTTGTTTCCCTTATTTCTTTTATTTCTATTGGTCTAAAACCATTTAAAATGATCTCATTATTAAAGTGTCCAAAAGGATGGGGTGCCTGGGTGGCTCAGTCGGTTAAGCATCTGACTTCGGCTCAGG
Organism: Cryptoprocta ferox; assembly: GCA_028646485.1. Taxonomy (NCBI): domain Eukaryota; kingdom Metazoa; phylum Chordata; class Mammalia; order Carnivora; family Eupleridae; genus Cryptoprocta; species Cryptoprocta ferox. Next base: position 42,015,034 of record CM053571.1, read on the forward strand.
TCATGATCTCACAGTTCGTGGGTCCGAGTCCCATGTCGGGCTCTGTGCTGACAGCTCAGAGCCTGAAGCCTGCTTCTGATTCTATGTCCCTCTCTCTCTCTGCCCCTCCCCAACTCGCACTGTGTCTCTCTCAAAAATAAAGAAACATTAAACAAATTTTTAAAAAATAAATAAAGTGTCCAAAAGGAGCTGATATTTTATTGTTTGTACTATTATTGTTTATATAATACTATTCAGCTTACTTATGAAATCATTCTCTACCATATCTCACCTCACCTCCATAGACTGAATTCCCAACAAGTAACCATCATTTATCTTTCCCAAATAATCCACCCTTTCTGTTATACACAAGAGAAAAGAGAAATTGTTTAGAAACGTATAACTTTTTAACATATTCTCTTTTAAAGCAATCCACAAAAACCCAATTAATAAGTAGAGCAGAAAGTTTAATTCTCATTTTTTAAATATGACTAACTCTGATACTGGAGAGATCAAAAAACTGTCCCAAAGTTATATCAGAAGTTATGGTCATAGATTAGTCTTTGAGATCTCCCCAGTCCTAATCTTTCTCTCTCTCCATTACCAAAGTAATAATTGACTGTCTTGGTATGTGCTTTTCTTTATTCTCCTTTCATTCTTTAAAATCATAGCTTACGATAATGATTTAATTGCTTTTTCTCTGGAAATTTCTTTAAGTTATGGTGCAGGTATCAGAACTGATTATTTTATGGATGAGAACTACCAAGGGAACTAGATTTGGTATGTGCAGAAAATTAGGTGTTTAAAGATAAAAGTGAGTAATTTCATGTACAACATAATACGTGCAAGACAGTGTTGCAGAGGCTGCTAAATCAGAATAAAATTCTCTGTATGTTCCTATGATGGAGTTTGGGCTTTACTTCTTTATTCTACCCTATCTTCTAACACAGTTTGTAATAATCCTTGTTTGTACTAGCCTTGTTGTTATACTTTTGATGTCTGCCTTGTGATTGTACCAAGTATGGCTTTTTTATTTTATTTTTAGATCAGCAACCTGATCTTTCTTATTTAGTGTAAAACAAAATAATTTCTTATAATGCTTTTTATTAACGCATTTATTTATTTGAAATTACACAAGGCTTCAACTCATTTATAAGAATTGGAGAAAAGGAAAACAAGCCATAGACTTCCCAGGTATCTCTTCAGCCAGTACAAAATTCAATAAAGGCTTTCCTGCATCTTCTTACAAAACATGTCTTAGATAAAACATCCTGGGATTTTTTGAAATAGTATTGAACTGCAGTGCTGAGACAGTTACCTGAATTTTAAAAGAATTCAAAGGGACAAGATCCCAAACTACCATGGGATGTTTTTCTATATTAACTAGTCCAAAACATGGAAGAATATATTTTCTAAGGTTGCCTCTCACCTTTCATAAGTGAACATATTTCATCTCTGGAATAATATTAATATTAAATTATATATAAAATTATATATATAATTTATATAGATAAAGAGAAGATATTGTTAGAGAGATTAAATGAGACATGATTTCTAGGGAGAGAGGTAAAGAAAGATAAAGTAGATATTAAAAAGGTAAACAGAGGAAAACAATGGGTAATTGATTAGTTTCTAGCATAACATATTCATATTTATAAAGAAAATGTGAATAAGGATCATTTTCATGGAAAGTAATAAAGAAACCATTATATTTTGCTCTATGTAGATTAAAAAAAGCTAAAAATAATAATAAGGAAGCCAAGAAATATAAACTGAACCAGGCACGAGGTGAAACTTAAAAAATAGTTTTTAGTGTTTCACTTTGGTCACTCAAAAACACCTGAGCAAATGAACTAAATGATCCAGTTTAATAACACACATGTGAAGAAGCAGAACATCACAGTGTTTAAAGCTAAAACTGAATACTCTGAAAGAGCTAAGATCACCTAAAGGAAAGAACTAACTAAATCTAACTCTGATTGCCTGGCTAAGAATTTACTCTGCTGATATAAGCAAAGATTGAGTGGAATACTAGGAAAATAGCTGCATTAAGCAGAAAGGAATATTAGACTTTCCATTTGAATAAATAGAGATTAGATTATGCCAAGGTGTATGCTTTGGGTAAAGTCAACTAATCCTTCTAGGTCAGAGTCTTCAAATCATAAAGTGACAACAATATATACGAAATAAGTTATTGTATCAAATGTGAAGTTTCTTCATAATTTATGAAGAACCTGTAAATTCAAAGCATCTGAATTTTTATTAGGAGAAAGACAATCCTCTGACAGTTAAGTACAGATGCCAGTCATGGTCATTACCCATACTTTTTGGAGTGGAGACACTGAACTCAGATTTGTACCTGATGTTATACTGTAGAGAAATTGGTTTAGATTGTTAATATTAACTGTTAATTATGCTCTTTCACTTTTAGCCTGAAGCCTGACAACTTAGAAGGGCAGCTTCAAGCCCTATGTGTGTTAACACTTGAATGACAAGTGGGCCTCTGAAGCTTAATATAAGGAAGAGCCTGTCTCTATGCCTGAGAATGTTCCTGCCCTAAACTTCCCATCCCTCACCTCCTTTCCTCTAGGCTCCACGTTAATTCCCAGCCTGCCTTTTAAAGCTAGAGAATGAGAAGGGGATATCTTCTTAAGCAGGAAAACATTTGTCTTAACTGCTGTACTTTACTAGTTCCAAGGAAAATCATGAGAGAGATAAGTAGAGCAAAGAGAGACAACTGTAGCACTGTTGTCTGATTATGAATTTAGATTTCATTTTGTCCTTTTTAACACTGAAACTACTCCTTCTTGAGCATGAGATGAGCTATGAAATGGTAGTTGGAGAAAGAAGAAAGCTTTGAGGTCTCTCTAGTTTTTAATATGCTATTAATATTTATAAATATCATTTACACAGAAGATAAATATAGTAAAGTTTGACTTTTTGCTTCTTAAATGCTCTTTAGTCACCTAAAGATTACTGACTCATATTCTTAAGCCAGAAATATATACCAAAGAGTTGGGTGATTTTTAGTAACCAAGAAAGCAGGTGGAATATACATTATACAGAAACTTTCGCTAAGACAAATTATCTTAGTTTTAAGAGAGACTTTTTCTAATCTCCCCTCTAGCAGGCATTGAGATATGATGTTTGAAAATAAATCAAAACTAGTGGCAGCAGAATTTTTCCCTCTTGGAAATCCATGGAGAGTCATCTTTGAATTCTTTTCAGTCAGAGTTATATTGGGAAAGTCAAATAACCTTCTTGTGATTCAGTTAAACTCTCTGTAATCTTGAAGATAACAGCAATTGCTAACTTACTTCTGATTACTTCACTAAATTGTAAGGATCAAACAAGATTTAATTAAATTGAACAAAAATATTAAAAATGAAGAATGTTATAATTAGCATTAGACTCTGAGAATACAAGAGTGAATAGACCTATTGTCCTACCCTCAAGGAGCTTACAGTCTAATGGGAAAGATAAATTGATATAAATAATCAACACTATTATCAGTTATCTGTTGGCTGATAATGCCACATTACAGATGTTAGAAGGTGGAGGAGGGTCAGTAATGTATCCTCCAAACTGAGAAGGCACTTCGAGACTGAAAAATGGTGTAAGCCACACTATACCATTTATACAGAGTTTTATTTAGGTAACTTACTGATGGGGGATGGGGGTGCTAATGGATAATTTAGGTGGTATGCAGCTATTCCCTGCCCCTATTCTCCACCAAGTCCAGACCTTCCTTAGCCCACAGCTTTTACAGAGTGAGGGGCATTGTGGTGACATCAAAGTGTAGGTATCCAAAGTAGCATCTTCTGGGCACCAGTTATTCTCTAATAGTTACCAGAAGTAGAGCCTTCTGTGTGCCTCTTTAAGAAAGATCAGAACAAGCTTTCTCCAGCATTCCGGTCAGGGCATACATTGACCTCCATGGGGCCTGGAACACATAGCCCCAGGGGAGGTCATTACGCCAGCATGAACAAGATGGAGAGCCAAAGATGGAGTCAGTATTGTCAGCACTCCTACACAGATCACCACAAAACCACAGTGGCACAAAAAAAATAAGTGAATATTAATCAGCCAGGTGGGCAGCAAGGTGGCTTTACTGGGCTTGGTTAGATTCACTCAAATGCTGTGGGGGTGACTAGCTGTAAGATTATCTAGGATGATCTTGTTTGGGACAACTGGGGCAACATGAGGCTGACCACATGTCTCCCAACCCAGAGCAATAAGGCTTGGTGATATCCTTTTGGTAGAGAAATTGACTCTATCTGCTTAGTGACAGGAAATTCATATTCACATGGCAAAGTGCTTGAAAAGAGAAAGGCGTAAAGAGTTAAGGTTATTACTGTCATCAGTTTCCCATACACACACTTGTGTAGGCATGTTATGAATTTGCTCCAATGGAAACAGATAACATTATAACAATGGATACTGACCCAGACTGAGAAAAGTTTTGATAGCTTCATCATTGCATTTGAATGACAGACCGAATTAATTTTTCATTGCTGCTATGCCAAATTACCACAAAGTTAGAAACCTAAAAACAACATGAATATATAATCTCAAAGTTTATATAGGTCAGAAATATAGTCAAAATTTTGCCTGGTCTTAGATTTTATCTGGAGGCTCTGGCAGAAAGTTTTGTTTCCAGATTCATTCAGGTTTTTGGCAGAATTTAGTTACATGCAGCACTAGGATTGAGGTCCTTGTTTCTTTATAGACTGTCAGTCTGGAGCTTCTCTCAGATCTGTAATGCCTCCTGCATCTCTCGTTATTTTGATCCCTTCATTTTCAAGGAGAGCAATGGCAGATTTAATCCTTCTCTGACTTAGTTCTGCCATGTCTTTCTTACTGCAACTGGAGAAAGTTCTCTGCTTTTAAAGGCTGTATGACTAGTTTGGGGCCACAAACATAATCCGGATAATCTCTCTATTTTAAGGTCCATAGATTTAATTACATCGACAAAATCCCTTTTTCCCTATAAGATAGCATATTCACAGACTCTGGGGATTAGGGTGTGAATATGTTTAGTAGGTCATTCTGTCAATCATTGTCTACCTGCTGACTCCCAAATGCAAAATACATTCATCCCATTCTAAATTACCAAAAGGTCTCCTCCCATTACAGCATCAGCTTAAATCTCAAATTACATCTAGATCTCATCAGCAAAGAAATTATCTTCTAAATAATGTGATGAAAGTGAAACATCTAAATCATCAGGATGAAGTTATTGGTATAATCTATCAAACACAACTGCTGAGGCACAATTCCTCCTCGGTCTTTGAACCTATGAAACTAAAGACATGAGTTATCTGCTGCCAACATACAGTAGTAGCACATATGTAGATAGCAGTTATAGATCCTCTCACTGAAAATGTGGGAAAATAGAGAAGAAAACAGATTCAGCATCCAAGTGGTTTCAAACTGAAGACAAGAAAACTATATTAGATATCAAGGGTTAGGAATAACCTTCTTAAATTCTTGGCTCCCAGCTCTATCCTTGGAGTCATTATTTCTTCTTCATGAAAGGTGGCATGCATCTAATTTTATCAGCCTGTTTCCTGCTGGTAGAACTTTGGAGGCTACAGAAGGATTTATTCCAATAGAAGCTATGTCCGCAAATCTTTTGGAGATGGTCCTATAACAGTTTTAGTTTCTGTTGAGATGACTGAAGAAAAAAGATCTTAAACTTCCCATGGGTTCCTGGTTCGATTGAGGTAATCTGTAAGTCAAACCTTTGATCTCTTCAAAGAGCCTTTGTATGACTGAACATTTGGACCTATTGCCCTCTGGATAGGCTGAGAGTTTTCCAAATCTTCGTGTTCCAATGTCTTTTAGCTGAGCAGTTCTTCCCTCAATTTATATCATTCCTCTTGCATTTTTATGATAAACAACAAGAAGAAACTAGGACTCAGCTTGAACACTGCTTGGTAATCTCAGCTGAACATCTAAATTTATTATTTACAGGTTCTGATTTCTGCCTATTCTCAGGACACCATCACAGTAAGCTTTCTGGAATTAAATAACAAAGGTCCTCCTTTTTCAAGTCTCTATATAACATGTACCTCAATTCTTTCTGACTGCTCACCAGAAGTATCCTTGTCCAGATTTCCATTGACAGTCTATTAACTAAAAGGCTTTCTGTAAGGTGATTTGCAATTTCTCATAATTCTCATTACTTCTTCTGAATCCTCATTGTTAAAACCTTTACTGTCCATTGTTTCTAGCAACAGTCTTTTCAAGGCAAACTAGGCTTTTTTTCTGTTATATTCTTCAAAATTCTTCCAAATCTGCTTACTGCCGAACTCCAAAGCAACTTCCACATTTTAGGTATTTGTTATAGCCTACTCATATTTCAGGTACCAAAATCTGTATTTATTTTCTCTTGCTGCTATAACAAATGTCAAAAATTTTACAATTTAAAACAACACTCATTTTTATTTCACATCTTTGTAGATCAGAAGTTCAAATATAGCATAACTCAGCTGAGTCCTCTACTAAAATCTCACAAGGTCTAAACCAAGGTATCTGAAGGGCTTTGTTTATTTCTAGAGACCATGAGAGTAATTCACTTCCAGGCTCATTCTTGGCAGAATTCATTCCTAGACAGTTTTAGGACTAAAGTCCCTGTTCTCTTGCTATCAGCCAGAAGCCTTTTTCATCTCTTCAAGGCCACCTGCCCTTGTCATTTTGCCTCTTCCATATTTAAACCACAATAGCTGGTCAAGTCCTTCTGACACTTCAAAGCTCTCCTCTTCTCCTTCTGCCATATATCTCTATCTCCAGTGAGAGATATAAAGGCTCATTTGTATAGATGCGGTCCATCTAGATAATCCTGGATAGTCTCACTATCTTAATGTCAATATCTGAGTTACATCTGCAAAGTCACCTTTTCCATGTAGTGTAACATATTTATAGGGTCCACCAATAAGCACGTGGACATCATTGGAGTGGGGTGGCGATGGTGAGCAGAATGTCTACCACATAGACCTTCCTTTACATTCTGATAAAAAGCTAGATGCGTTCTTTCTGCTCAAATTGATCAATAGGTAAAACTCTAGTGTAAAATTTCAAACACTTGGGAGAATTCAAATAATATTCTTGATTCATATTGACAAATTAGAGTTAAACCAAGATTAATCTCTAAAATATTCAGAAGAACAAAAACTAAATTTGGATTATAAGAGATTTATTTTTATCCTTATAACTCAGAAAGCCAGTGGAATAAAGGAAGTAATTTCATAATCAATCACTGTTATCAAGAAATGCTTAAGCATTGGCAATTCTAGGGAACAAAATGATCAGCATTAGCTACTCTTCCAGTCAATGACAGATGAAAGTTTAAAATATGAGACCAAGAGAATGGCTTTATATTGGACAATGCAAGTAGTAGTATTATCCTGTGAAGCACTGACATCTATGGGTTATGGAATGGGGGGTGGGATGAGAAAGCATAAAATGAAAAGGAAGTGTTATGTCTTGAGTGGTAAAGGTCAGTAGAAGGAGTTTCATTTCTAGCTCAGATAGTAGTAATTACTCCAGCTACAAGCCTGTAAAAATGACCCCTCGAATGATGCCTTTTCTGGCAATGCTAATTACATCATCTTGCCCAGCATTAGAAGAGAAATCAGAATAATTGGGGTGGCATGATAAATTCAAGGGACTTCCTGACCTCATTTCAATTGCAGCAAATAACCCCAGTGAGATGAAACATTTCTACAGCACTGAGGAGTTGCTCAGTACATGAACTCAGTCTGCCAGACTCCTGTATTACTTGCTAAAGAAGAACTTACTGAAAATTTATTTTTTCATATGTGTTTTTGGGCATAAATCTACAGGCACCCCAAACCATGAGTAAGATAGGAAATAGCCACTCAACAAGTGTTGAAATAGAGCTAAAACTGCCAATATGCTCCTCAAGTATGTGAGGGAAACCATCTGGTTGTGCCTTCAAAGAGTGTTTTCTCAAGAGTAATTTAGGTGAGAACCGCTACGCAAAGTGGAAAGGATCTGTCACCAGTTCTGTGAACAAGATGACATGTTCATCAGATAACAGGAACATACCTCTGCAAATACAAAATTGAGCACATCAGGAAATATAAAATTGGTATTGGGAAGGGGAAAGAGAGAATGCAGATGGGTTTTAATTTTTTAACTTTAAATGAATAGCTAATGAGTAAAGAGATGAAGATGGAATTCAAAAATTGTCAATTAAACAGCTGTTGCCTCAAACACCTCTCTATCATAGAAAACTTCACCATTTCAATAAAACTTTCAGGAAGAGTGTTAGAGAAGTACCAGTCTGTAATAAAAATAAACAACTGTGTGTCATGTTAATGAAACATTTTAAAGGAAATGCTTTTTGTTTATAAGTAACATCATGAAAAACTCTAGAATAATGTATAAGCCATTTAATGGAAAAACCTCAAAACTAAACTGCTTGACCTTTGACATACATTTTTATTTATTTAGTCATTCAATTTATATGATTATGTCACTCTTCTAAGAAATGCCTATTGGTTTCCAGTTACCTGTAGTATAAACTTCAAGGTCCTAGCCTTTATCATACGGCCCTAGTCTTGTGTTCACCTATACTTTCTGACACACCCTGCCCACCAGCTGTGTGGAATATCTCATGATTGCACAAACAAAGCATTTTTCTGCCTTTGAGTACGCTCTATTCTGTCTGGAATGTCCTTCTCAGGCCAATTGGTTTAAGACTAGATTAAATATTAACACCCCAACCCCAGGACATCTTCAGTAATTAAATACTGAATTAATCATTTCTATTTGTCTGCACTCATAGTAATTTTTTATTATCTTTCTTATAGATCTAATGCATATTTTGAATGAAGCACAAAGCAAACGGTAATGATCATTGTCTTTGGGCTTAGGTAAATTATGGTTCAAATACTGGCCCCATAATGTATTAGCTTTCTGACCTGAAAACGTCTGTTCTTCTATACGAAATTTAAAAAAAATAATTCTTATAGTATAGGAACAGTAAATGGATATATATATAAAAGCCACTGTGCCTATCTGTTAGTATACACTCAGTACACATGCTCTTCTTCAAACTTACAGCACTATGAATATGGAACTTACATAACTCTAATCTCACACTTGCCTGTGACTGCAAAATAAACTTACATTTCATTTTTTAAGCTCATATATTTATGGTATAAGCTCCCACTAGTCTATTTCCTTGAAGTAAGGAATTTCGTGTCTCCATGTCTCATTCCGTTATTTCTGTTTGTTCCTAAGGGGAAAATGAATGAAAGAATCAAGCATTTATTTTACATAGGTGGTAATTGTCTTAGATACATAATTTGTGTGTATTTGAAAATGAGTGTTCTGGAGACCATGGGAGAGTAGAGTTTCAGGAGTACAAGAAAAACTGATATGTTTGCTATTTCTCTTAAAAGGATAGCTGGGCACTCATGTATCAGAATTGGTTACAGCCAAAACATTTCTAAGTAATCACTTGGGAACCTCCAGGAATTGCGCTTTTCTTCCATTCATGTTGGCTTCATACATTGCAAAGCATACAGAGGAGATTGTTTTTCTTAGGTACACAAAAGATTTTTGAGACTGCCTAGCAACTTAATAGAGAGAATAGAATATTTAATGAAATATAGATCAAGAGACTCTCTTGTATTTCTGTCATAACTTCATATTTCTTTCTTTTTACTACTATCTTTATGTGATCAAGTCAAACAAAATTCAGCAAGAAATGTCAATGAGAAATCTAAAAGGTAGTATTTGAATTGAGTAAGCTATCACAAAAGAGAGAGAGGATTTGGGGGGAGGGGAATGTAAAATATAATAATGACAATTTAACTTTAACAAATGTCTACCTATTTATTCTTACCTATCCTTTTCATTTCTAGGGGACAACAGCCATAACCAAAATATAATTGAATCGTTCATTATCTGTCATTTTACCAATTTCCTACTCTTTTATTTCAAACTGACTTTGATTATACTTTACTGACACTTAACATATTGTTTAGATAGTAGTTTTTTTAAATTTTTTATAATATTGGTCATTCTGGAAATATCTTTCAATATAATTATATCCTTTTGTTCTCATGTTTTATTTTCTTTGACTCAAAACTCTGAAACAAAGTTATCTGTCATTTCTTATATCATGATACAAATTTTGCATTCCTTTCTGTATTCTTACATATTAGTAAGACTGTCTTTTTACTAAGGCAAAAAGTAATGGTCACAGTTACCAAACAGTCCCACCACCATTGCAAATAGTGCCTTACCACCTCTAATTGTATACATTTGCTTATTCTCCAGATCTTCCTTCCTTGATATCTCTCCTTCTATTTGGAGTCTTCTTTTTATCCTTTTTCAATAACATCAGACACCAAGGTGAATTGAAATTAGTGCTTTCCTGGGGTGAGGAACAGATTGTCAAGCTTAAACTTTTGGTCTTCAGCCATTATTGACATCATTCACATCATTGTCTATGAGGCAGTAACCTAGAAGCTGTGAGGATTCACAAAAAAAGGAGTAATCTCTATCACTATCACAGACAACCTAAGCAGTAAGGGAAAAGCAAGAAAAAAACCAACCTTAAGAAGATATTTAGCTGTTGTAATTGAGTAAGCAGAGATGACTGAGGGAGTTTACAAAAAAAAAAAGGATAGTGATCATTCCTAAGTGAAGATAATAGAACAAGGTTGCATCAACTCTATTTTGATAGTGATTTAGTGGAAGGAAAAAGAGATGTGTATCAGGTAAGTAGACAAAGAAGAGAGGTATAATCATGGAAACTCATATGTGGTAGAGTGAATATTAATATTCAAGAAATATAGGAAGAGAAGATCAGTGGTAACTAACTGGCAGCTGAACAGACTCATGAGTGAGCCTGACTGAGCTTAGAAGTACTGGCCACCTGAATCTAGGCAAACTGCTGACCCACAGAAGAGTGGGTTAGGTAAATAGTATTGTTTTGAGTCTCTAAATCAGCTGAGAATTTAATTCAATATAAAATGATGCTGTCAAATGATTTACACTTGACAAATGTAAATGTAAAAGTTTAAGTGCTTTATTTGAACAAGTATTTCATTATATAGATGTTTTAGACAGTGGAATCACAGAAATAAAACAAGTATTAGTCCTTGCCCTTGTGGAGCTTATATTCTAGAAGGAATGATGCACAGTAAACAAAGAAAGTAATATTTTTAATGGAAGATGTTGATAAACGCTACAACAAAACTAGGAAAGGTCACTAGGAATTACTGTGGGAAGATGGGAAGAGAGGTAGTTTTAGTTAAGAGAGTGTTTTAAGGTTCAGTAACTTCATGTATACACATGCACACACACACACACACACACACACACACACACACAGAGGTAAGATGGATCCCCATCCAAAGTGTAGTTCAAATGTTGAGACTGTTGACCCTTCATACACCACGAGAATTTTAGAGAAAGCTTACCATTCATACAAGGTACTTCTAAGGAAGAGAAGAGTGGGCAGAAGGCTTGGGCTGGCTCAATACAGAGGATGTAAGTTAGGCCTTTCAAGGAGGGGAGGGATAAGTTCCCATGTGCAAGCTAGAAATTTGCAAGGTTTGAGAAGAAGTACACCTGGGCTTTCTTGTCAGTCTGTCCTGATAGGGGGCCAAAGAGGAGTGGAAGTGAATGTTCTAAAAGAAATCAATGGTCAAACATGAAAAAATGAGTAACACTCTTTATTACTGTTGATCAGAGAGGCTTTACTGAACATTTGACCTTTGACAAATGACTTAAAGGATGTGAAGTATGGTACAATAAAGAGTTTTTGGTCTTTGTCTCATATTTATGACCCAGAGCTTTTAAAACCCCTGCAATTTCCCGAGGGATAGGAGCATCTCTGTTATGCAAATGAGGTGACTTAATGCTGGGCCACTAAAGAGTTTTAGCTTGGCTTCCAGAAAGACCAACTATATGATTAGAGAGTTGGGACTTTGAGCCTGCCCCTCCACAGAGGGTTGAGTTTAGTCACATGGCTGATGATTTTATTAATCATGACTACATAATAAAGACACCCCCCCCCCAAAGCTCTGGGCACTGAAGTTCAGTAGAGCTGCCTAGTTGGCGGACATATTGGTGTGCCCAGAAGGTGACATAGCATCCTGAATCCATGGGGAGAGGGCATGAAAGCTCTGTATTTGGAACCTTCCCAGGCCTCTCCCTATACATAGTACTTTCCTGAGTTCTGTGAGTCATTCTAGTTTATAATTGAATCTTTAGTGCTGGATAAAGTCCCAAATTTTAGCCAGTTGATCAGAAATATGGGTGTCCTGGGACCTCTGAAGTATGGCTTGCATCTCAAGCATGAGTGGTTTTATGGAGCACTGAGTCCTTAACTTGTGGGTTCTGATGCTAAAACTGGGTTCTGAGCATCAAATTGTGTTGCAATATACCCAGTTCCTATTACAACAGCTGGATTTTTGCCAGATTACAAAGGGACAATCTGCTACAGGAGGAGGGAAAAAAGGTTCCCAAGCAAGGGGAACAAGAAAGTCAAAGACCTTAAGGTAGGAGTGTGAGTGATGTATTCCAATAATAGCAAGTAGATCATTGTGGCTCAAGAGAGTTGAGGAGACAAGATGAGTACTACATGAAATCAGAGAAGTAGAAGGGAATCAGAACACAAGGGGACCTTGTGGGCCATTGTAAGAATATTTTCTTGTACTTTGAGAGATACCAGAATCTTAACTAGAAAAGGATAAAAATTTGACTTAAAAAATAAAAGCACTGCATTTGTTTATTTTTGATAGATGGAAAGGCAGACACAGCGATATATGTTGGTAACTGTCTATTGCAATAAGACAAGGGATAATAGTAACTTGGCCAAAACTTAACTACTGTCATCAGTAGATAAGATTACAGATATAGTTTAGAGGCAGAGGGGGAAAAAAAGGATTTCTGATGGATTGAATATAGAGCTTAAAGAAAAGTGGAGTT